>OZ024913.1:53283731-53788424 GCA_964017125.1 Flabesymbios commensalis
TGAACATGTCAGAGATAAAACGTGACATCAATCGATAAAATTGTTGACCTAAATTTTTTTCAAATTTGAGTAATTTTCGATCACTTGAAGTTGTGAATCGCGTCAGCGAGACACAACTTTAGGTGAGTGAAAACTCTAGTGAAATAGTTTGGCAGCTAAAGAGTTTATGGTGATGATACAGAAGGCTGCTGTATCCATTTTGCGAAGATAAATAGAACTGACGAAAAGTTAGACGGAACCAGAGGTGTGCGCCCTAGCTTCATGGTATATCATTACCCGGGAAGCATAACCCTTGGCCTGGTGTCAGTTCAGTGTCTAGAATGTTGGGCCAGCATTGTGACAACTCTGCGTCAATATATTATCTTATTTACTACTACATGTACTTCTCTCACCCAGACGACCACTGGTGCGCCATCTATATTTCCATGCAAAGCAGAAGTGTTTAAGTTAAAGCAGCTCCTTGGGATGACATCAATTTACGTTTTTAGTTTTGTAATGAAGTAGGGTATCCCCCAGATCACGATTTTATGTTTTTCAGAGTTTTTACATGTTTTAAATAATTTTTATCAACATTCCTATGAAACCGCCTAAAACCCAAACAAACTTGTATACCTAATCACTTGCTAAAGGAGTGTTGAATGTTTCTACAGCATTGGGCCATATGTTGATGCCGTCGGCACAGCGTTGGGCAGAAAATCAGTGCTGCAGGTGTATCCCCCCATGTCCTGCCTATAAGACACCAATTAGCGGCGATTGCTTAGATATTACCGTCCAAAACGTGGGAATATGTGGTGAAAAGTCCTGTATATTGCTGACTTGTTTTGTTTATATGGCAATATACGACCTGGAAATATAACTATTTCATCCTTTTTCGGTGTTTTAATTTTTTTTGTATTTTTTTTATATTTTTAGTTAAGATCAGTAGGCTATATAGCTTCATCTAAATCAAATTTTCAAAATTGAAAATGTCTCATCCCACGGGGACCCTTTAAGTGTAAGTGTTTACCTGTAAATTAAGCAGTTACTGTCTTTTTTCACCACATTATCATTTCATTATGTTCTGGTGTGAAAGTTTTACACCAGCTGAGCCGAGTTCCGTGTTGACGGGATAATTATTTATTATCCTGTAGGTGGGGCACCATTCAATTACCAGACGGTGGAGAGTATTTTCAAATTAAATATTTTAAGATTATTTTTTTGTGAAATAAATAATCGTTGTAAATAAATATTTAATGGCGCGTAATAAAGCGCAGCGCAGCGCAGCGCAGCGCAGCGCAGCGCAGCGCAGCGCAGCACAGCGCAGCAAAGCAGTACGGTACGGTACGGTACGGTACGGTACGGTACGGTACGGTACGGTACGGTACGGTACGGTACGGTACGGTACGGTACGGTACGGCACGGCACGGCACGGCACGGCACGGTACGGTACGGCACAGCACAGCACAGCACAGCACAGCACAGCACAGCACAGCACAGCACAGCACAGCACAGCACAGCACAGCACAGCACAGTACAGTACAGTACAGTACAGTACAGTACAGTACAGTACAGTACAGTACAGTACAGTACAGTACAGTACAGTACAGTACAGTACAGTACAGTACAGTACCGTACAGTACAGTACAGTACAGTACAGTACAGTACAGTACAGTACAGTACAGTACAGTACAGTACAGTACAGCGCAATACAATACAATGCAATTGCAATTGCAATTGCAATTGTATATATACATGCATTGTGAACTCAAAAAATATTATGTCTGGCAAAAAAGTGAATATTATTGTGTGCATTTTCAATTATTTTACCATTTTGAAGACAATGCCTACATGCCAATTTAAATATATATTTTTTAAGTATAATTGAAGCTATGTCCGGCAAAATAGACATTAAAATAATAAAGGATAAGTGAATATACCAATTGCTATCAGGTCATAATTATATGTCGTGTACAGGAACTTGATATGTTGATATTGGGTAGGACGCGGACTCGCCAACATCATAAGACACTAAAACCTCACCCAATCACAGACTTACAGATCAACTCGTGCTGTCTAAATAAAATTATTAGTACAATGTGTGTTCGACAGTTTATTAGTGAGCCATTATTTGCGACACTGGCGCAACATTGAACTAGCACAGAGTTAATGGTCTTGACGAGCAGCTGTACTTTTGCGTCATAGTATTGGCTTGCTTTCTTCACTCAGGTCATACCATAGCCGTCTCTTTACAGCCAGGGCTATGCCATAGAAAACACATCCTCCAATACCAATAGCTCCAGACAGAATAAAGGGAAGATCGTAATTATGACTTACTTGGATTAGCCAGCCTGAAAATACACAATTAATAACAGTATTCTTCTGTAAGTCAAAACTTTTAATGTGTGCCCATCATAATGTATTCAAAAATGTCAACAATATTTTTTGTTAACAACCATCTCTGGGCTCATCACTAAAATAACACATTAAACAGACTATTTAATGAGATTAAGTTTATAAGCGATAATAGCCTAAGTCTCGTGAAAATATGATGCCCATAATGTATATTAATGGTGATAAGATGAACACTGTGATGTATGACACACGTTCTTAGCCCTTTAAACGCCAAATTATTCAATTTGAATTTTCACCCACTTGAAGTTGTGTCTCGCTGACGCGATCCACAACTTCAAGTGAGTGAAAAATATTCAGATTTGACAAAAAGGAGGTCATCTCTTTTCAAATATTGCTGGTTGATGTCTCATTTTATCTTTAACATATTTGAAATGTGGTACCTAATGTGCCAATAAAAAATGAAAAACCGAATATATGCGACACCGGCGGTTAAAGGGTTAATGGTAATATTGAAAAGCTGGAAATGTGATGCACGCTCCGGCATATCAATCGCGATATATGTAGTGCGATATGATGCGGGCTCTGTTATTATCAATGGTCATAGTGATATGATGTTCACTCCGGTATATCAATGACGATGATATACATCTCTCGATATGATATGATGCTTGCTCAAGTATATCAATGGTGATTGTGTAAAGCTCGTGATATGATATGATACTCGCTCCGGCATATCAATGGTGATTGTATAAAGCTCGCGATATGATATGATTCTTACTCCTGTATGTCAATGGTGATCGTATAAAGCTCGCGATATGATATGATGCTCACTCCTGTATGTCAATGGTGATCGTATAAAGCTCGCGATATGATATGATGCTCACTCCTGTATGTCAATGATGATCTTGTAAAGCTCGCGATACGATATGATGCTCACTCCTGTATGTCAATGGTGATCTTGTAAAGCTCACGATACGATATGATGCTCACTCCTGTATGTCAATGGTGATCTTGTAAAACTCGCGATACGATATGATGCTCACTCCTGTATGTCAATGGTGATCTTGTAAAGCTCGCGATACGATATGATGCTCACTCCTGTATGTCAATGGTGATCTTGTAAAGCTCGCGATATGATATGATGCTCACTCCTGTATGTCAATGGTGATCTTGTAAAGCTCGCGATATGATATGATGCTCACTCCTGTATGTCAATGGTGACCTTTAAAGCTCACGATATGATATGATGCTCACTCCTGTATGTCAATGGTGATCTTGTAAAGCTCACGAAACGATATGATGCTCGCTCTGGTATATCAATGGTGATAGTGTAAAACTCAGAAACATTAACAGTTCGAACTTCATTAAACTATGATCTGCTGACAGACAAAAAATACGATATAAAAATAAATGTGACTTCAAACGTTTCATAACAATATTGAGGATAAAATAATGACAAATATAAAATATACTTTTCATCAGTGATTGACCAGTAAATGGTAAGCAGCTTCACAATAGCTTGAGACTGGTATTCATTAGCATAATCTAGTCGGTAATAGTATTATAAGTATTTAGGTTCTGCAATAGTCGTCGACATTTTTTCTCATTCGAAGCTGCAAATATGTTACATCCATATTTTGTTCAAATTTCATGCTACTGATATACTGTAGATCTGGTAATATTCGCGAGGTTTTAATTTTCGCGAATTCCGCGAAGAGGACAAATTCGCGAATTTTAAAATCTCGTGAAAAAATTATTATTATAATAGCGCTATCAAAGAAAAATGAAGATTTGCGAATTTTAAACTTTGTGAAAAAGCCCTAAATCAGAAATTCGCGAAAATATAAACACGCGAAAATTACCAGATCTACAGCAACACTTGTGGTATTAACATGATTTAACCGCATATTATTAAAATTATTCAAGTGCTGCAGTATTCGCGACATTTTTTATTAATTTAAAACTACACATAATTATGTTACATTTTTCATTCATTCAAAGCTACACATAATTATGTTATATTCATATTTTATTTAAATTTCATGTTACTGAGTGCTCCTATTCTTATACATGTTATATTTACCTACCTCCCACGGGGCTACCCAACAAATCAGCAAAAGCTGCCCATGCAAGAATTCCGGCAGTGGATTTTTCTTTGTCCTTCTTACCCAGCATCTCTGCCACCACGGCATAGTATGATGATATAATATAACCTGTTGACGACGAAAAAAAACAACAATTATCATATTTTCGCAATTCCCATCACGCAGTAAAGGAAAATTGCGATATTGCACACAATACCAAAGTGTAAATTGTCAAATTGAAGCTCTAACCATGCCGATTTCAGTGAGTATTTTTCTTATTGAATTAACCCTGAAAATGTTAGTCGCATCTATAGCCGTTTTCAGATTTTTTTAAAATTTGAAGGGGAAACGAGGATTAGATTAGCTGTATATTTTTTTATTCAGACTTTACACGATTAATGTGAATAGTTATTATCCATTTAAATTTGTGGGTCAAGGTAGCGAGACAAAACTTGTAACCTTTAAAACTTAGCACTTTAATTTAAAATAATTATTCCAGATGACCCACATAAATTATATATATATATCGCCACCAGCCGATACATGATTAAAGATATGCATAATATCATATGATTTGTTTTTAATCATAATCCAGATAAGGTTATAACTTCGATGCTGTACCATTAAAGTATCTTTGCTGTCATCATGTACAACTCACCCAATGCTATACCGAGAACGGCTGAATAGATTGCTAACGTGGCGTAGATTCTACATAATGGGACCAAGAGTGAAGCCAATCCTGCTATAAATAAACCACAACCTGTGGAGATAACAAGTCCCTTTATATTGAGATCAATTAGAAGTAACAGCAAACGAGCACCGATACCAGATGCCCCGAATATTGTGAGCAGGAACGAGGAGTTTCTACCAGATATTCCCCGAGTTTGTGCTCGTAAAGGTATAAAGGCATAGGGGCATACGTAAGCCCATTCAAAACAGAGAAATGCAGCTGCAAACAGCATGAAGTCACCACGTACGTAAAATTTGATAGATTTTAAAAATCTTTGACGAAGTGTTTGTGAGTCAGATGAAGTGTTTTCAGATGAGTTGGTTTCAGATAAAGTGTTCTCAATAGCATTATTCAAACAGGAGGTCTCATCTATTGCTTTATATTTCACTGGAATTGTCTTCTCATATTGAGGCACACTTGTAGATCTGTCCTTTTCATCTTGGTGTTTTAATGGCTTAAAGACTACCACTCCTATTAGACCAGGTAAACATGTCAGAGCTATGGCCCGCATTGCCCATCTCCATGATGCTATATCCAGAAAGAATTGAATCAAAGGCCCATAGATCATTAACCCTAATTCAAATCCAGTGATTACTATTGCACATGCTTTAACCATGTCATCTTCAAAGTAATTCTCCACCACAAAGAGAGCGAGAAAGTACATCAATCCCAATCCAAACCCTGTGAAACGAAAAAAGACCGTTAAAATGTACATGTATGACTGTTCAATTCTATATGGAGCCATAGCGTATGCCCCTACTAGACTCACAAATTTGCTGGGTATTTATGGCGAATCATTTTCATTTCTGACAAAAATCTAGAAACACTTTTCTATGTATAAGAAGTGTTTATTTTAATGCATATTAAAAAGATTGAAGATATTATTATGGGGAAGTGCCTTATTAGAGCAACAACAGTGGCAGATGGGATCGACCCTTTATCTCTGAGAAAGCGATTTGTCTGGCTTAAATCTTACCTGTAATGATACCATATGTCAAGTACATCATGTAGAATGACTGCACAAAAGATGTAGCCACCAAACCACCAACACTGAGAACAGTACCCAGGAGAGTGGATGCTTGCCACCCTAGTCTGTTAATAACTGGTAGACCTATAATGCCTGGAAGAAATTTCACAAGTATAACTACAAAAAACACAAGATGTATTATATATAGTTATTACAGGGGCATACTCTGTTACATAAGCTGAAGCATACAACAGTTACAGTATGTCAAAATATAACTCAGCAGAAGTTTCATTTCTAATATCTCAAGGGCGTTAAAAGCATATATCGGACACATTTTGGAAAGATCCATCTAGATACAGTAAATAATCACATTCACAATGCATTATTCGGTATTTTTAAGTTTGTAAATAACTAAAAACGATTACATAAAAAAATTAAAAATGACGTAGATTGTATGCTACCTGTTTTCTAGAAGACAATTATGTATATGTATTGAGTGAGTATTAGGCCTATAGTTGACACATTTTTTGCCAGTACAATTTCTCTTTCATTGCAGAGATAGAATAAACCAATGATTTCCTAAGTCTTTTATAACGTCCGAATGGGAGCATATAACTGCATTATTATTGTTATATTATTGTTATATTATTTCTATGACAAATAAGTCTGGATTGACTTTCTTTCTGTCAATAAAATAACTGTCTGTCTGTCTGTCTGTTTAATAATCATCTATAGTATCTCAATCTCATGTATTAGCACGCTTTGTATTGTCAGTTAAATTACTGGAGACCTCAGAGACTAGTAGTATGACTGCTGAACCAAGCCGCGCGACACCACCAACTAGGCACCGCCGAAGTTCATATCGTGAACCTTATTTTTTCTTGAACTTTATCGTTTCAAAATAAATAAATTATATAGTCCACAGAGTATAGGCATATACTAGTAATTCCGGAATTGATGTGACAAATTACGTTCATTTTAATCAGTGGACATATGTGCTTAAAATGTATTGTTATACAACAGTAAAAAAATATATATTTTTGTCATGTCTTCAATAACTATAGGTTTTTTTTCTTTTTCTAGTTGCAGTAATTCTTATTCTAAATATAGTTTTGATACAAAATTCATTTGACAAGATCCTGGAAAATGCTGCTTGAAATTATTGTAAAAAATTACAAAGTTGTCATCCACATATGACTGATAATATACGTTCTATGACAGAAACGTATCGTTGCTTTAAGTGATATTACTGTTAAACCAATAGCCCGCCTTTTGCTGTAAGGGATGTCCGTATTTAAGTAGAGTAGGTCATTTGTATACTTTCAATAAAGACAGAAAGGTTCCTCATTTTCTCCTGAAGTGAATGGTATTTGCTTATTAATTTTTAATATAAGGTATATACTTGTTTTACCTGTTCCATACACGATAAACGATTCTATGCCTCCAGCCCATGCCGCATCTGATTCTGATACATCAAAGTCATGAATAAATTCCGCCAGAAAAACGCCATATGAGTGAGTTATGCCAGCAGCAATCATTTGTAGCATAAAACCACCTATTAATATCAGTGCTGCGTGGCATGGTGTGGTGGAGTGTTTCATTCTAAATTATAAAAACAATAATTAAGTTCACCAATAACACATACTAGATCAATTGTACATTTATATTGGTTAAACAGTAATAATCAGATAATATGTGATGTGGCCCATAAAAAAAAACAAATAAATTCAAATTAAATTGATATTTAGGCCTAACTAATATTATGATACTGTTGTTTTGCATGTTGATGTCTGAGTGTATTTTAATAATTCACATAAATAAAACTTTTGCACCAGAAGACAAGCAAATATTTTATAAGACGCAATCTTGTAGTTGCGCTCGCATGCGTTCATTTCATTGTCGCATGCTGGTGTCAAATTGAGTCCATTCCACATATTATATCCGCACTCGCATGCTCATTTCAGCATGAGCACTTTTACATTTCGCATGCCACTCTCAAATATTGCATCTCCTTTTCAAAACAAGCGTGTGAAAAACTTGCATGTGAGCCGGGCCTTTCGAGAGCAGATAGGCGTATATACTGCTGGTCACCCAGTTTTGGCATGCGCGCTTCGCATTTTGCCCATGCCATGGTGTCACGCGATGTAAACGTAAAAAGAATCCTCAATGTATGTCCCACTATCTAAAAAAAGAAAGTTATTACATTACTATATATTAAAACATTTTGGGTGAATGCAAACATTTGGGCAAATCAAATACCCCTATTTCAACTGGCATAGATATCCTAGACAGGAAAAACACTTACAACTTACTTACTTACAACACCACCCCGTTACTAATGTTTCTAATGTTAATAAGCCTGGTGAAGTTATGCCTGTCTTTGATTGCGCAGCTAAGCTTAGGAATGTGTCGTTCAATAACCAATGCTTGCAGGGCCCTGATCTGAATAACAAATTAATCGATGTACCATTTAAATACGGACAGTAAGCCTACGAATATGCCGCTATGGCAGACGTTCAAACCATGTACACGCAGGTAAAGATAGCAGATAAAGATAGAAAAGCGTTAACGTTACGCTTCCTGTGGTAAATGGTAAGCAAACTAAATGTGGCGTGTCCGCTCATCTGTTCAGTGGTGACTGGTGTGCCTCAAGTAGTACCTACGCTTTAAGGAGAACCACTAGTGACTTCCCATGCCCTAGTTCTGTCAAAAGCCCCATCTTAGACGCAATGCGTGTAAATGACTTGCTTACATCTGTGCCAACATTAAATGAAGCGGTAGATGTCGCCCTAGGTTGTAAGAGACAGCTCGAGTTAGGGGGGATTTAATTTGACAAAGTTCGTATTTAATCGGGGCGCAATACTAGACCAATTTTTTGATAACTATTTAGCGTACGAGGTTAGAGAGATCACAACTAATCCTCAATGTTGAGACATAAAATGGGATGTAGAAAATGATGTGTTCCATTATATGTATACGAAATATTATGAGACAAAGACTGATTCTCTGGTTACCAAAAGAGCAATGTTGAGTCAGGTATTTTCACTGTATGACCCTTTAGGTCTTATATCACCTATTAAGCAAAGGGGGGACTTTTGTTCAAGGAGGTCTTGTGGGAAAGGATGATAAAGACTATCCATAAACTGGTAAAAAAGGCCAGTAAATGCTAGGCCAATCACTAAACTGGTGCTATTAGAGGGGGCTATCGAGGGGTAAATATTGTAAATTTTGTTACAGTGGAGTAGTTTTTTTAATTTATTTATTATTGTTATTATTTATTTTATTTTTTCGAATTTGAAAAATTCAAGGAGTGGGAGTGTAAGATACAGTATATTTCCGTATCTGAATTTCGTATTTTAGTTTGACCACGGAAGGTCAGTTCTGTGGCTGAGCGCGTGACTCGGTGTCTTGACCCGTCAGCCGCGGTCCGAACAACACCTCTCTGAACGGTGAGCGCTCAAACTTAGATTTTAAATAAATAGTAAGCTCAGAATCTCCCTTTAATGATTATTACTAATTCTTAAAACAACTATAGCAGCTTAAGACGATAATGTAGTATTTTTTATCAACCTAGAGCACAACTAAACTAAACTTAAAGTTCAATATTTGGGCAGTGGAGGATAGCTTAAAATTTGCATGATTAGTGCTGAATATTAATATTATCATATGATAAATCAGTGAGAGACTAATTACGGTAAATATAATAGTTCATTAAAGCATTTCAATTTATCTGCTATTAATAGGTTTGGCGAGCCAGTCTTAGCAGCGACTGAGCTTTTGGTGGCTGTGGTAGCGTCCATGGCCTGCCTTTATAGGTACAAGCTTAAAAAACTTGAAGTAAGCCTCGTATTTATCGGTATTTATTTGTGGTTCAAATCTTTGCCACATAGTAGATATTATTACCTATGATTGATTAGTTTATTGATGATTTACGCGTAACGGTGATATGCCTGAGATCTAATTTAAATCCGTTAATTGTAGGCCTAAGTAAGTCCTGAAGTCTCAAGGGTTAGGTCAATGTGTTGCTGTATTGTAACACGGTTGTGTTGATATTATTATTGATAAGCGTGAATTTAACGTGCACTGAATAATAATAATCTATTGTCGTATAGTTAAACGTTTTATTAGTATAACAGCTTATTTATTTCAATTCAAATAATTATGCTATCTTTTTAGAGTAGCATTATTCCAGTTCTAAAGTTAACTGTTCCATTTTAATAGGTGGCGCATATAGATTGTCACGAGGAGTTATAAAGGGCGTGTCGGTACAGCCTGGATGGCGAATACCAGTGAGTGGTCTTGACCATGCGAACCGGGACGTTGAACGAATGTTGTTTTCATGATGTGCCGGTGTAGTATATGTTGGGCCGTCATTAGTACAGTATTTTTTAGGCGTATCTTGTTCGCTGGGAATACACCTAGTGTTCAATACCTTGCTTGTATAGTGATACGATCTGATTTTGTGTTATTTTCTCCTCAGAGGGATTTCCCTACTGTTTGTGTGGGGAAATATTTCTGTAAAGTTTTATTGGTTATTGGAATGGGCATAATCTGCTAGTGTTTTATATGAGGAGCAAGCTGGCTATAAAAAAGTCATTCAACCATTGACAATATATTTGTACTCCAATCACTAGCTCAAAAATGCATAAGTAAACCTAAAGGAAGATGCTATGTTTTATTTTTCGACTTTTCCAAAACATTTGACAAGGTGTCACATAAACTTCTTTAGTATAAAATATTATAATATGGGTTAAACGGGTACATTATGATAGTTTTAAAAAAACATGTATAAACAATCTTAATTCTGTGTTAGTACCCCTGTGGGTTTAACTGAGTATTTTAGTTGTGGAGTTGGAACGAGACAAAGATGTGTCTCGAGTCCTTTTCTCTTTGTTCGCTATATAAATGAGCTGATGGAAATATGAAGAATTTGGGCTGTCAAGAAATATAAGTTGATGAAATTGCACCGAATATTATGATGTTACACGTTTCAGATGATGTCGTCGATGTTGGAGAATTATTGTGATAAATGGGGAATGTATGTAAATACAACAAAAACGAAAATATTGGTCCTTAGACGGGGGGTCATAAAAAATATGAGAAATGTTTTTTTAGGGGACAAAAACTAGACGTAGTATAATCTTATAAATATTTAAGGTTGATGTTCGCTCCTAAACTAAAATGGACTCTATCAAAAGAGACTATTGCTTTACAAGCTGAAAAGGCAATAAATCTGTTGTATATGCATAATTCTAAATGTGAATCCCTGTCTGTAAATATAATACTAGTACTTGATCTGTTCGATAAAGTTGTACTAAATATACTACTGTACGGTTCACGAATACGGGGAACAGATTGGAGCGATGTCATTGAAAATGTACATATTTCATTTTGTAAACGTATCCTACAATATTCCACACCAGATGCGGTTGTACTAATGGAACTTGGTAGATATCCTCATGCTGTAGAATTTCACATCATCTGTTTAAAATATTGGTTACAACGTTTAAAAATGCCAAATACTAGATATCTGAAACGGTGTTATTTAATGCTGACAGATTCTTATGATTGAAATCCATTCACATGAGTGACTTCAGTCAGATATATTTTTTAACAAATTTGGATTTATTTACATATGGATTTCCTAAAATGGTGACAAAGAAAAAATATTTTTAAATGTGTTAAAGTCTAGAGTAAAAGAATTCTATATCAATGTATTAAGAAAACAACTCAAAAATTTAAAAATGCTGACTTTTATGAAAGACCGCATAGCCCCAAGTAAGCTGGATATTGTACAATTAGAACACATTATTTATTTTTTGCATATGCAAATTATAATACATTTGTTAATATTATGTCTTCTGTGGATATTAAAACTGTACAAAGCATAGCCGCATTAATAATTTCTGCATTAGTTGAAGAGCAGAATATGTAAATATGTTTAAATTTAATGGAATATATGAATAGTGAAGTTGTAGTACTTTCTGCCTGAGGCCTTGAATACGCAATAAACTACTCGCTCACTCATTCATTCACTCACACTCTCACTCTCTCACTCACTCCCACAATCACTCACTCACTCACTCACTCACTCACTCACTCACTCACTCACTCACTCACTCACTCACTCACTCACTCACTCACTCACTCACTCACTCACTCACTCACTCACTCACTCACTCACTCACTCACTCACTCACTCACTCACTCACTCACTCACTCACTCACTCACTCACTCACTCACTCACTCACTCACTCACTCACTCACTCACTCACTCACTCACTCACTCACTCACTCACTCACTCACTCACTCACTCACTCACTCACACACTCACTCACTCACTCACTCACTCACTCACTCACTCACTCACTCACTCACTCACCCACCCACCCACCCACCCACCCACTCACTCACTCACTCACTCACTCACTCACTCACTCACTCACTCACTCACTCACTCACTCACTCACTCACTTACTTACTTACTTACTTACTTACTTACTTACTTACTTACTTACTTACTGAATAATTGCATGATTGTAACTGACTCTCCGAATATATTGTTGTGAAGATATACAGCTGATAAGCAAAGGTTTCAAGAAACAACCACACATTTCATGATATTGAAAGGCACGCCATAGAAAACATGTGGGCCTACACTATTTTACAACTGAATATGAATAGGAAATCGAAGATAATTACCTCTTTAAATTGTCTTTTGAATGAGACAAAATTACATAGCGCATCGATGTGGTTTTAGACCAGGTATTATAAGCTTTTATTTAAAATATTTATTAAGTGTTGGTGAGGGATATAATGTGAAGTGTGAAGATGATGAGATGAGCTGACTGTTGAAAATAGATGAGTATATAATTGTATATATCTATGTGTTGGTGTGTGTTACAGGTGAACTTCGTGGTGGCGACTTATTTTTGTTTTACGATGGTCGCATGAATTTTATTAGTAGGTTTAGTTGTTTCTCTCCTACTCTGCATTGGTGTGAGTCAAATTAATCATACTTCTTTACGAGTGGTGGCTTGAAAGAGTGGAAGATTCAGGACAAAACCGGCTGTAACTATCAACATTTAAAAAAAAGTTTAAAAATTCTTATTATTATTGTTTAAGGATTAGTTTACTCTCTTGAATGTGCAGCATATAGTTTATAATTATGAAATTGAAACTGGGAGATACCGTATTGTAATTGAGGAGAGACTATGTCAATTTAAGTAGAAGATGGAGCTCATTGTGTGTGTTTCCATTATATGCCTCAGGATACAAACTTTTAATATATAGTGAAAATAAATTTAACAAATGTCCTTTACTTTGTTGAGAAATCATGGGATATTCGCAAAGAGTTTATGTATAACAATGAATCTAACATACAGATGTATTGTTAGTTTTGTTACAATGATCATATTTGAATTTTTAGGCCCGGCCGTAGGCCAGAAGCCTATTAAATTTATTTTGCCTGAACTTATGTCCTATTTAGGGGAAAGAGGGGTGCTGTGTGTGGGAAACGGTTGACATTTCTGTACACCAGTCCTTATGAACATGTCGAATATAACGTTTGAGGTCGCTAGGTCAGGCAATTGCGTTTAAAAAGTGTTAAGAAAAAATAATATTCACGATTACATTTGTGATTAGAGCTTAACGGGATTTGGTTGGGATAACGGTGGCCCATCATTACATCAGCATTGGGCCGATGTATCGTGTTATCTGGATAGTGGCCTTTCTGGCGTCGGGGTAAGAAAGCGTCACCCGCATTGCTATGCGGCAGTACCCCAGCAAACACGGGACAATCACCCAATGCTGTTTCAATGTTGGGCCAGCGTTGAAGGCTGCAGTTTAACATTGAAACAGCATTGGGTGAATGGCATGTGTTTGCTGATGTGCAGACTCTGTGTTGGATTAGTGTTGGGCCAGCATCGTAGACGATTGACCGGCATTGAACCAGCGATGGGCTGCGACGCTGATCCAACTTTGAACCGGAATTGGGTGGGTAGGCCTACATCGTGTGTACGTGTGTAGAGACATGTGGCAGCTCGATTAACTGGCAATACAAGTATTGAATAGATGTTGGCCAGCAACGGCGCTGGTGGTGGAAGGAATGCACGTTGAAGATATATTTTACGTGTCTACTTGATTCTTTCCTTAATTATATCCTGGACATTTAGGATTCTGGCCCATGAGTTACACCAATACAGTTATATGCAATACAAAATATTACTCAACGGGCCTCGGAGTTCGGTAACTCTTGCTCTAGTTTTTATTGTTTCTCTCTGGCATCATGCATATTATTCTATATTTGTTACTATATTTAAACTGATCTGTAAGTCCATGTCGGGGCTGGGTGTGCATTTAATTTAATGTTTTTATCATTCTATGAATTATTGTAACACAGATCAGTATAGCCTATAATAAACAAAATACTACTACTGAAGAAAAAAATTCTATAGATACTTTACTGACGAATACCGGAACTGAACTTGAATTAAATGTTTCCTGGGATTTGAATAGAATATTTCTAATACATATCTTGCTTTTAATTACACACAAAGATTATCATAATATATTTAATATCTATTTATTATCAAGCGGTGAGAATGAAATTGTCCAAATGGAATAATTATTTATTTCATTTTGTGCAGGCTGCTTTATGGGGATCAACAAGTTATGCTTTAAATATTATATCACATAAAAAACGTAATAGGCAGAAAAATGCAAATATGTGTTTTATGGTATTTTTTATTAAAGCGTGATGAGTAATACTACCCGGGTCACATAGTATAAAGGTGGTGTTGAAGCTCCACTTTCAAGTGATGTTAGGATCGTTATAGTTATTTTACATTGCAATTAGTTATACATACTAACGGACTGTGTTATATTTTATGATTGCAATTAAAATAAACTATGCGTCACAAGTGACAGTGAATAGTTATAGCTTTGTTTTCAATATATCCGAATACTTTTGCATTTCATGACCTGTCATGTAAGAGCTGGAGGTGGGTTTTTCCGTAAGTTGGGATGTCCGTTACAGTGAACACTCTTATTTGCCCGATAGTCTAGTTGCTAAAACAATGACTCTGCAATGGTCATTCCTGTAAACTTGTTCTGTATAAATGGCTTCCATGTGCCCTTGAGACCAAAATTAGCTTAGTTGGTAAACCTGCAAAATTGAGCATTTTCAGCAATCCACGATGGATAGAGGGTGAATAACAACTCTTGACTTGTGTAACATACATATGTGTGCAATTTGTCAAGTTCGGAGTGTTCTGAGATCATTTATCACATTTATTTTACAATCCATACCATATTTGCTGCTTAAATATGAAATGACGGCCATTGATTTAATAAATGTACGTCTCGCATTGACCGATTTTTCGAAATGTTAGATAAAGGTTTATATTGACATATTGATATTTAGGCCTCTACTTTAAAAGCAATGCGTCAAAAATGATAACTAATAGTACAGTTGTTAAGCCTGTAACATCTATTTATTATCAAGCGGTGAGAATTAAATTGACCAAATGGAATAATTATTTATTTTACTTTGTGAAGGCTGATTTATGGGGACCAACAAGTTATGCTTTAAATATTATATCAAATAAAACAAGATTCAACTTATTGTTTTGTCATATTTTGTATGTTTTACAGCAAATGTTTTGTTGAATGACGATGATAGCATAACATATATATATTATCAGGAATGCATAGTTACATTATATTATATTGAAAACAAAATCCTCATGTTTTAACAGTCAGTCGTGTTGAATCTCATTGTTTCATTCACTTTTCGTCCAGCAAGCACAGTCACTAACGTGAATACAAGTGAGTTCAACGTGATTGTGTCACGTGGAATTCCCGTTGAAAACAGCTGTTGAAAAAAAACGCAAATGTGATAATGCCACGATAAATCCACCAAAAAATCCACTAGTTTTCTCTATCGCTTATTTAGTTCCTAGTAGACACAGATACGTGGAATACACGTGAAATAAACGTTATTTGATCACCCGGAGTATATATTTAAGAAGAATATGCGTCATTAAATTATTTTAAATCCTCTTATTGCACCCAGGTTTTGCTGCAGTGACAAACGGTATCAACTGCGGTAGTGTGTGGTTGTCCCAATATCACTGAATATCAATTTATATACAAATTTTAGTTATTCAACACGGCGTTCTTGTGCAAAGAAAAGTAGCTCATTCACAGATTTTTTTTATGTATATATTCGAAGAATCAAATAATCTTACCTGACGGATTAACTGACTTTAGGCCTGACTTCACTTGTCGTATGTATATATGTAAATAGCTGAACCTGATCTGGGTGAACGCGTGTGTTACTCTAACCCGCATAACGTAATGATGCACTGAAGCTATCAAAACACTCAATTATATCTGAACCCAATTAAATTGCATAACCCATGCTATCCATCAGTCTACAAACGCTTAATTTGTAACACAAAAATAGTGTTTTATGAAAAAGTGTTCAGTGTGGAACTTTTCCGGATCCTGGTCTCAATACTACAATGATGTGTTATTATGCTGAACCACATTCATGAGCCCAAATTACAAATCTGCCATTGACTGATTAATGAGATCAGTGACTACGAATAAAGCAAACAATGCAAAGTACAGAAATGACGCAGGGGTGAAGCGGGGTGAGGGGATGGGGGGATGGGGGGTTGGGGGGGGGGGGTTAGCGGTAGGGTGTCAAATCCTAATAGGCTATCCCCATAAATCTCGCAAGCAGCAAACATTAGACATCACAAATCATGTAAATTATTTATTTTAATAAAATAGCATTAATTTTAATTTGTCATTATTTTTGTGTGTGTGTGAGTTGATCTTTTTGGCAGCAAATAGTTCAATAAAATTGAGTAGTTTGAATAAAAATTTGACATCCCAGAGTGACCGCTCTAAATATAATTATAATCTGCAAGTAGAAAAATTAGTCTTTGGCGTGAAACATTCTAGTATCCAATAGAGATAAAATTCAAAATGGCCCGCATAATGTAGGCCTATCTGTAACTATATAATATTTAGTAATACGTCAATTAAAGGAATCAGAAAAGAGCTTATTTAAGGTTTTCGTGTCGACTTTTCTGTGCATACCTTAAACCTTGCTAGATGTATTCTCAAACCTCTTATAATGAAATCCTGACCGGTTGTCGGCTTCCATGTGTGTGCACTAGAGCTACAGAGTATTTTCAAAATGGCCGCCAAATTCTCCCTTAAATTGTCAATTTTACAAGTCAATCAACATTATTATAGACAGAAAAAAACCTAATTAAAAATCAAAAATAAAAATTGTCAATTTTACAAGTCAATCAACATTATTATGAACAGAAAACACTCGATATAGCTTTACACTGATATATCTTAGGACAATAATATTTGACCTAGAGCTATAGAGTAGTTCCAAAATGGCCGCCAAATTCACCCTTATATTGTCAATTTTACCAATCAATCAACATTATTATAGACAGAAAAAAACCTAATTAAAAATCAAAAATAATGTTGAGGTTATATAGCTTTAACATAATATACTTGAAGACAATATTTTTTACCATGGATCAATAGAGGAGTAGTAAAAAAACATTTTAACTTTGTATTTAAGCATACCATTCAAACTCTTTAATTTGAAAATATGACAAATATGTGTATAATAATAATCCAGCGTTTATTTACCCTGACCCTGAAATGACCCTTAAATGACCTTGGTGTCATCTTATATCTATGCCACATTAAAGCTATAAGGTTTATATATATAATATGTCAACATATAATATATAATGCCATCTGAGATTTACATGACATCTTATTCTGATATTACAATACCATATTTCCACACTATAGCAGGCCTGATATAGAACATTATAATATGCAATACATCCCTCATTTATATTACTAATATCTCACATTATATAATAACATATGCGGATATTTAAGTGTCACGTATATCCTTACTACAGCAATATCATGCCATTATAATGGCTTTGATCCAGGATACTAAAATGTCAGATCTGTGATTAAATTTTACTCACTTTGGAACTTAGTGTAAAACGATGGCAATTGCAACGTTTCGACCAGCCTTCAGCAGATCTTGATCACACCACCCTTGCGACACAGTCAAAGCCTTTTAATTTTGGTGGCTGCACATAGGTTCATTTGTATACAAAATTCAAGTTTTGAAAATGATCTAGTGGCCTAGCATAGAAGGTTGGCTGCTCCTAAGAGTGGGTGCTCACAGTAGGTTCTACTTACTACTGTATTGCCAATTGCTATATTCACATTTAATAAAGCTTTATTCTGACATTATATGCTGATGTTGAATACAATATCTCCACATATATTTTCATTACCAGAATATACAGTTAAACAAAATGTCATATATCGACTAGTTAATGTCGTATGTATACATTATAAAAGTATGTTTTGAGAACTTTGTACCATATCTTGATACTAAACTCATTATTCTGAGAATATAACATCCTATTGTGACAGTATACTGATAACAATCAATACCATATACAATGATATGGATGTAATAGTTTTACACTACAGCTAGTGCAATATTATAGTATTATTATTCTATTAAAGTAACACATCCTGACACTGTAGTGCTCCATCCCATCATTGTATGGCATAATGTGGAATATCCCACCATTTGAGTGTTATACTGAGGTATAAAAACATTAAGATTTCATTATAATTTTAAATGTCGGCATACCGACGACATTTTATTGCCATATTTTGTCATTATAATTCCATAATATGGTAGGCTCTACTATAATATCTTATATCGACACTATGCCATAACATGAAATTTCAAGGTTTAAGACAAGATTATACCATCATATAGATACATTATAATGTCATGTGCAACATTGTGATGCCATATTTTAACATTAAATTGTAACTTTATGGTTTTATAATATATTTTCTGTACACTATAGTACTGTACCATAATTATATGCATGTTGATCTACTGACATAATATATCATCCTGATACAATAATGACATATCGTGGCACAGATCTGTTAACTTCACTCTTATATACTATTTATTAGGCAAGATAAAGCAGACATCTCACAGCATATATGTTTATATCTTCTAACTTTGTTGATATGAATAATGTCATCCACCATACTATTTATTCAAGCATTGAAATGGCAGATTCAAATTAAAAGAAGCGGAGCAATTTGTGATCAAACTGTACTATCCCTTTATCATCAACTGGTATAGAGGTCAATTCACTTCCTTAGAAAAAAGCAACAGATTTTAAAAACACCCACAAAGGACGACTTACCCGAAACAGTTTATTAGGGTCTGTGCTGTGCCCATATTGCTCTCCTTGGTATATCATCTCAAGAAGAATATGATTATCAGCCCCATCGAATTATGCAACCCATCAGTAGCTAATTCAGAGGGAGCGGCGCCCTCCCTTCTGTACTCCCCCCCCCCATAAAAAACACTAATGTGGGCTTTTGTATGCTCCAAAATGCACCATTTCAAGCCTTAGATTTTGATATTTTTCTGGAGGAGCATGACCCCGGACCCCTGTGAAGCACATAAGAGGATGACTGTGCCAGTTGCCGTGTGTATTAAAATTTATAGTAAATTGGCTTCATTTGCTGAATTCACCACTGCCCATCCCAGTGAGATGACAGCTAAATGCCTACTTTATGCCCAGAGCTATGTCTATGCGTATGTTTACTGCAAGCAAATGTATTAATTCGCGGTGTAGTTGTGCTAGACATGAGATGGGTGGTTCCTAATTGCCAATTGGATACTATGGTTGATTCAAAAGTTCGGTGTTTTACTGAATTGCCAACATTCTAATATGTTATTTCTGTGTATGTTACATATCAAGAGCACGGTATCGTGTTTCATACTTGAAGTGACAAGTGATACTATGGCTGATTCAAACATGTAAGTTCGATGTTTTACTGAATTGTCAACATTCTAATATGTTATTTCTGTGTATGTTACATATCAAGAGCACGGTATCGTGTTTCATACTTGAAGTGACAAGTGATACTATGGCTGATTCAAACATGTAAGTTCGATGTTTTACTGAATTGTCAACATTCTAATATGTTATTTCTGTGTATGTTACATATCAAGAGCACGGTATCGTGTTTCATACTTGAAGTGACAATCTATGAGCCACTAGTTTATAATATTTTATTGGTTTGTTAAGCACAATCGGCTTTGACAATGTATTTGATTTTAAAAGCTGATGCCACAGTATCTATCTTTATGATAATTTTGTGTACTTATCTGGTCTCCCTAACTTTATTTCTATGCATCTATTTTGCATGTATTTGCATACATATGCATTCTACCAGGTGTCATGTGATATATACTATCGAGTTTAATATTATTATTTTTACTGTACAGTATATGCTATATCACAACAAAGTAGTATCCTGCATATTTCATATAACTATGACCCTAAAATACTGGTTCTAAAAATAGGCTGATCATTGATCAATTGCAAAGATTTTACTTGTATAGGGGAAGCACCCGGTTTAACCGTTTACAAATTTCGTTGTGATCCAGTAACTTAACAAATGTGATTTATTTCATTATAAGCTACATTTTAAATGATACTGTGCATATATCTGGTCCATTCTGTGTCATTTTTAAAACGTTTTGTTTAATTGTGATAAATTATTTATTCTCGCGGAATTAATTTTTTTTGCGGTTTCGTAATAATAATGTATTTCGTTCATCAAAAACTCATGCACACACCTGCAACCCGACAACAGGGTGCTAGTTATGCCCAGAGGTCCCCTTGACATACTAAAAAAGGTTTTAGGTATGCACGCTCAAGTGGTGACGAAACCCTCCTTGGCCACCTCTGGCCAACTGACTAATAGTCTGGGAGCTAGCAGAGATTTGTGTTACATCTCGAGTACAAAAGGTTTGATAGTTTAAGTCATCAGCTGATGGTATGGGGACCCCAAAATGGCCGATCTTAAATTTTGAAAATGCTGTGTTAAGTAGGGGAGGGGGCATTGAAATACCTCCCAAAATCAGTTTTTATCACATTTCGAGAACATCAATCAAACCTGTGCTAAAAGTTTAATTTTGAGTCTGTGACTACAGATACTAGCAAATCTTAAATGGCGCAATTGGTGCAAAACCCATTCAAGACCGTCCTGAAGGGGGCGCTATTGTTACATTAAATTCGCAATTTGAGTACATCAATGAAACTAGAAAAGTCTACTATATGTTTTCTTGATGAGCTAAAATAAGTAATTCTTAAGTGTCGAATTTCGTGCAAAAATCCATCTGAGAATGTCCTAAGAGGGCACTATGTTAGTACATTAGGCGAAATTCAAAATGACCGCCATGAAATCACTGAAGTTAGCATGTATTCGTTAATAATTGAGATAGAGACGAGATTATTTCACCAAACGACATGTTTTCGGTATCAGGGGGTGTGATAGACACACGATACCTCTACGCGACATCATTACATGTATCATAAAAAAATCAAAATGGCCGACATAACATCATCACTAAAATTATCATATCGTCCACAATATTTCAGACGGAGGCTTGATTTTTTGTTACCAGGGAATACAATGGCACCGTTTCTAACTTTACTCGCTTTAGAAATCAAGATCGTGCCTGAAACACTGCAATAGATATAAAACATATTATGCTGAATGTTATCTTCTGTCTCCCCAAAGCACACAGAAGCATGATGCAGTGGCCTGGTGTAGTGAATGGTGTTTGACTGTCACATCAAGGAATCTATTGAATTTCCTTGCTCACACCAAAAAATATAATAGACCCGTCCCCCGCTCTGGTATGGCGATTTAAAAATGTTTCCCACTCACAAACTCAATAATTCAGTATTGGGGGTATCCTCTGTGAACGAGAAATAGCGTGCTCGCTTTCAGACTGCCAAGCCTCGAATTTTCAATCGTGGGCTCGGACGGCAGCGCCATCAGATTCATCTCACTATCTTTGGTAGGTATAGTGGAGCAGCAGGCGGTCTCTAGCTGCAGTATTTAGGGAGTTACCCAGCCACAAAAAGTAACATTATGTGTCATATACCAAATTAAAGCTGATGGTGCTAAGTTCGCAGCTTATAGTGTAGGGGCGTGTGTGATGCCGTGGGATTTTCTTGTTTATTTATGACACCATACATCAAAATTTTCAGAAGATTGCGTAGAATCAGAAAAAAAAACAGGGTGTCAATTTTTCTTTTTAGTTTTAGTGACACTTTCAGTCCCATGGAAAAAGGGGTGAAACACAGCATTTTTATACTAGCGTAACAGCCAAAATTATATTTGATGCACATCAGTTATCAAGGTAATAATCCAAATTATAGATAATATTACACACAATGTTCAGAAGAGGACGCAGATACAAAAAAATGTTATTTTTCAGCTGAAGTGACACTTTAGGCTCAATAAGTAAAAAATAAAAACAAATGATTTTCACACCACCATAACACCCTTAATACTGCATATTTTTTCAAGCGAAATACAAAACAAATTGTTTGTAAGAATGGGTGGCGATTATTCATGTAAAAAATCAGTTTCAGTGACACTTTAAGTCCCATGGAAAAAAGAGAAAACATCATTTTTATACCAACGTAAGATGCACATCAGGTTATCATGTAATGTAGAACATTTAAGATAATGTTACACACAATGTTCAGAAGAGCACGCATAATAAGTAAAAAAAAACATTTTCAGATTTAGTGACACTTTAAGATCAATAATTAAAAATAAAAACACATGATTTTCATACCACCGTAACACCCTTGATACCATCTATTTTCAAGTGAAATATAAAACATAATATAGAACATTAAAAATAATACTATATATTTTCAAGTGAAATATAAAATATAGAACATTAAAATAATGTTACACAAACTGTTCAGAAGAGCACGCATAATAAAAAAATATTATTTCTAGATCTAATTACACTTGAGGCTCAATAAATAAAAAATAATAAAACACATGATTTCCACACCACAGTAACACCCTTAATATTATCCATTTTTCAAGGGAAATATAAAACCAATAATTTATTAATTGGCGAGTATTCATTTCTGTTCTAGTGAAACTTTGAATTCAATAAGTTACAAATTAAAATCCAATCATTTTTACAGCAGCCAACGCCATTAATTTTACTTTATTCACATCCAGCAGTCAAGTATGTTGTAACATACCATATTAAAGGGAAATTAAAGGTGGTAATGGACTGTATCTGAAGACAATGTTAATTCTTGACAGTATTTAGCCAAGATAACTCTGATGATTGATGACCATATACATCATGCCATCATATTAGATGGATAGATGGTATTACAGTAGTAGTGTACATGAGTGAACAGGTCATCTTATATGAACAATGGCAGTCTTGGCGAAGAAGAGGAACTTGTCATGCTGTAGTTATGGCATGAAATATTCAACTAATTTGAAAGTGTATTAGAAAACATATCCGGGAGAATAGATAAGTTGATATTACTTCTTGCTCATAAATGTTTTGACACAATTAAACCAAAACATTCGTCTTTCTATCATGGAAGGTGCTAATCTAACGGCATAGATGCGAGTCTTTTATGTAGTAATCAAGACGAAGCAGATACACTCCTAATCTCCCATGCCTTACATGTTTTTTCAAATTGCTGGTAAAATCGCCATCATGACATTGTTTATTATTGCACAAATATACATTGTTGAGACGTAAAGACTTCCTAAGATTAGGCACAAGAAACAATAGGGGAGATGTTTATCTTGAGCCAATATACATAATCCTGTCATGGTGGACGGCCTAATTGGTTACCGTGTTTTACAGGATAATATATTCGACTAATTGCCAAGAATATAGTAAAGGTGGAATGACTTGTTGGAAAATATTACAAAAGGCTGGACCAAATGTTCTTGCTGCATTTATTCAGATTGGAAATATTGTGTATCCACCGGAAAAAGCTGATATATATTAGTCTTCAAAATTGTACGTGTTTATTTGTTCAGTTCAGCTGGGCAACAGAATATAACGAAGCTACGTTTCCAAATGTTCAAGAAGAAAGAATCTGCCAATGAAAAGCTGCCTCCAACCAGAATCGTTCTAATAACATATGTTGAAAGCACACTACCAGTCGATGGTGTCACTAAAGGTATATTTCGCACATCATCCACTGGCTCCAAAAGCAATAATAGAGTATAAGTGTTGATGCGATGTAAGCAGGTGCACTGGTGGCACATGTTCGTGCAGGTGACAGGGTTTATCGTCCATTGAGATGTGTAATAATGTGATGTTGACACAGACAATTGTGTTAACTTTCTTAATTATTTTGATACACTCTTAATGCCCTGGCAATATTGACTCTACGGAAACGACAGAAGAAGCGTAGTTGTCTATCAGCTTGTCCACTATAATGTTCTTAGACGAAGTAGTGTGCATTATAATAGTCACTATTCGCCACATGTGTGTGATAATACATTGTATATCTAGTCAAAGTTCCCAAGGACAAATTATAACATAATAACATCAATATGTCAATTACTACAGTAAAAAACTGGTCACCAGGTCAGTTGTTGCATTTTTCATTCCATAAAAAGAATAATTGTTTATATTTTCTTAAATGATGTAATATACCGCGTGACTACATGATGTGCCTTAAATCGAATCTCTGGTGTTTAAATTTATTTTTTTATTGAGTTTGAAATGTCACTCAAAATGAAAACCGACACACATTTTTATGATTATGTGTGACCTTTTCGTGAAATTTGTGATACCTTTATACAGAAATAATGGTATTTTAATTTAATACTTCTTGAGTTGAAAGTGTCACTGAAACTGGAAACAAAATCAACTATTTGTTCATTATATTGTGGACTTTTACATGTAAATCTTTTTAATACAGAAACGACAGTAAAAATAACAACCATCACATTTTTTGTGTTATGAAATGTAATTATTGTGCTACTTTGATGTAGAAATGATTGTCTTTTCATTTTATATTTTATTGAACGCGAAGTCTCAATAAAAGTGAATAATAACTGACACGTTATTTTTCATGATTATGTGTAGGCCTACTCTCTTCCGAACACTTCTAGTTGTATTCCTTTGTATAGTATCGTATATCATACGATCATAGTTCTACTTTGTGAACAAAGTATAGAACTAATAATGTCACTACATGTACGTTGCTGTAAAAAAATTACAGTATTTTAATTTGTCAGTCATTGAACTTAAAGTGTCACTAAGACTAAAATAAATAATCGCCAACTAATCTTTTAGACAACGTGTTTCATAATTTTTATATCACTTGAAATAAATGTTATTAGGAGTGGTAGGGTGTTAGGTTATTGTGGAAATCATGTGTTTTTATTTTTTTGATTATTGATCTTAAAGTGTCCCTAAAGCTAATAATATTTTGTGTGAAAATCATATATTTTATTATTTTTTACTTTTTGCGCCTAAAGTGTCAATGAATCTAAAAAGATTATTGTTTTATTCTGCGTGCTCTTCTGAACAGTCTGTGTGACATTATCTTTAATGTTTTATATTATATGAGTATCTGATGTGAATGGAATTATAATTATGTATGTTACGTTGGTGTAAAATGATGGGGTTTTTCTATTGGACTTAAAGTGTCACTAAAACTAAAAAAATTAACATAAATAATTGCCACCTGATCTTCCAAACATTTTGTTTTGTATCTCATTAAACAAAATACTATAAGGGTGTTACAGGTTACAGTAGTGTGAAAATCATTTGTTTATTTATTTATTATTGAGCTTAAAGTGTCACTATATCTGTTTTTTTAGTGGTCTTCTGAGCACTGTGTGTAATATCATGTTTAATGTTTTATATTACCATGATTACATGACTATATGATGTGCAGAAATATAATTATTTGGGTTAAACTGATATAGGACCTAAAGTGTCACTAAAACTGAAAAGAAAAATTGACTCCCTAATTTTCTGATTCAGATTTTTCTACTGAACATTTTGGTATATCGCATGATAAATTAACATTAAAATCCCACGGACTTCTGTTTAGCTACATATGCCCCTACACTATTAGATGGATTTTGTAATTTGACCTTGAAGTACACTACCGTCGGACAGAAAAGTGATAAAAATTTCACATGTCGATATGATTGATACGCCAGTAAAGAGATGCATTTGCCTCCAATGTCTACTAATTGCTCTCAATTACCAATAATTTATAGCCATGCAGCCTTTGATTATGTATCCCTTTGCTTGCTGGGTTAGTAACCAAATATTTTCATTAAATGTATCGATCTTGTAAACAAGAAACAAAATATTAAATGCTGGTTTAATATTGAGACAGCGTCGCAGACGATGGCCCAGCATTAAAACAACATTAGATCAACGTCCTGTTAATGTTGGTTGAATATGTCCTGACAATACAGACAGTATATGTCTACATTTGTATCTAATTCTGTATGTCCAGAATAATATAAGTTATGGTGGAAATGGAGAAGGTACAGATGACCGGAATGTCTTCACAATAATATTTTATAGTTGGCATTAGAACTATGTACAGTCATAATTATAACTTTTCAAACATAAAACACATTATATTATCTATCATAATAAAGTGTTTATTACAGATGTCAATTCAGCTACTACGCAATTACCGTACGCAACAACTTCTTCGGTGGACAAGATCATTTTTGTAGTGGCTGAGATAGCTTTTAAAGTGGCTGTACTCACTTCTTCATTGGACAATATCAGTTTGTTTGTGGCCGACATCACGTTTGTGCTGGCTGAGATAACTTTAAAGTAGCTGTGATGACTTTTTTGGTGGGCAAGATCACTTTTGTAGTGACCGAGATCACTCTTTTAGGGGCTGACATCAGATTTTTAGAGGCTAAGATCACTTTTGTAGCGGCTGAAATAACTTTTAATGTATAATGTGACCATTTCTTCAGTGGCCAAGCTCACTTTTGTAGTGGCTGAGATAACTTTTAAAGCTGTTGTAATCACTTCTTCAGTGATCAATATCACTTTTGTAGTGGTTGAGATCACTTCTTCAGTGGACAAGATCATTTTTGTAGTGGGTGAGATTACATTTATAGTCGCTGTGATCACGTCTTCAGTGTACATGATTAGTTTGTTGTGGCCAAGATCACTTTTGTGGTGGCTGGAATAACTTTCAAAGTGGTTGTGATCACTTCTTATGTGACCAAGATTAATTTTGTAGTGGCTGTGATAACTTTTAAAGTAGCTGTACTCACTTCTCCAGTGGACAATATCAGTTTGTTTGTGGCCAAGATCATCTTTGCGGTGGCTGAGATAACTTGAAGGTAGCTGTTATGACTTCTTTAGTGGTCAAGATCACTTTTGTAATGACCGAGATCACTCTTTTAGGGGCTGACATAAGATTTTCAGTGCCCAAGATCACTTTTGTAGCGCTGAAATATTTTTTAATGTCGCTGTGACCATTTCTTCAGTGGACTGTACACCGCCACCCGTAGACACTGCTATTCTGCGTGCTATAATGTGAGCAAATGTAATGATCACTTAAGTGATTTCATGGCGGCCATTTGAATTTGCATGATAATGATGTCAAATAAATGTATCGTTTGTTTCATTGCATTCTTTGATACCGAAAACAGATGGTTTGGATAAATAATCTTGTCTCTCAAATATTGATGAAGATATGATAACATTAGTGATTTCATGGCGGCCATTTGAATTTTGCATGAAAATAGGGTTTTGACGCCAATTTGCGAACTCCATCAGACTTTTTCTCATTCTGTAGTCTATTCTGAACATTTTCATATAAGTGGCATATTTTACCGTCAAAATCTCTCGGGAATTTATTTAAAAATACAAGCATCTCCACTAAAAGTGTCATCTCAGTACTCAAATAGTGATTTAAATGTAACAGTAGCATTCCCTTTAGGCGGTTCTTAAATGGGTTTTGCACCAATAGTGTAGGCTCATATGTCACATATAACACTTTCGTGCATTTTGTCGGTTAAAATTGATTTTTCACTTGATTCTGACTCAAAATATCATGAAGATCAAGAAAAAAGGGATTGCATTTTTTATAGGTCGAGAATATGTTCAAAATGCGAAATCCAAGATGGCCGCCAACGTATATAAAAATAAACACTTTTACGAATAATTTTGCAACTACATACGCTAGAGACATAAATAATATGTCTATTCTGATGTTTTCAGGTATGAGAAAGCGAATTCTGTCATTTGTTTTTAGAAAAAAATATTGTAAAGTCTATATTTATGCAAATATAAGCAAAAACAACCGGATATCGCAGTGAAACTGCGACTAACATTGTTTTGGCTGATAGTTTTTTTTTCTCTTTTGATTATGCTTGGATGGTTCCCCTATGGTGATATCTGGGCGGATGTGGAGCTCTTATCCTTGTAGTTTTTTTTTTAAACATGAAATTTAAAATGGCTGCCATGAAATCACTGAAGTTACATTTTGAGCAACAAACCATAATATTTTATCATGAACTACAATAAGACAAATGCTACCATCATGCGACATCATTATAATGTCTAAAATGCTACGATAAGCTTTATCTTATAATTATATTCCCAAGTAAATTACGTACCGGCACATCTATTCAATATACATGTGTAGTAAGCCTACGCATAGCCCATAAACATAACCAAATGCTTGATAGGTTAGAGTAGAAACCAATCTATCAAGAGGGTGTAATTTTACAGATACACTAAGGGTCCCCTTTCCGATGAGGGTTTCATAATGGCATTTCAATGTCAAATCAAAGAAAATCTTAATAAAATAATTTCAATCTGGTAAACTCTGCGCATAATTATAATTCGAAATAGCAAGACGTCAACTGCGCAACTAAAACTTCTGGAGGCCAAACTGTTAATTGATGTCATGGTACATACAACTATTTTTCATATTTAAATATTTACACAGATGCTTATAACTTAAGTATTAACAAGAATTTATGTTATAAATTCTTGGTATTAATAACTCGGTGGTACTATATATAGATTATTTGCAAAATGTCAACAACAAGGTCATGCCATACTAGGGTTTTTTCACACCCGTCCCAAAGCACTTGTACAATTTGACGCAAAAAAATAATGTTTTACACATTAATGGAAAGGGGTAGGCATATGTTAAAGAAAATAAAGATTTATATCGGTTCGAGTTGCAAGGTTGGCCTTTACAGTAACAAACATTCATTTGTAGCATTCAATTCATTATTGTAGCTAGGCCTGTATTTCTCTTCCAATTTTGGTAGAGTTGAAACTAACTTCGGTCATAATCATGATAATGTGAAGGATGGCAAAAGGCGGCAGTACCGTCTGAATCTTGCATTGCTGTTGTGAAATTCCTGGGATGTAAGTTAGCAGCAGGCCTAATATATCCTTGTGGCACCTATGTCTGAAAAATTTACACAGCATTTTTGTCTGTTTGAAGTTAAGATGACTCAACATTTGAGTGTGTTTGAAATTAGGATGACCTCAACTGGTCTGGCCTCGAGTTACTTAGCGTTAGAGTTATTGCCCTAGTCCGATACATATTAATTTATTGCAGAATGTTATTCTTAATAAATAAACGTACGGATCATTATGCAATTTGAATGAGTAAATC
Source organism: Flabesymbios commensalis (assembly GCA_964017125.1). NCBI lineage: Eukaryota > Metazoa > Annelida > Polychaeta > Terebellida > Flabelligeridae > Flabesymbios > Flabesymbios commensalis. Next base: position 53,313,467 of record OZ024913.1, read on the forward strand.
TGAAATGTAAGATAATTATTCTGAAATGAAAGAACATTATTATCTAATCGTTAGTTTTTAAAGAGCTGTTATAGCTATGACCATGATTATGTAAAGCCATTATCCCTAAGTTTATATTGTAAACTATGTTGTGTAATTACGGATTTTGTTAATAACTTTATGAAAATTGTTATCGATATTACCTCAATATTACACTAAAATAATACAAAATAGATAGAGCTGTAGTTATAATATGTAATGGCAACACATGTGTGAAAAGTGGATCCAAAGTCGAAGCCTCTTTTTAAGTTGATCCGGAGAACCACTCTTAGAAACACTCTAAACATACTTTGTTTTTAATTATTTTCTTTTTCGATATATATTTAGAGAAATGATAGTTCTGATGATATAATCAGCAATATATTAAAATTTATGACTGGTATTGTTATATCAGATAAATGAAGTAGGTGAATCAGGCATATGAGATTATAATTATAAAACACTTATTATACAATCATCGCATGAATCTATGCACATATAATATGGTGCTAACAACATAAAGGAAATCAAGTTACATGTTTTCGGAGTGGTAAGCATAACAGTTTATACCAGTTATAAAAGTTTTGTCATATTGCATTATTTGACTGCTAGAATTTAAAAAAAATTGTAACTTTTACGTGTTTTTTGTGGCAACATTCTTAATAATATCATTATCTAACTTCATGTTTGACATGTTTGAGGTCACGACTCGAGTGGAGGTTCAACAATGTGGTATTGACGTTTGAATCACAGACTGTTTAAACATTTACATTATCGTTATATATTGTCATTAAAACAAACTGAAGTTACTTTGTGCCAGAATGTAATTTTAGTGACTGCCTTTGGTATTTCCTTACATTGAAGATAATGTTTATGTAATAAATTATTTAAAAAATGGTAATTAATTGAAGAATATTTCAGAATTTTTTTGATAATATATATCATAGGGGGGGTGTTTATTCAAAGGCTGTCTTGTGTCTCGAGCATTACGCCTAAATGAGTGTGCTGTGCAAAAAGCAGGGTTTGTTTTTAGATAGTGACAGATTGTTTGTTAAAACTTTTAGGCTATCTCGAGCATTGTGTCTATTCAGAAAGGGTGTGCTATCGACCAAATCTGTATAGGCCTATTAAATGGTATGTTTTCGCCCGAAACAGTATAGGGCCTAGTTATTTTCGGCAAAAATTGTATATTCAAAAGTATATTTTTGGCCACAAATGTATATTCAAGACTAAGGGTTTGACTATCATGTCTGCATAAATGTCGTTCAAGACCTAGCATACAACCTCTAGGACCCGTAGCAGATATCTTATCCTTTGTTTTTATATTTTTGGGGGTTAAAATCGAGAAAAATCGAGTTTAAACTGTTTATTTCTAAAATATAATGGTGGTATCAGTTTTCACGCCTTAAAAACTATACAAATCGATATATTATACATGTTTCTGTGTTCAGTATTTTAAAAGTTATGGTGAAATAGATAATATCTTGAAAACATGGCGGCCAAAAATCACTTTTAACAAAAATTTTGCACGAATATACATAAGGGCATATACTACATTTGCATCACTTAAGTATTGCATATCTGGAGTCACAGACCCAAACGAAACTTTTAGGATAGGTTTGATTGATGTACTTGAAATTTAATAGGAACTGATTTCGGGGGGTATTTCTTGTGCCCCTTCCCCCCTACTTAACGCACCATTTTCAAAATTTAAGATCGGCCATTTTGTGGTCCTCATACCACCAGCTAATGACCTGAACCATCAAACCTTTTGTACTCGAGATGTACTACAAATCTCTGCTAGCTCCCACATTATAACCCTGACGCATCAGGCACTTACACCAAAGATTGAAAAATACCCCCTCATTACAGCAACAAAGTACGACACTTTTTATTTTCGTTTATCTGGTAGTACTGTTCTTTTTTTTCTACTACACACTAGTGTAGTCATTCTGGCACCAAATCCACGGAAATCTGGACAAATTGCTAACAAAGGTTTTATGATTTTTTATGGTAGATATAGGTCCCAGCTAGCAATCCTGAAAAGTCATAAGCAAAAAACTCATGTTCAATTTTTTTTAATTGACGAATAGTCAGTCAGCCAATAGTACATAATGTGATGGATAAATGGAGTGATGGCATATCTTTGTTACAAGCAAACTAACTTCAGAAATGTGTTTAATAATTGTCAAAGAACAATACCTGGGTGGCTGACATTGTCTTGCATGTCTCCTTTTTTGCAGAATAGCGAAATTCAAGATGGCCGCAATATGCACTAGCTATTATGCTAACAATCACATATCTTCTTCAATAACTATGCAAATTGTTAATGTAATATATAGATTTGTATGTTTAGAAGGTCAAGAAATCTAAATATCACAAAATAAGAAACATTTGAAACGTTTTATGCAACTTTAATTGTAAAATACGATTTCAAACCAACAGTTGTGATATATATATTATATTAGTTATGTACTTTTGTAATGTCAATTCGAAATATTTACATGGATAATATCCACAATTGCATTTTGTATATGCTATCTTATTATCATATTATTTCTAAGCCTTTGAGTCTCAAGTTTTAACAACATTACATTGCAACGTACCTAATCATTATATGATTTATATATTCAATACAAAAGAATATCTATTTCATCACCAAAGCCATACAATGTATGATAAATTCACTTTGCTAAATACAAAAACGTCAACCAACGTTTACATGTTACGTTTGCGTTTACATGTTTTTATTTATGTTTATCATTATTTATGTGTTTTTTTTATTTATGCTTTTATTCTTGTGTACTTGGTCATTCAGTGTTATGCAAATGCTCTTGTTGAGAATCTTGTCTTCTCAATAACGCAATCTAGGGGTACAGAAATTCAATGTAACCTGGGTGTGATTGATAACGAAGTTAACTATTAAATTCTAGTTGTGGGCAAATGCCTAAATTTTGACATCATTAATTATTAAACTATAAACTAGTATTTTAGAGGCCAATAGAGACATGTTGTACATATAATATCAGCTCTTACACTGTAAAATACTTGGATATTGTGTTGTAGCCACTGGCATAGATTATTAAGATAACTCAATCCCAAAGTCAAACCCTCTCCTTAACCTCGCTATTATCATTTGTTGACTTATGAACTTGATATTATCAGTCGACAAATGGTGATTATCCAATAACAATCTTAAACTGTTGTGAAAAAACGGGATCAATTGATGACATTAAATTTGAAAAATAATTAGCATAATTTTAGGCTACGATCATTTAGTGATCGCTCCCAATTGAGATTTTACTTTGTTTTAAAATATAGGCCTACACTTAATAGACTCATGGGATAAATAGGGCCTACTAATACTTGACAGACAAAACACATACCAATGTGTAGGTGGTCACTCCGCCACACAAGCTACCCATTAAATACGAGAGCATATTATTATATAGGTAAACAAGAATAATTTAAGCAAGACTACATCATATACTCATATACTTAAAAAAAAAAAAATCACTTAAAATATCATTATTTTTTTCTGAAAAATCCCCAAATCAACTTTAACTCAAACATTATTTGCATTTAAAGTCAAACTTATAGGTGCAATCGATTTCTGATGTCCAGTAACGATACCTAACATTAGCAAAATGGAAAAAATCTTGAAAAAAATTCAAATTTTGCAAGCGATCGTAGTTTTAGTCAATTTCTGGAATTTGAACAATAGTTTTGCTTGGGACGTTTCGGAAATATTAGTTGGGACCTATATCTACCATACTACATCTTAAAACCTTTGTTAGCAATTTGTCCAGAGCATTTTGCCAGAATGACTGCACTACACATGATGTCGAGCACATTACATGGAACGAGCAAATAACCGGGCCTAGACGGTACTAGACGTACTACTTGTTCTAGGCCAACATCCGTGGCTTCATACCCATACAGTAGGGGGTCTGGTCTAATGCATTATAGCAACATTATAGTTTTATTTCTAGAAATTATTCTACTATTTACAATATTACATCCTGCAATTGAATACTATTATCTCCACACTGTCGCATGAAGAAATCGTACAAGTATCTGGTCAGTCACGGTATCTGGCCAGATGTGGATGATCTCTCTCATAATATAATCTTGCATTTGAAATAGTATTTTATGACTAAAATTTAGAGATCTATACCATGATTATGTTAAGACGAAATCATATGTCAGAATATATTATAATAGACTATACCATAATATTACATGCAAAGGCTAAGCTACTACATGTAGGCATATGGCATTATAATGTCACTATAAAATAGTATGTATTGATCATATGAACTAATTCTACACCCACCAAATTTAAAGAGTTGTTTATCGCTTGGTCAAAATGGCTTTGTTTCAAATCCTGTATCATACAGGATTTGAAACAAAACCATTTTGACCAAGCGATAAACAACTCTTTAAAGGTTAAATCTCAATATCCAGAAATCATAGACGACGTCCAACGTAAGGCGCGACAACCGGCGCGACGCGCGACGAAAATGTAACGATACTGAAAATGATCGCGTTGCCTGTCGCGCTCGCGTACGTCGTCGCGCTGATGTTTTGGCAATGATCAAATAGTGTGTTTGAAAAACCGACTTGTCGCGTTGTTGTGTTTTACGTTTTATTTGCAAGTCACATTATTCGTAGCAAAAAATGAATTTTGCGCCACAAACTTAGTCAGAAACGACATAGATCTATGACATGTAAATATTGGACAACTTATGAAAAAGTTGTATTTTCACTATTACCACTGGTGGTCATTTCGACCTTCATGTGGAGTTTGAAGGTCGTATAATGAGGTTTTATATAGGTCACTGGGGCCCAACATCACATTATTAATACCAGAAATAAATTAACACCCCACAAAGTTAGTCAGAAACGACATATCACATGTAAATATTACATATCACAATCACAAGTTAATCTGTTTCACCTTGATATTAGTATATGCCCTTGTGTATTTTCGTGCAAAATGTTTGTTAAAAGTGATTTTTTTTGTTTATTCCCATTTGGAACATAGTAGTGATGAGAAAAAAAAGGGATTGCATTTTTTTCTAACTCTTCAAATCTATGCAAATTGACTGAATCCAAAATGGCCGCCATGTTTCCAAGATAACTTTTGAAATAATGAACACAAAAACTTGTATAATATATCGATTTGTATAGCTTTTAAGACGAGAAAACAGATAACACCATTATAAACAAAAATAAACAGTTTAAACTTGATTTTTTTCAATTTTAACCAGCAAAATGTAAAAACATAGCATAAGTTATCTGCTACGTGTTCGAGAGGTTGTGTGCTAGGCCTTGAACGGAATTTGGGATACTGTGTGGAGGGCAGTGCCAATTAAGATACATCTTACCATGCTCAGGAGGTTATCCCCCTATAGGGTGTGGTGCACTCGGTGAAAATTTGGGTTCGGAGTGCAGACAGGATAGTCAAACCCTTAGTCTTGAATATACATTTTTCGCTAAAAATAGACCTTTGAATATACAAATTTTGCCGAAAATAACAAGGCCCTATACAGTTTCTAGCGTAAGCATACGATTTAATAGGCCTATACAGATTTGGACAATAACACACCCTTTCTGAATAGACACAATGCTCGGGATAGCCTAAAAGTTTTAACAAACTATATGTCACTGTCTAAAAACATAAAAACCCTCTTTTTTGCGCAGCGCACTCATCTAGGCCTGATGTTCGAGACACAAAGCAGCCTTTGAATATGCACATGGTGAAGCTGGGTTATCTTATTGACCCTTGAATATGCAGTACGTGTGATTTTCATAGATATACCACAATTGTCATCTCTTGAAAATACAGAAATCTGGACAGCTCTAATAAACCATGTATACGGAACGTTATCCTGGTTCAGTTTAGTCATAATTTATATGTGCAAAAAATGTCCGAATACCCCAGTCATTCGTTCACTTATTCACCCATTTATTTTCACCAATCCCCCCCCCCCCCCAATGATATATATTATCAGCGAATTTCCGAAATATGATTCAATTAATTACCATTTTTTTAAATATTACATTAACATTATCTTCAATGTGAAGAAATACCAAAGGCAGTTACTAAAATTACATTCTGGCACAAAGTAAACTTCGGTTTTCAAAATTAATGTGTTTTTAATGACAATATATAACGATAGTGTGGAAGTTAAAAAAATCTGTGATTCAAACGTCAATATCACATTTTTGAACCTCCACTCGAGTCGGGACCTCAAACATGTCGAACATGAAGTTATATAATTATATTATTAAGAATGCTACCACAAAAAAACACGTGAAGGTTAGAATTTTTTTTTATTCTAGCAGTCAAAGAATGTAATAATTATGACAAAACTTAATAAACTGTTATGCTTACCACTCCGAAAACAAGTAACTTGATTTACTTTGTGTTACTAGCATCATTATATGTGCGTAGATTCATGCAATGATTAAATAATCAGTGATTTATGATTATAATCACATCTGCCTGATTCACATACTTCATTTATCTGATATTACAATACCAGTCATAATTTTTATTCTATTGCTGCTTATATTTTCGGAACTATCCTTTCTCTAAATGTATAACAAAAACCAGATAATTAAAAACAAAGAATGTTTAGAGTGTTTCTGAGAGTGGTTCTCTGGCTGAACTCTTAAAAAAAGACTCCTACTCTGCACGTACTTTGGATTCACGTTTCACACACGTTTCGCCATTACATATTATAACTGCAACACTATATCTATCGTGTATTATTTGTTAGTGTGTTATTGAGGTATCATTGAATTAAATGTACCGATAATAGTTTTCATAAGGTTATTGACATAATTACGTATATCACATAATTATGAGATAAAATATAAATTTAAGGATAATGACTTTACACAATCATGATCATAGCTATAATAGCTCTTTAGGTAAAAATTTCTTTCTTTTCAGATTAATTTTCTTTTGTTTCAGAATAACTCATTTAATTCTCATTCAAATTGTATAATGTACCGTACATTTATTTATTATGAATAGTATTCCGCAATAAATAAATATGATTTATCGTTGTAGGGCAGTAACTCTAACGCTAAGTAACTCAATGCCAGACCCATACACGGTTAAGGTCATCTTAACTTCAAACACACTAAATGTTGAATAAATTTTTAAGACAAACGTGCCACAAGGATACAATAGGCCTGCTCTTCACTTAAATTCCAGGAACTTTACAGCAGCAATACAAGATCCAGATGGTGATGCCGCCTTTTGCCATCACCATAATATTATGACCAATGTTAGTTTCAACTCTCCCAAATTGGAAGAAAAATATAGGCCTAGCTGCAAGAATGATATGGATGCAACAAATGAATAAAATATCTTTTGCAGAAGATAGTTTAGATTGTATGACAACTAAATGCCAAAAATGCGTAATAATTGTTTCATGTACGAAGAGCTATCATCGAACTTTGCAATGACCTTAGGTTGTCCTTGGTATGATATTTGTTTGTTACTGTAAAGGCCAACCCTGCAATCTTTATTTTCTTCAGCATACCCTTTTCCAATAATGAGTAAAACATTATTATTTTGCAAGTGAACTGCTTGAGGACGGGTGTGAAAAAAACAGTATGGTATGACCTTATTCTGTCAGACCTTTTGCAAATAATTTATATATAGCCCAGAGTTATTAATACCTATAGGCATATGTTGACCTGTGTAAATATCTAAATATAACAAATAGTTCAGTTCTTCTTCCACTTTTTTAATTTAGTATGTAACATGACATCATTTAGCATTTGTGGTTTCCGGAAGTGTTAGTTGCGCATTTGACGTCTTGCAATTCAGAATTATGCGCAGAATATACCAGCTTGGAGTTAATTTCTTAAGATTTTCTATGATTTGACATTGAAATTACATTATAAAGCATCCATCGGGAAAGGGACCCTCAGTGTATCTGAACAATTACGCTTGGTTCATATTCTCACCTATCATGCAGTTAATTATGTTTATGAGTGATGTATAGGCTTACTACTAACTACTAGTAAATCATTGCTTTACGTCACTTTTCGGCACAAATGTTCTTTTAAGTGATATTGTAATACGATAAAAACGTTGTAGTCAATTGATGAGATGAATGATGTACAGATGATGATGTGAGGGTGGGGGTAATAGGGCATGGTGGGTTATTGGTGTTTTCCTTCGCTCGCACAAGAATGGGTTCTGGGCATGTCTAGGGGATTTGCCCCAGACGGTAATGTGTAAGCTTACTACACGCATATAATGAATATATGTGCCGGTATGTAATTTACTTGAGAATATATATAATAAAGCTTATCGTAGCATTTTAGGCAATATAATGATGTTTAATGATGGTAGGATTTGTTTTATTGTAGTTCCTGATAAAAAATATTATGGAAAATATAACTTCCGTGATTTCATGGCAGCCATTTTGATTTTCATGTTTTACAAAACATCCACAAGGATGAGAGCTCCACATCCGAACAGATATCACCATAGGGGAACCAACCAAGCATAATCAAAACAGAAAAAAATATCAGCAAAAACAAGGTTAGCCGCAGTTTCACTGCGATATCCGGTTGTTTTTGCTCATATTTGCATAAATATAGACTTTACAATATTTGTTTCTAAAAACAAATGAAAGAATTGGCTTTCTCATACCTGAAAACATAAGAATAGACATATTATTTATGTCTCTAGCGTATGTAGTTGCAAAATTATTCGTAAATATGTTTATTTTTATATACTTGGGCGGCCATCTTGGATTTCGCCATTTTAGACCTTTTCTCGGCCTATAAAAAAATGCAATCCCTTTTTTTCTTGATCTTCATGATATTTTGAGTCAGAATCAAGTGAAAAATCAATTTTAACAGACAAATCGCACGAAAGTGTTATATGTGACATATGAGCCTACACTATATGGTGTTTGGAGGTCACAGAAAAAAGGTTTTAAAGTCACTGATAGCTAGAATGGAATAATTGATAGCAGATATGGATTTTGTGTCACGAAGTAAATCAGAAACATTTACAGCTTTCAATGACGAAATATAATTCCATTTATAGCCATCTGCAGGAAGTGTTGATTGATAAAAGGACAAAGCAGTCAAAAATTATATCTCCAAAGTCACCATCCATTTAAACATCTACGATGCAGTAATTGGGTTACCTTTATGCTGCTACCTCGCTAAAGTGCGTGTATTCCACTGATAATCTATCCAAATAATAATTCTAATAACAGTTTGGATTGAGTGGTTATTAGCCAAGTGTGAAGTTCCTCTTGTGCAGTGCTCCAGAAACGTGTAGAGAAACGTCATCATGATGCTGTTAAGAGCTGTCATCATCTCATTCAGATTAATGGGGAGAACTTCAATTATGCCATCATATTCATGTAAATTAATACTGTGATATTTGTGCATTCACGTTAGTTTGTATAGGACTATAGCGGTTTTACGTTATTATTTCAGTTTGATACCCTAATTTCAAACAAATTGCTGTCAAAACAGTCAAAACAAAAAAAAAATGTAATAGTGGCGGTCCATAATTGTGATTAAGATGGACAACCGATCTTTTTAACAGTCCTAGCACAGAAAGGGTCAACCAGACAATAACAAATCACAGATCGTAAAATTGGCAAACTTGGCTGCTCAAACGGTAGTCCATTATATAGCTGGTAGATTAGATGATTGGGTTCGGCTAACATATCGTTGTTGTATGACGTAGTAACTAACCGTGTAATGGCCTACATATAATCACTCATTATCATAACACGCCTCCGCTTCACAATTAGGCTGTTCTCAAGGTCTCGGCACATTTAAAAAGCCATTAGCCTTGTAAATGCATTAACACTGTCAGAAAAAACCTTTGTACTGCAGGGGGAAGCGGGGCTTATTCGCACAGGGGTTAGTCAGAACAGTGCCCATAATTCTGACAGTAAATGTATTTTCGTTCTGTGCTGCCTCCCAGCGAAGGACTGTAGTTTTTTTTTCAAATTAAATTATAAAAAAGTTTCAAAAAAACTTTTTCATTTTGAGGGGTCAAAAATTTGCCATTGAAGCGGACAGTTTCAACTCTTATAGTTGTTGTACCCTAATTGAAGTTAATAATCCTCTATGCATGTTAGGTTGCCTTCTAAAAATAGATTTTTTCAAAATACGCCCATGTGGGGTTTGTTCAAACAAAGAACAAATAAAACGGGGCTAATTCGACTGTTAAGACAAACCCCACAAAATACCTGGTACATCCAACACTGTTCAGACACTCCCCATCCCGAGCTAACCCCAGGTGTGGGGTTTGTTCGAACAGTGAAAAATCTAACTTTAACCCTTTAACCGCCGGTGCCGCATATATTTGGGTTTTTATTTTTTATTAGCACATTAAATACCACCTTTTAAACATGTTCAAGATAAAATATGACAGTAATCAGCAATATTTAAAAATAGTTAACCTCCTTTTTGTCAAATCTGAATAATTTTCAGTGAGTGAAAATTCTAATTGAATAATTTGGCGGTTAAAGGGTTAACATGTTATTCTGACTCTACTTTAAATTCAATTTATGCTAAAAATAGCATCTATAGTTGAATACTTCAGGACAAAAATATCAGTTTCTTAACTTCATCATCATTTTTTTCAAAATTTTGTTCGTACTAGCCCCTGTCTCCCCTAAATGTCAAGGGATATAATATATTTTTCCAGTGACTAAGAAGCATAGTGTAATAATTTGAGGCAATAAATTCATTTTATTATTTGAACTGCTGCCGAATTATGTATTTCCTTCTGTATCTATATGTACATGTCAAAAAATGTATTTCAGTATATTATACTCAAAATATGGGATACTCCCACCCACCTGATGCGATTCTGCCGTTTTTTGTTATGAACCATGTGGTTTGTTTTCTTGCCACTAGGCTGATTATGTCCCCTGCATGTATGTAGTCGTCACCTAACAGGTTTTTTTTATGACAACCTTACCAAAAAGCGAGATCCAGTCAAAGGAGAACTCCGAGGTAGTCGTCCAACATCCCAACCTTGACAGCATCTTCAGACGTCTGTCTTCATGAGGTGACGTCTGCTTCGGACGACAATGCTGGCGTTTTTTTTTCACTTCTACCTAATAGTCTGCATCTTGCCCAAATATTTTGTACTCTTTTTTTATTACAGCTTTTACATGATTTTAAATCCCATTACATTTTGAGCCCTTAATTTGAACTCGATTACCAATACAAATGTCTCCACTGGAAACCATAATTACAATGCACAGACACAATTTTGCATGAGAATGTGTAAAACATATGTGGATAACATGTGACACACTTTAAAAGCTTTAAAATCATGTCGGTATGTATACGCGCTGATGCTCAGTAGTCATTAAACAGAGGTTTGTGCATTAATTGTGTGGGGGTGAACAAACTTATGTCCAGTGTGTGTACTCAGTTTTTTTCTTATACATACATTTTCCATGGAACAAGCAAATGCTCCCGGAAGGTAGGCCTACTAGACGTATTATTGGTGTTTTTTCAACATCTGTTGCTTCATACAAATACCGAAGTGGATCCGGTTTCATGCATTATGGCAACATTATGATGTTATTTGTAGACATTACTCTACTAGTACTATTTATAATATTATAATCCTCACCATGTCACATAAATAAAGAGTTTTCGTAAAATGAAAGCTCTTTTTATCGGACACAAAATAGACTATTATTCTTAGGCGAATCCCAAGCTATGTAATTCGTGGTTTTTTCGGATCTCGATTTGTTTGTAACAGTCTCTTTTAGCAATAAAATTTGAAAGTCTGGTCCAAGCCAAAAATTAATCCGAAAGAAATATAAATTTATATACCAGATTCTATGTCTATCAAGAATTCTTCTCCCGTAGAAGAAGAGAAGGAAAAGCTAAAATTTTGCTTTTTCGTCAATAACTGCGTGAGTAAGAAATTAATATTATTATTATTTAATTTTTTTTAGAATTCTTTAGATCTTGCTCTTGAATATGTAAACAACATTTTTAGTGAATACAGCCATACGCAAGATGTGGACCATTTCCTCATGTTCCTAATTTGCTTCAAATCCTTCTAAATCTATGTTTTGTGGCCTTCTTATGTTTTCAAAGTGTGTCTGCAATACCTAGGTCAGCTCAAAATGAGGTCTGTATACTTCTGTGGTCAGATTTTACACTTACAGAAAATAAAATGCCACTGACATTTAAATCCAGTCAGTCAAAACACTATTCAGACTTGCTTCATGAATTATAAATACAACAGATGATATGATAATGTGTCCCTTATTATTTACATTTGGAAATCTTAATTATTTGGTTATCTATTCATTACATGTAAATTTTAAGTTTCACTTCTGTAGACATCCTAATTTCAATTTGAAAACTAAATTTCAGACTATATAGCACTTCACCATTTAGAATTAGTGTTGTTTATGATGCCGCAAGTAATGGTGGATTAGACAGATGAGAGGTTGGAATTCATATGTGCTCTTACGATGCATTCGTAAGTTTGTGTTGTGGGGGTCAGACACTTTGTGTCTGTGTGCCGTTTTCATACCCTCCTCAACAACAGATAATCTTGTTTAATAATGTTTTTGATTTTGTCAATATTATGTAATTTGTATGTAATGATACAAGAGTCAATGTTCATTAATATATTAATGTGAACAATTAGTAGATTGTTATTGATAGGTTTGGTTTTGTGTGAACAATGACTAGATTGTTATTGATAGTTTGGTTGATATTATGTAATTTGTTTGTAATGATACAAGAGTCAAAGCTCACATTTAAATAGTAGATTAGATCAATCAGGGACATGTATAAATATTCATAGTAGATTAGATCAATCAGAGACATGTATAAATAGTCATAGTAGATTTGATCAATTAGAGACATGTATAAATATTCATAGTAGATTAGATCAATTAGAGACATGTATAAATATTCACTGGTTAATCGTGTTAACTGCCTGTTAAGTAAATTTATACCTATTTTGGTCGTAGGGCTTCACTCTGTTACAACCACGTTTACATGAACAACATTTTAAGTGAAGCCCTTTTTATTTGTAGTCGTTTAATTTGATGTTTATTTTTAATAAACAAAATTTCCCCATTTTATGTGTCTGTTTTTTGTACGATAAATACAGAGTTTTCGTAAAATGAAAGCTCTTTTTATCGGACACAAAATAGACTATTAATCTTAGGCGAATTCCAAGCTATGTAATTCGTGGTTTTTTCGGATCTCGATTTGTTTGTAACAGTCTCTTAGCAATAAAATCTGAAAGTCTGGTCCAAGCCAAAAATTAATCCGAAAGAAATATAAATTTATATACCAGATTCTATGTCTATCAAGAAAATCCCACCTCCTCCCGCTTCCATCCGCTGCAAATTTTTTTGTTCATTTTTCATCTGACCGTTTTCATACCCTCCTCAACAACAGATAATCTTGTTTAATAATGTTATTGATAGATTTTGTCAATATTATGTAATTTGTATGTAATGATACAAGAGTCAATGTTCATTAATATATTAATGTGAACAATTAGTAGATTGTTATTGATAGGTTTGGTTTTGTGTGAACAATTACTAGATTGTTATTGATAGTTTGGTTGATATTATGTAATTTGTTTGTTATGATACAAGAGTCAAAGTTCACATTTAAATAGTAGATTAGATCAATCAGAGACATGTATAAATATTCATAGTAGATTAGATCAATCAGAGACATGTATAAATAGTCATAGTAGATTTGATCAATTAGAGACATGTATAAATATTCTTAGTAGATTAGATCAATTAGAGACATGTATAAATATTCACTGGTTAATCCTGTTAACTGACTGTCAAGTCTTAGGGCTTCACTCTGTTACAACCACGTTTACATTAACAACATTTCAAGTGAAGCCCTTTTTATTTGTAGTCGTTCAATTTGATGTTTATTTTTAATAAACAAAATTTCCCCATTTTATGTGTCTGTTTTTTGTACGATAAATGAAAAGTACTTATTATCTGGTCAATCACGGTATCTGGCCAGATGTGCATGAGCTCTCTGATGTTATCTTGCCCTTGTAATAGTTTTTTGTGACTAAAATTATTAGACCTACGCCATGATTATGTTGGGAAGAAATAATATGTCATTATAAAATATCATACAATAGTTTAAGAGGCCTACCATACTATTACATCCGTAGGCTAAGATATGACATGTAGGCATAAGGTATTATAACCTCATTATAAATTAACATAATGTGTAGGTCATAATAAACTATTTAACACTCACCAAAGACCATACAAGATTTAAAACTAAACCATTTTGACCAAACGATAAACACCATTCAAAGGGTTCAATTTCAAATAATAGATCCTGATTATAATAGAATACTGTATAGTGGTATCGTGATGTTATATACAGGACGTCATATCTTCACAATCAAGTGCAATATTGTAGTGCTATTGATATCTTGGCATTATCATAATATTATTAAAGTGACACATCCCACCATTGTACGACATATTCTACAATTTTATAAGTTTCCAACAATGAAATTTTTATACAATAAAAAATAGTTTATTCATCTTGGTGTCATCTCACAACTATTCCAGATTAAACCCTAAGGGTTAAAATGCGCTAAGTTTTATGAAGCCGCATCTAAGAGGGTCTACTTGAGATATGACATCGCAATTTTTGTTAAAAAAAACTTAATTTCCAGAGGTAGGCCTGGTCTTTGTAGGGAATTTGAACAAATAAGATTTAAAATGCCATATCCTTTCGTTATACTTTCATACTATTAAATTTGTCTATTCAATATTATATACAAACATTTTTATTGTGCTATTATCATATCATATTAATATTATACTAGTATATAGTGACATTGGATTGTCATGCTTACATGTCATATCATAGCATTACAGTGTTATATTATGTTATTATAATAGTGTTAGATTAAAACTAAAGTGACAAAATCGGTGTAGAGATATCATCCACGTGTGGCTAGATGCCTTGATTTAGCAATATCATGCACGTGTGGCTATATGCCCAGGTGAATGTATTACAACATTGACAAGCTATTATTCATTCATGCGACGGGTCGAGATAATGGTATTGAATGTCAGGGTATACATTTTAATGTTATAAATGGTATATTACTGTCTAGATATGATACTATAATGTTGATATAATGTATGAAAGCCGATTCACTTCGGTATGAAGCAACAGTTGTTGAAATAACACTAATAATACGTCTAGTTCCGTACACAGTGTGAATGTATTACAACAAAAACACGTGAACATAAAATTTGTTATTTTTTGTGCCTATAATCAATGAAAAAATGTAGATGTTCACATAATGAAATTAAAAATTTACAATGTGCAAAATACACGAAAGGGAATAATTAACATAATAAATGGTCGTAACTGTTGTTTTTACTATGTTGAAATCAGTTTTAGGCTGATATCTTTCAAACCATAGATGTTAGGGTGAACAAATATGTTCAATGGCCTCCAATCAGTTTACTGCTAAAGATTTAGGCCTGGATATATACAGGACCAGTCCACCATCAGCCACTAGAGCAGTGGTTCAAAAGCTATGATGCTATATGTGCGGATGGCGGCCATCTTGGATTTCTGCAGAATTCAGAAGGGGCCTATTAAATACTAAAATAACCTCAGAAATATAATTGTTATGTCAAAATTACTGAGAAAAGACAACTTAGAACACAATATTTTGTGACAATTGGGTCAAAAGTTATGGGGCGATATGTGCTGGTGTAACAGTTTTAGATTACCCACCCCCCCCCCTGTTCCGGTTACCCCGGGGATAATTTGAAACTAGTTTCAAGTCACCACCTCTAGTTTCAAACTACCCCCTCAATTTTACTGGTTAACTTTCAATGATAACAATTCTAATATGTTATATTTTCATCACATGCAGGCATTGTGACATTTTTTTGAGACACTTTAATCTCCATAATTATAACCTTTCGATTTCCAGGGCAACTAATAAAAAAAAATATGTTAGCATATATAACCCTTTATGGAAACCAATGAGAAAAATCGCTCGCACTATGTCTTGAAACATCTTATTCTCCATATAACCCTTTGATCTCTATGCCAATTGACAAAAAATTGCTTGCGCGATGCCATGAAACACTGTAATCTCTATGTAACCTTATGATCTCTAGGGCAACTAGCGAAGAAATAGTCTCGCACTGTTTTTTATCATTGTCGTTATTATCTATTGATTTATCTATTGCAGATGTAACGGTGGCTATGTCTCCGCGCTTGTTTTGAAGACAAGTGCCAATAAAATTGTCTATTTTCCTAGGCCTTGCATCATGCTTACAACATACACAATGGCAATCATCTAACATCAAACCAAATTGCCGGCACATAAAAAATAATAGTAACAAAATCAATGACCAAATGGTCTAACCCTGAATGTGAAACTCGTATATTGATCAAGTTGTTGCTATCAATGACATATATTTCCATTGTTTTTCAATGTGGGTTAGCCCACTTGTGCATGATGCTATCCAATTAAAAATGGATTTTTTTATTTTAAAAATACCGGGTGGTAATTTAAAACTAGTTTCAACGTCCACCCGGTACGCTGAACCTTGTTTTAACTTAGCCCCAGTACATTGATATATACATGATATAGCAAAACATATATAATAGGGAATAAATAGATAAGGGAAGCCCCCGGGTAGGAGGGCGTTCTATGCGTATATTTGCGTGAGAGTGTGCAAACTGGATGACCAAAACCTGACCCTTGAATACTGTAGATCTGCTAATATTCGCGAGGTTTTAATTTTCGCGAATTTCGCGAGGAGGACAAATTCGCGAAAATCTAAACACGCGAGACGTATTGCGATTTTATATTTTTACCTTTGCCACAACCAGCGTAATATAAACTAAATGACTGGCAAAATAATGCACCGGAAGAGAGCGTTATTTAGATACTTAGATAACAGTTTAACTAAAATACGGCTATTTACATATTAACCCTTTCAGCACGGGGATCGCCTTTAGACGTCAGAATCTGACGTCTGTACACTGACTGAATTAAAATATTTATAATAGGCGTAAATATTGAAAATGTACCTGATGCTCTAATCTCGTAGTCAAAGTGTCTGAGCTGAGCATAATCAGATAATCACTGATGCCAAAGTTACAATTAAAATTATAAGACATTCATCGCATCTTCAGGTTTTGACAAATTGCAAATTATATATCCAAGCACTCATAAAAATACCATAGTTTCTGACAATATCTGGAAACAGTAATTATTTGAAGTCTCTGATTATGGAACTCTTATGTGCCGACTCATTCTGCTGTGCATAATAGTTTGATGCAGGATTTTATTGTTTTGCGTCGCTCTGACAGCTACTGGAGTGATGTATTATCAAACTCAAGCATTCAGAGAGAGTGGTCAGATCATAAAGATCGAATGAATATTGCGACTGAAGAGCATTCACGTTGTCCAATTGTTGAATAATAATAATAACCCGTCAGTCGGAGACTGCAATTCTGCGCCCAAATTAATTATTGTAATCCCGATCCTGGGTATCCCCAATATTTAGCGGATTGGTCCTTGACCTTACACGCACCTGGTAAAATTTTAATCCAAACCTGTGAGATCCGGATTGTAATCCGGATCGTGAATCAGGACCGTAATTCGGATCATTTCCGAATCTGGTCGATTTTTCCTTGGCCTGAAACACACCTCTGGTTAAAGTTTCATGCAAAGCAGTTTATTATTTTTTAAGTAATCCAAGGGATGGACAGGCAGACGGACAGACAGACAAACAAATCAACACGGAGAAAAACATAACATTCCTGGGAGAGGCAATAACAATAAAACAGCACTATAACAATAAGTCTCTACAACATAGATTTAATAACAGATATGTTCTACAATTATTATATTCCGGAACTTGAATTGTACGTTAGGGTGGACAACACGAAAGACTTGCCAACTCAAATATTGTAGGAAACGTAGCTGTTGATGATGCCTAATTTTATATGATTTTTAACAATGATCATGAATGATGACTAATATATTCAATGTAAAGTTTCCTAATACTACTATTACAGTTTGATTGTCTTCTGATTTTTTTTAGATAACCTGAATTCAAATGATCACAAAAACCCTGTTTACCTAATTTTCTGAGACAAAACATTGCACATTTGGCCGCCATTCTGAATTGTTATCAGAAAATACATCGATAAATACTTTTTGAGTTTGTTCATACAAAACACACAAGTGTGGATACCGGAAACTTGCTTATAGCATGCTATATTGGAAATCAGATTAGTTGGTCCTGTGCCCATCGATATTTTTATTAAACTTTTTTGGAGAACAAGTACCATGGGCGGATCCAATGACAGGCCGAGTACACCGAGAGGCTGTCATGGCGACGGCCCACGTAGTAAAAGGGCTAAAGTGCACTATCTACGATAATCTGCATAAAACATTGTTTGATAACATTTTCAGAATTTGCCATGAATTATTCAATATGATGGAACAATTTAGGGCAAGTATTACGCGGGAGAGTGTCCATACACGCTAACTTTGTATGTAGGCCTATATTTTTAGTTTTTTATTCTTAGGATGCTAGATGTTAAATTGTTTACAATTATGTGTACCTACATGTACTATATGTATCTATACATGTGCATGACATAGCCTATACATAGGCCTAGTTATATAGGGGCCTACTCTCACCAGCATTGTGGGCCTACATCTTTGTATTTTCATCATGTAGGGGGGAGTTGCTGGGATCCCCAACAGAAAAATGGATGTGTTGCTTACAAACAAATTATTTGTTTTTATTTTGTTTTTAATAGTGTTAGCGTAGACACTACTCGTAGGTGCTCCAAATTTTGCACTACACTTTTGTCAAAATTTTCTAAAAAAACCAAAGTGGTCCAATCGTGGATCACGCGACCGCATTTGGATCACCTCTGTTTTTTTAATAGCACGTTTAATATCACAGGTAGGCTTATCAAACAATTAGCCATACTCAGATTTTGATTTTTGTGTCCGGTGGTACAGACTCATAATAAGTGATATGGAGGTTTACAAAGTCTAGTTAGGCCTGCAATCATTATTGGTGTAATTTGAAAGTTCATAGTATATAGCTCATACTTCCACTGGGTGGGAACTTTTCATTGGCTTAGCGTTTACAAAATCCAAGATGTCCGCCAATATTACCCGCGCACAATAGTTATAACTAAATCATGTCATAACTTTTGTACAATAACATTTCGATTTTGATGTCTGATGATATATTTTAAAGGGCAAATAGTTTGAATTTCATGTTAAAATGATCATTGGTGGTTATCTTGGGTGTTATAAACCAAAATAAAAGCCAGCAATCGAAATTATAGGCTTAACGCAATGTAAGGTTATTTGTTATATTCGCTACTCAGATATAAATATTAATAAGTAGAACACAAATTAATTGTGTTTATGATACTCCATCTGCCAAGTTGTGTGGAATAATATATTTATTTGTGTAATCCCAACTTAAATGCACAACATTAAATTATTTTGGTTGATCACTATTTAAAGCATTGTACCATTGAGCTAGCTGATGGTGTGCTCTCAGGACGTTTTGTTCACATGCTTCCGTTGCACAGCTTCGGTGCATTTTCCAGTATTCTGCATCCATAGCTTTTGATGGATGTCTAGAATTAAGCGGCTGGTGATGTAACACCATAACATACACTCATAAATGTTGTGGCCTGTGTGATTACCATAGTCATATAAGTGGTTGGTTGTCCAAGTTGGTCCAGTATGAAACCGAATCAAAGGGGTCAATGTATGATTGTTGTGTGGCCCGTTAGTGATAGAAGATCACGTACATCGCTTTGGGTGTGACTTGGGGACTCCTATCTATGTGTTAGTTTAATAGTTTCGTAACTTCCAGACATGTTTTTCAGGTCACCAGTTAGTCATGGTCACAGTCATACTAAACACCCAAGTTGTCATTGTTTGAGGACATTTAGTATTTCCTGTAGTACCGGCTGATCCACGTTCTTTCATTATTATAGACGCCATCAGTGTGGTGAAGATATTGCTCTCCTCGACAGAACTCCAAAATATCTCGTACGAGCAGACATAATATAGTTCATATCTGCAATAATTGTTCTTGTGAGCAGCAAACATGTAGGGGAACATTTCTGTTTTAATGTGGAGACACCCATTACTGGGTTACCTTCATGAGAAGTTCGACAATATATCATTAGGAGACATGTAGGGCTGATTAGGCCTACATTGTCTACCCACAAAATGATACATGTGTGGTTTGGCTCAGATCATTGACTTCCTCGAGAAAATTTTCTAATTCATCCATATTGCGCAGATGTAGATTTGTCTGTGGGCATTTAGTTTTACTTGTAACATAGTTCAAGCGATTCAAATGAGGTTGAAAGATTCCCCTTGTGTGTGCCAATTAAAGTCCATAAGAAAGTGCATGTCACAAATAATAGCAACTACAGGTTGGTTGACTGTGATATTAACACCGATCTGATAGATGGCTTGATCACAAGTGAGCACTATTATATCATGGTTCGAGGCCCGGGTGACTTCAAAACCCTTTGTGATTGAAGCGAGAACGGTTTTTTTAATCACTTGTCTTCATGTTGACATAGGGGAGGGCTGATTCCACTTTCATACATTGACGTGTATTATAAACACTGTACGAAGGTGTACATCTTGATACATTGTCACCACACAATTGTGTGAGGGTTGAATCTGTTTTGAAAATCGAAATATATTTTCTCTTCGTATCTGGTGATCTATTTTTACTAAGCTGTGGCCTTTTAAAGGTTAAAGTTTATTGTGGTGTTCTAATAGAATATTGATTGTTGGCTGGCTATTGACATTCTAATATAGTACTATGATATTTTGAATGAAAGGCTCTTTTCATTTACTATTCAACGTGAGTGACCACAAAAAGATTCACTAGGAGAGCTTAATGATTGTCTAGAACATGTGTAGTAATAATTACGATGTTGGGCGATAAAATATACACACTAATCAAAACAGTTTGCAGCCATATACTATCGTGCTCAGTGGAGTTCAGTGCATCCCAAAACCTGTACAATTGTGTATAGACAATGATTTTTTTTTCTAAATGTAAGCTGTAACAAACATTTAGTTTGAAGCAATTGTCTATAGAAAACCCCCTCTTATTATTGCATGTTTGTGGTCGAAGTTTGAACAGTGAAGGTTTACAGTTTAACCCCACCCCATACCGTTGAGAAAATATGTTCTATTTGTTCAACATCTTCTCTGCACAATTACAAAAAATATACAAAACAAACCACAAAATAACAGAAAATATGTTTATGTTCCTGTACAGTCTATACAAAGCTTACATATCATTATTATAATACAAATATACACGGAATACAAAAAGTGTAACACACTATGTGTAGGCCCTACAGTGTCATAACAACCTATGACACTATCCGCTTACAACACTATTATCGGAATGATGTATATAATGTATAGTAATTTTGTCAAAAGCTAAAAAATAATTTTATTGAACTTCATTTAAAACACATTGATACACCTGAAAAATGGAAATGAGAAAAAAAAATCTATTTGAATCCAGTCGACGTTTAATTTACTGTATTGGAAAAGTGAAGTTTACTAGCCATTCAGCTGCCGTGATAAATACACATTCAATTATAATAATCTTACTATAAATATAGCAAGTTTTTGCTGTTGAGGCTCAGAACAGTACGAGGGTTTGGAGTAACACTGCCACTGCTTTTCTTGCCTATTTTAAATTTGACATGACTATCTCCTTGCACAACCTACTGACTGTGTTGTCTGTATGCTTAGTAACTCTGGAAGTGTTGCTCCAAACCACTGTATTGGTCATCAATCTAGTTTTTTATGAATAAGTCTATCAACAGTAACACTACTGATTACTAAAGATACACGAAATGAAATGTTTCGTAGCAATTACAAACTACCATTAAAATAATGTCCATATTGTTTTCATTTACATTTCGTAAAACAATTTTTTACTTAAGATAATTATGTGAAGCATTTTTATCAAAGAAAAGTTATTGCACTTTGTAAACAGTATAAGAAAGAAATTTTGACAAATATGGAACAAATATCTACAAGAAAGTTAAATCCTCTGTAAAAATGAGGTGACAGCATATATACCTCCTAAACATACCAGCCAGCATAAAACAAACTGGCACAGTTAGACGATAATATAATAGTGAGCAGCATCATAAACAGACCGACACTCGTACATCTGCCCCAGGAGCTAAAACTCTAATTTCAATATGGTTTCCAGCCCTTAGAATTCTACTTGTTTTGTGGATTTGTTCTGGATATTCCTTTTTTCAGAATGTGATCATTACCACAGGAAATATATTTTTGTCCTCTGTATTTAATTTGGCTTAAGACGGAATTGATGGTGCACGTAACACAACATTTATTTTATTATATGAACAGTATGAGTTCATATATAAAATATTATCATTATATATGAGGAAGATTCATAGTGATCTCAAAGCACCAACTATTAGCGGAGTTCATATGTTATAAAAAGTATGAGTCTACAAATCTGAGTCATTATTTCCCTCCTCAAATATTTTAATAAAAAAGCGTACAACATGAAGAACATAACGCACTTTTGATTTATTGCTGGAATACTCCGTTATGTTAGCGGTCTGTGGTTGCTTTGTACAGACAAGGGCGCAGAAGCGATTGAATTTGATTCAATACTTAAAATATCAATAATGCCCTTAATATTTTATTTCTCATTTAGATAAACTGATTGTTTACGAAAGCTTACTATGCAAAATGCATATATTCATAATTAAACCCAATCAGATAAACATGTAATACAAGAACACCTCCCGTACATGCAGTGACACCTACAAGATAAATCTACATCAACTGTCACCAGATCATCATCATCTTTATCCATTACAATTTGTTGAACTCTCAATACTATGTTAACTGAAAACTTTAACTGTGAATTTTAATTAATTTAAAATTTAACTGTTTAAGACATACCAGGAGGTATTTATTCTGGAAAGATTTCATTAAGAAACTTAAAACTATGGAATAAATTCCATCATACATTTATATTATATAAAAAAATGGGATTGTCTGATAGGCCATTTATCAGATGTAAATACAATTGTTTCGGAAACGACACTGACATCCGAGTTCCCTTCTAAATTCACACAATCTGACATCAAAAGGGGTACAGCCCAACAAACACAAGATGTTGACTCATTGTTGTTTAGTGCTGATCCACTGTCTACTACGCTGGTCTGACAGTATACCAAGAGTGGGTCGATGTCTCGTGTTTGGTTTGCTGCAAAACTGTTTCGAAAACAATAATTACAAGACTACATAAGTCCAGGAGCTCCCGCTCCGAATTAGAATTTGATTTAAGCAATTTTGTATAGGGTTATTAATGTAGTCCTAGTCTAGGTCAAAAATCAGGACGCAAGACAACTGGGTCTAAGAAGCCCAGTCTAAGAGTAAGATAAGAACTAGACAGTCTGTCAGAGATTGCAAACCTCCATTGAAATTAATGATCCTAATCAGTATCCCAGTAATGGTCTACCTATCTGGCACGGTTTACCCGATATCAGGCCAATCGAGTTAACTAGTAGCTGATTTACAGTCATTTTGAATTCGATATAAATTAGTTAAAAACTTAGGGTGCATCCTCCCCCGAAACCTCAAATTTTGTTTTATAGTAATGGACTAACATCTAACACAGTTTGCAAAATATTGGGCATGTGAAAGTAAATAATGGCCGATAGGGGGCCATTTTGAATTTGATCTAGTCAGAATTTTTCAAGATGCATCCTCAGCTGAAATCTCACATTTCATTCTATCGTAATCGTCTAGCTATCTAGCACAGTTTACCAAATATCGGCAATGTGAAAGTGAATAATGGCCTAAAGGCGGCCATTTTAAATTTGATCAAGTCAAAATTTTCCAAGATGCATCCTCAGCTGAAATCTCACATTTCATTCTATAGTAATGGTCTAGCCATCTAGCACGGTTTACCAAATAACGGCCATGTGAAAGTGAATAATGACTGATTGGCGGCCATTTTGAACTTGGACGAGTTGAATTTTTTCAAAATGCATCCTCTCCTGAAGCCTTACAATTTGTTTTATAGTAATGGTGTAGATATCTTGAGCGGCTTTCATGATATTCCACAATATCAGGCCTGTCGAGGTGAATAATGGCTGATAGGCGGCCATTTTGAATTTTATCAACTTCAAATTTTTCAAGATGCATCCTCTCCTGAAACCTTACAATTTATTTGATATTAATGGTGTAGCTATCTTGAGCGGTTTTCATGATATTCCGCAATATCAGGCCTGTCGAGGTGAATAATGGCCGATAGGCGGCCATTTTTAATTTTATCGACCTGAAATTTTTCAAGATGCATCCTCTCCTGAAACCTCACAATTTGTTTTATAGTAATGGTGTAGCTATCTTGAGCAGTTTTCATGATATTCCGCAAAATCTTTCAGTCGGATTTACCGATGTTATAAATTAGGTCAAAGTGCTGGGTCAACTTCAAGGTCAAGGTCCAAAAACCTGAAAAGGCACAACTAGGGACCTTAGAGAACATGTATGTGCAATATGACTGTCATCGGCCCAGTACTTTTCGAGATCTGCTCCGGAAACGAAGTGCGCTTTAAAACGTCTAAATAGGTCATAGTTCTGAACCAGAAGTAGGTCAAAGTTCAAATACCCCAAAAGGCACAACAAGGACAAGTACTTTCAGAGATCTGCTCCGGAAACTAATTGTTTACGGACGGCCCAACGCCGTCACATCATCATTTTCTCCTCTGCAACCTTGCGTATTGAATTCAGATTAAAAATATTTTAACCTGTCCATTAGCCACCTGGAAGTAACCCACATACCAAAAATTGTTATCCTAGCTTATTTTCTTACAAAGTTATAGGCAAAAGAAGAGGCCAAAAAAAACGGAGGTAGAATCCATAGCTCCGGGAGCTCCGGGAGCTAAAAATACAAATGTGTGAGAAAGACAGATGTGTCGGTGTCATCCTGTCATACCATATCACACTACTTTATCCCGGATACTAAGGGGCAACATGGACAAATTGACAACCATCACAGCCTGGAGATGGTCAGAAGTGAAGCAATGTTGGACGAGCACATATAGTTTCTCTGGTTGCATGGCTGTTTGTATTAAATGGTGTAATTGTGACATCTAGATAATTGAAGTCTGGACATGCCCTACTCATTTATAAATAACCCACATCAACACCACTGTACAAAATTTGTATATGTATTATATAGGGAGAAGGCACTACGAAAAAAGTAAGCAGTCCCATGATTATAATACAGAATATTGAATATTCCATCCTACCGTGCTAGCGAATAGGCCACATGAAGCTCCTATTTACATATTACATGCATATCTATTTTTTAGCCCACAGCCATTTATGACTGGTTCTCATAATGTAGGCCTACATTATTGATATCGAAAACTATGAATGAAACATGGTTTAGTAAATGAAGTGGTATGATATGCCGTGGCTATACAAGTAGTCTAATATAGAAGGATAGTCACATACCTGCCATCAGAAATGCATTTCTGCTGTCATTCAGTCTGCCTGCTTGTTGACTTTTGTATACTTGAGCCCTACTAATAATCTTTCATAATGATAATATTATGCTATGAATTTTTCAAATGAATCTCAGCCACGAAAATAAATACTTAGGACACATACAAAATGAATGTAATCCAACTCAGCTAAATAATAACAACCCAAACATTATATTCTACTGCGCTTTAAATAACAACCAAATGAGAGGTGGGGATTAGCTGATTTACCCACGTGATATAATATATGACCACTAATTCTTCTGGTAGTGGACATATTGATGGCTGTGAATATAAAGGTATACATGAGTAAAATTAATTGCATGCGTATATGAATGGTGGTTGTTCTGTGACAGTTGATTTCTTAAGATTCTACACAATAAGTAACTAATCAATAAATCTGCATTTTTCAATTGGCAATTATGTTGAATGCTGCAGTATATTTTAAGGCTTAAATCACATGATAATAACCATGCTTTATTGGCATATTAATTAGTGTAGTTTATTGGCATATTATTCAGTTAATTAAATATTATCTGTTGGGAAAATGTCATATATTGTGAATATTTCATTCACACACAAACGTCTAAATACATCTTAGCACTGTATACATGTATATAGCTTATTTTAAAGAAGCAGTCATTCTAGATACATGGATAGGCTTAGTGATGGTGAGTTTTCAGATGCAGTAGATAATTACATGTATTTTTAATCTCTTCAACAAATCAGAACTACCGGTAAATATAGGGAACAGTACATTTCTACACCAAAAGGAGAGAATTCGCCACTGGGTAGACATTATTTGGATATTGATACCGAAAACTCCAGTCGCCTAAACAATTTCTGATAGTGGGGTGTTTCCTCCCCCCCCCCTCCTATTTGCACATCTAGGTAAATACATATGCATGTAAATGAGATAACTACACTATATGACATCTTTCCCAAACTGATTATGTTTCCATTTAGCTTTTTAGGCAATTTGTGGAGAATATGTGAAACATGTACTCAATACATTACAAATGTTTAAAATGTCTACATAATTACAACCTTAATAAAAGCATAACTAATCAATCCATGTCTTTTCTTTCTAAATTATTTCATATGTTACATCATTCATCCATCATTATTCTATTAAAAATATATCAAATATCATCATGAAAGTGCGATAATAATAAACAAATGCAATATATCGCAGTATTAGCTTATGTGTGTATTCCAACAATATATGTTGTAAGTAACATGTGCATGACATTCACACAATCGTCCCACATTCAGCATACATACAAGTTAAAAGCGTCTCTGACTGACATTATACAAAAGGCACTTATACACTGGTGCACAACTTTCTTCTACAATAATATACATATTTATGTACAGTTATACATGCCCTGTACATGATATTCTATGTACATCGCTATACACAGTTAATTCACAATGCTGCAACATAAATCATTGTATATACATGTAGTACTAATGTTGAAAGTTGAAAATATTGTCTCAACAGTTAACTGTACTTTCTGTGGATGATTGAAATTAGCCCTTATTTTCACAATAATCAGTTTCATCAAACACATATTTGAAACGTCAATGCACTTCATGATATTTTTCTATTGATGCGTGTTTCTGGTGATCACATCATGTGGGAGCCTAGGGCTCGGGGTAACTTAATTGTATATACAACTGTAAATACAAATGGGATATCATTTGTCATAGTGTCTTTACACTGAATCTCATAAAAAGTATTACTAAGATTCCATGAGAATAATAGCATAAAAATTTAAAAAGGGGATCAGACAATTCCTTTCATCATCAGTATTTTATAACTGCTAGGTAACACTTGCTGTTATGAAACAAAAGTAATGCAGATGAACAATGTTATTAAGAGAAAATTAGTAAATATGTACATGTACTCACTGTCAAACTCATTGTATCTATTTTTCTAATAAATTAGAAATTCAGCTGTGGTCAGTTTGCCATGATTATCAGCAACCCTAAATACCTGTGATATCATACTTAACCCTTTCAGCACGGGGATCGTCTTTAGATGTCAGAGTCGGGCATCTAAAGACGTCAGATTCCGACGTCTGAAGTTGGTCCCCATACTGAAAGAATTAAAACATTTATAATGCTTGTAGACCCATAAAATAGGTATTCAAATTTAGTGGAAAGAGCCAACATGTATGATGATTTTAAATTGAAAGAAAAACTTTTTTCTGGATGGTTTATATATAACATTGTCAGCGCTTTAAGGGTTAAACACACGTAGGATATTACCCAGATATTACCTAGGGTGATTATCACGATGAAGTTGAGCAGTCAATCTCTAAAGGTTCAGGCGAAGCAACAAATATTGTAATAGATTCTAGTATTTTTAACGCATCATGTCTTATCTGATAATTCAAACTGGGAAGCAATGGTAAATTAGTACGAAATTTTAAGCATATTATATACCTACATACTCTATGAGTGTTATGTTCTGTCGTTCTTAATAAACATTTTGCCACATTCTGCTTGAAAGTATTCAGTAAAAGGTATAATATAAAATTTGGTTACTTTATTATAACAGGTTAACTTATTTTATGTTGATGACAAGTGCTGCATTACCAGATATCCCTCTGTGACTATGACTACTTTAAAGCGTAGCCACATACAATTAGAACGAATAACTACACTAGAATCACAGCACTTTGCTTGTCATGTCAAGACACATAAGCAGAACGAGAAATTTATTATTGCTTTCATGTGTATGATCTTCATGTGTATGATCTTGAAAACAATTAATTTAGATTGCCATTCAATATCAGACACTGTAAACATTTTTTACATTAGCTCATAAAATTTTGTTTGATTTGTCATGTGTACCGGTATATGTTTTAATAATTGTTTAAACAAAAGTCTCAAATATGTCAATTGTTTACAACAGTGATGCATAGAATCAACTACTGTATTGGAAATAAGCAAGTTCTTCAATCACGTTAGTTTCATTTTAGGCAGACATTTCATATTTTTATAATTACACAGTATGTGTACATTTTGTCAGTACATGTATATGGACAACATTTTTACTGAGATTGGTACAGTAATCCTGGTCGTCTTGTTAAAGGCAAGCAAACATACTTTTCCCTATAAAGACAAAGAGCAGTAACTGCTTACTTGAAAAGTAAGCAGTTACTGCTGTTTGTCCTTGTACAACATTACTGAACTACAATGGTGGATGATTGGCAATGGTGGATGACAATTAAGTATGAAAATTCTTACTCAGCTCTACCAAATGAAATCTATTGCGCAATGGATGAGCAGTATTTTCAAATATTGTTCGCTAAATGGTAGAGAATGACATAACCTCCACTTCGAATTAAAGTGTCATATAACCCATCACATTAACCCCTTAAATGCCCAGATATTTATTTAAATATTAAATTATTTAGAGTTGTGCAACTGATGTGATGAAGAAAATGCAATGTTATCGGATATGAAAATGTTTATCAAGCATATGCTCAAAATATGTCATAGGATGCTGATATAGGACTTTGTGATGCATATAGGTTGATCAAGTGAGATATATATACGACACCTTATAATATGGTGTATAACACAATGTATATATTATACATAGCTATATGTTATATATCTGGGGGCATGCTATTCACTGGAAGTGATTTGTATTTTTGGCGGTGTAACATAATATAACATAAGCACAAGAATTGTTAGGTGATGATTACAATAAATGCTGAATACATATTGTAATACATATATCACATAATAAGAAGCATTATTTGTGGATTTGAAGATTGGTATCAAAAATTGAATATTGATCACATCTGCACTTTCATTGATTGATTGATGTCCAAACATGTATAGAACTCCACATTAGTTGATACTCATTACAGCTTAGTATCGTGAAGTAATCACTGTGTTTACACAGCTAATTCATCGACATGAAAAAAACTAAAATGGCAGCCATTTTCCCCAAAATCACTACTTTGCACTAAAAATCATTTTGCGATGCAGGCAAGTGCCTTACACGCAAAATCACAAGTGATTCTGAGCAGTGATTCTCCAGATAGAGTGTTAAAAATCAGATCAATACAAGGGAATTATTCAAGCAGAACGAGTATAACTACAATCAAGCTTAGAATATCTGAAGCCTACTTGGAAGATACCTCGCCCAGTTACAGTCAAAATACTACCATCTAAATGTATTGGTAATTGAGCAACAATTAAATGGCCACCATTTCCTAGAAATTAATCACTTGAGACAAACACACTCTTGCAAGCAGAGATTACAGTAGCGGCTATAGAATGTAAATGCAGCCTCTTTATCTGAGGATGCAGAATCAGGCAGAGATGAAGTAGTGAGGCTAAATAACAATGTCAGCTCTTATGTTAAAGCTATCTGATAGATTAGGACATCAGTAAAGTTGGCTCACTTAATAATAAGCAGCATAAATTGACTGTCTTAGTGTCGCAGTGACTAGAGGCAAACAACACAACACATAAATGGGGTTAGATGAAAGGATGCCATATGATGCCGATATGTTGTGGGAAATGATACAGATTATTTGGAATATACAACAAATGTTTGTCTCAACCATGTGTGCTAGCTAAAACTAGACTTACATGTACATGTGCAGAGGTTGAGAGGAAGAGCATTAAATCATTCTAGACAGGAACCAAGATATCTCAGTCAAGCTCTAAACAGAAATAAGGTGAAACCAAGATATTTTGCGGTTTTTTACCTCATTATTTATAGCATTTTTTTTTAATTCCGTTCACTCAGGTATGTATGGATTGAGAGGTCTGTGTTGAATGAGTTAAGTTTTTTAAAGCAGTATATGTGACATAGACTTCAACTTGTGGGTAGGTAATACCCTTCTACTATCTACAGGTATGCCTGCCCACTATAAATATAATAGTAGATACATTGTCGAGAGGCTATGCATTATAAGGCCTTTAATCTTTGCAGTAATTCCTCTGCATCAGTCATTTTAGGCTCTCCATTCGCCACAGCTTTTTTTTCTCGCGTGCTCCTATTGGCTGCAGATGAGCTGGCGTTATGTCTGTTTTGAGTTCGCCGTGTACTGCCTGATTTGGTGGGAGTGTCTCCACCTTCTTCAAATGTGATATCCCTCACAACATCAGGGCTGTCCTGGTACACATTTTGTCTTGACCGAGACCTCTGTAGCTGTGCCCTTCGCTCAGCTGGAAAAAAGTATAAATTACAAATTTATACATGACCTACATAAAAAAAAATTACATGGTAGCAGCAGGTTAGATTTTAGTCAAATTTATTCTTTCCAGAAATTGAGTTCTAAATTTGTCATAATTAATTACCCTACAAAAAACATGTTTTGAGGAAGAATGATAGTATTTGTTTACTTTTGATATCTTGTGGGATTTGGGGTAGCTCAAGATAATGCACCCAGATTTAAAGTACTATAAAATGGAATCAGTATATAACAGGGCTCCTACATTAATACAAACCATCATAATTAGCACTGCTAAGTTTAAAACATTATCAGTATTCCTCCTTATTCTGTTAGAGGCCTTTTAAATAAAAAGAAATGGAAGGGTCAGTTAGGATAAAAAATATTGTCAACTATATACAATGTTTCTTAGATGTTTGAAATATTTTTTAATCTTTGAGGCCCCCTGACTAATGACAAATCCTTTGCAAGGTTCCTTAATGTCATACGATGTAGAACAATGCGTCATCTTTAGAAACAAATAAAACAAGCTCTACGATTACATGGTGTTCAAATCTCAATATGCCCAGCCGAATTAATTTCTTCATGGTGGAAGGAGATATAAGATGCATCTACTAGGAACATCTATTCTACAGCATTTAGCAATAGGTTGGTGTATCTATGAGTACTTGAGAAGAACCTGGAGTATTTTCCCAATAAAACACTCAGGGTGGAGAACACACTGTCATGCATTCTGATTGTAAAATATCAGCATTATCTGGTTTGGTATACTGTAACAGATTGATGTAGATCTTAGGATTCACGATGCTCTAGATAACGATTCTAAGCGATCGAAACCACGAGATGCAGGTCAACCTATTACAATATCCACCAATGGGCATGGCGTAAAATTCTAGCATTTAGATGGTCTACATGCTGATGCAGAGTACACACAACCTTTAAATTCTAATCTGACCATCAAGTTGATAGAAAGGGTAAACACGCTCACTATTCATGTCAATCATACTATTAGCAGAATGTCAAAATCAACATCAAATAAAACATTGTGGCATGCAGAAATGAATAGAGGTAAAATTGAAAACTTAACTGACACATCAGTTAATCATAAACAAAGCAGTTTTTTTCCCAAAATGACAACATTACTGAATTTTTGGACCGAGTTGTGACTTTTATAAATGTGACAACATATTTCAATCAAGCAACAAATAATTGTGTATGCATGTGTATGCTCAAACCTAAACCACTCTGAAGGGCATATCTAGGGTCAGATATCAACTG
This sequence comes from Flabesymbios commensalis, assembly GCA_964017125.1. Taxonomy (NCBI): domain Eukaryota; kingdom Metazoa; phylum Annelida; class Polychaeta; order Terebellida; family Flabelligeridae; genus Flabesymbios; species Flabesymbios commensalis. The sequence goes on from OZ024913.1 coordinate 53,345,644, forward strand.
AGAAAATATGTTTGTAATCCACCCTGTAATTTCGAAAAGACAGATGAAAAATCAATTGTTGTCAGCCATTTGGACAAATTTGAATAAATTGAATACCCGGTAGTTGTAATACTGTTAGCCACGAGGGCAAAATGACACAGCATCAGAGTTCATCATAAGTAAGGAGCGCAATGATGCTCGATGTTTGTGATGAGCCAAGACAAAAAAATCTGATTTGAGGGATGGGAGTCTGGCGGCCCTAGCAGGGAAATTTTTGAAAAATTCAAATGCTCTTAAAGCTGTTCTAAATCTATTTCTAGATCAATCTACTATGAGTTCGTTGGTGAGGAGTTGCTATTTGGGTGTACATAATACTATCATTAAATATTTCCTTAAAAAAGTGGCAGATAGGCACCAAATTGTCAGAAATCCTACTTTATACGACAAATATACTGAAGTCCAACAAAAGTCAGACGGCAACAAAAGTCAAACTGCACTGCAAGCTGTCGCTCCCAAACCTATTGAAAGGAAAGCAATTACAAGCATTCCGCCGATCATCAGAATCAAGAATCGATTTTAAGCACTAATCACGAGTTGTATATTTATGACCTGCTTAAAAAATATAAAGGCTTCAGTTTTGAAGATAATCATGCCACAGACTTTGTAATGATTCTAATAGTCAGCCAGACATAAAAAATGTAACAGGATTTGTTATAATTTATGACAGTCAGCAGCAGATCAAAAAGGGGAGGAAGAATGGGCGAAGCACTGAGAACAAAAAGTTGACATTTCTCACAGTAAAATTAATAAATATAAATCATTAATTAAAAAGAAGTTGAAAAATAATTGTCCACAATAACAAGGGTGGATTGTTTCTGGTGATAGAAAAACAGATATAGAATAATATAGTATCCAATTAGGACAAAAAACCAGGGGATCATAAAACAAAACTTTTGAACATGATAGTGCTGAACATGCGAACTGTTGGGGTCACATGATGGCAAGTAAAATCTACCAGATGCTCAACACTTAGCATGCAGAAAATCACCGGCTAAAACAACTGAGGAGATACAAACAAAACGGCAATAAAGCAAGGCAGCAGACATCTCTAAAGGATGTGTACATGACAAAGATTACCCGACATCTAACTACCTGTTTGCTACTTATCACAATGAGGATATATTATCTCCTTATTGTCCTATTCCAGTTACACCTATTATTATCTGAAATAAACAGCCAATCACTATGTTGTTAATAAGGGGCGACCTATTTGGCAAATTCACATCGTTAAAAACATTGCCACAAGAGCTTGCATTTATAATAAGCGTATTCTTTCCTTAGTCCTCACAATTATATACCGGTAAGCGGTAGCAGTAACTGTGAGAATTATGATTGTTATGATACACCCACATAAATTACATAGAATGCTAGTTATCAAAAGCCTGTTATGGAGAACGCAGCTCTAGATAACATGTGATAAAAAAAAATTGTGACGAATTAATATGGCTTTTAGAATTTAATTTATAATTGCTTCATTTATTTTTAAAAACTTTTCCCCGAAATTTAGTATAATTTCACTTAAACATTTAAAATTGATATATTATGCGGAAAACATTCTGACATGTTGGAGATGTTGATGTATCTTCCTAGCTATATTTTTGTATGATAATGAACTGCATGTTCATTGTGATCTCTGGTGAAGGATTACTTTCAAATATAGAGCTAAATGTGCTGTATTTACCTCCAGCAGCTCTTGGTGTACGCCTTCTTCCTTCTCCTCGTCTTTCTCTGTTCACTTGGAAAGCAGAGCCTGTCTTCAAGGCTTCCAGCAGGTTGTCCATCACACCCTCCTGATCATCATCTATTTTAAGAGATGAAAAACTTATTACCGTACTACACATGACTGCACAGTCGTATGGCTTTGTGCATGTCATAAGCATATATCATCCCCTTGGATATAAAAGGGTGTATCTGCCACTTTGCAAAGTGTCAGACACACCCTTTCATATCCAAAGGGACGATATATCCTACTGATGTGTATGTTTTGACAGCGAGGTTTAAAGGGATCAAACAAATTCGCTTACATACCAAGCTGGCATAAACACCTCTCAAAACATAAGACATTAGTGACATTTGATGTAAGATAATTTCTATATTAAAGTTTCCAAGAGTTTTTATTAGCAGACAATAAATCTAATAGAATGTGTCTTGTTAACCCTTTGATCACTGAGCTATTTAATTCAAATTTTCAGTCACTTGAAGTTGTGTCTCGCTACCGCGATACACAACTTCAAGTGACTGGAAATGTATGTTATTTGTAAAATTTAAGTCCCAATATATATCAGTGTTTCAAGATTGAAGGCATATTTTACTGTGAACAGCTCGTTAGCAGGGGTGATACAGGTGATAATAAGAACACAGAATGTCTACTCTAGTCGACATCAAAGCTCTAAGGGTTAAGGGTCTGATTTTGTCCACAACAGGTTCTTCTGGCTAGGATTAACTGGTTACTCATAGGAATTTTGATCAATTGTTTCAATTTTTTTACAAACTACAGTACTACCTCTATATAATGCCAACATTGAAACTCTGCCATTTTTTGGCATTATGGCGGGGTGGCATTATGGCGAGGGAGGTGATTTAGGCCTGTGGATATATGACAGCTGATTAACATTATTTCTGATACATATTGAATGCTCTCAAGCATTCAGTTTATAGTAATACAAAACAATACAATCCACCCTATATAATGTTGTTTTATTGAGATCACTATACCGAAAAATAATTTCTTTAATGCACTAGAAAAAGACACTAAATATGATTGGCATTTAAATTGGGATTAATTCAATTTATAAGTAGGCCTTTATAGTAGACCCTATGCCTATTCCAGCGATCAAAGGAATATACCAGAGGCGCCAGTCAGTGTTTAGTAACAATAGGTGTGACACTCCGCTCACACCACGGAGGGACAATCAAGTGTTATCCTGGTTATATGTCAGAAGCTTATAAATGCTAGTGTGCGTCACACTCATGGAACCCGATGGCATTGTTAAACTACTCGATAGTGCGCTATGTTATGTTTTGACTTCCAATTACTCATGAATCGAACTTGAGATCAAGTCATATATAGTGGGAGTTTACATCGGGCGTCCGCACTTGGCCCAAATCTCTGCATAAAATAATATTGTTGTTCAACTAGTTTTTTCAACGCTGGCCCAACATTGTACCAGCAGTAGATCTCATACCCGATGAGTTATTATTTCATTGTAATAATGGGTAATAATGGGTGGATGCTACAAGAGAGTCAGACGTGCGTTCAGTGGTTGATCAATGTGAATGCCAAAGATTAAATAAAAGTTGGGCTAACTGCTTTTGTTTGCTCGTATAAACATGTCACTTTCAAGTTTGTACCTTGGGCCTATTGATGCTCTGTTGCATAACCCAGTTAGTAGCCAAGTGACATTGGGACTTCTAAACTATTGGCGGATGGCAAATACCAGGGATGGCATTATACAGCGGTAATTAACATTGGCGGAAATCCGTTTAACTACTTTACTTGGCAAAAGGCGGGGTTAGCATTATAACCGGGGGCAATACAGCGGGGGAGTACTGTACATCACTACATGTAGTAAGTCTACAATATTTGCGTCTCAAGTCACTGGAGGTCTTCAAAGCCCAAAATTTGAATAAGGGATATCACACTGAAGTATTTTTGTAATTTTCAGTGACAAATCAAGCAGCTGATTTTTGAATTTTTTTGAGTTTTTAATATATCTTTGTCTTGATGGTTCACAAAGTCTGCAATAATATTCCAGACAGGATCTAATCACCGAAAATTCTTTTGTTATATTTTTTTTTGTGGGGGGGGGGGGGAGGGCCTTTTAAGTTTCATCGCATAAATCCTAAAATGGAGTCTGCTTTAGCTGTTATCTGGGATAAATGTGACTCATTCCATAGTCTCATACAGGCGGGAACCTAGGTAGGGGGACGGGTGGATCTCTCCATCACGATGAATAGTCATAAAGAAGGCCTTTGACTTAGGCCTCTTGACTCTGATAGGGCAGATAAATCTTTCGTCAGAAGCAGTGTCAAACTTGACCTTAAGATTACACTAGTGCACATGTCATTGGACAAAATGATTGTTCAAAAATTGTTCAAATCATACTATTAAGGAGGAGATGCACGGGCAGTCATGCAAAAATTAGTCAAAAAAGACGGGCAGTTGTGTAATCCTAGCTGAGACAGTGGGTCAAGGTCACTAATGAACATGTGGCTAACAAATGGAGGAGCTAAGTCAAGTTGTTATGAAGTTAATATCGCGCTTACCGGGTACAAGCCAATTCTGTATCTGTAATCTGATAATTAGCATAGTGTACATGTAGCTAAAATGAAGAACCTTAGTCAAGGCATTATGAAGTCATTGCGCATACAAACATCTGCCAGCTGTTAGGGCTCACTATACTCCTCAACCTTTTGGGGCTGAAGGGTAAAAACAAGTTTTTTATGAAAACGTTCATAAAAATATTATTTTCCTAGCTAAGCTACATGATATTTACATAAAATAAATACTAATACCCCACCTGCAGTTATATCAACCAATGCTTTCTTCCTTGCTTGTTTCTCCTTCTTCTCACGCTCCCTTTTTTCTGCTGCATCCTTGGCTCGTTTGATTTTCTCCTCTGTTTCCCGGATTTTAGCCAGATCTTTTGATGCTTGCTACAAAAACACATATTATCACTGTCAAATTGTCAATGATTAAAATTTACTGAAAATTGTAAAATCATATAATTGATTAATTAGCAAGTCTCTATAAATAAAACTTACTTTAAACTGGTTAAAAAAATCCTTTAGATCTCCAAAGAAATCCTCCAAGTTGTATTTTTTTGGATCAAATGAGTAATATTTGGCAATATCTTGGTAGAGTGATGACATTTTTTTGCTCATTCCTTCTAGCACCATGTGTTGATCTTTGGCTTTGTTGATAAATTCGTGTTTCAGTCAAGGAAAAACACGGTAGACAAAACATAAAATTTAACCAGCAATACAATCAGAAGGATTACATAACAATTCCCTCAACAAATTGCAGACACAAACAAATATGATAAATTTGCAAATTTAATAATCTCTCGAAAATTATTATTATAATAGCGCTACCTATCATCGAAATAGATAATTCGCGAATTTTAGACCTCGCAAAAAGTCCCAAAATCACAAAAATTAAAACACGCAAAAATTACTATATCTACAGTATATGGTACTACTGTACAGTACTACAGTATTTCAGTTTACAATTCTATTACATTATGTAAATTTTATCAAAAAGATGTAAGAATATATTATATTGTGCAAAACATTTTGACAATACATATTGTTTTTCCAAAAGGATATCTCCATCACAGGAACAAACTTGTCATTAGCAGGAGCCATTTTGTTGGTTTGTGCATTTTTCAAATCAATCTCTAATTGTTTTAAAGCTTTATCCATTTGCTTGACATTCTTCAGTAGATTTTCTTCTGAAACTATAAAAAAACTTTTTGATATCATCCATTATTAAAATCCTACTAGCCACAAATACACTGATATGCAACGGCAACTTACAAATAACACAAAACATTATGTCATCAGTCAGTTACAAATAAATACAGTGTACCGGTAGTTATAAATTACGGTAGTTATGGTTATACAAAAATTATTGGACCCTTGAAAAGAATGTTTCTATAAAGAATCAGCAAGCTGTCCGTTTGCTCTACTAACCTTTAGAGGCCTGCTCAACATGTATAAGTTCATCAGTGAAGCCGACTAATTCAGGATGTTTACGTTCTACGATCTCCACCAAGAAGTGCAGTAATGTTGACTTCTGATCAGCTGACTTTGTACTTGATAACTGTACACAGCAATAAGCACAGATATATCTATGCTTCAAAGAATCATTATTTTCAACTGAGATAATAATTAGCATGGTTACATAAAAAATATTATGTTACAGTATACACATCTTCACATGTATACGACTAATGCATACAGTATGAACATAATTTTATCAAATTATTATACACCAGGGTTCGTAATAGAGGTTGTCCGGTTGTCCAAGACAACCAAAAATCGTCACGGACAACAAAATATGAACCTTTGGAACACTTTGGTTGTCCGTACGGACAACCACGTTTATCCCCAAAACAATTTTGCCACTGAACACGCTAACATTACGCCGTACCGTGACACACGGCAGAGTAGCGTCAGAGACAGAGTTAACTTGAATCATGTCTACTGTCATTTGCGTCTGACTGTTGACAATGCCGTGTGGTAGAAACACAGTATTTAAATTTTAGGACTAAACAGAACAATTTAATAGTTTGCTAGAAAAAAGCTTAACATGCGACATTGGCAATGAATCAGTGCTGAAGCGACATGTAAACTTGTATTCATTGATATCGCAATGCCTACACACATTCCCCTAGTCAGTGGGGAATCCCCAGGTTTCCATTTCCTGGGGCTGTTTCCTCGTCTTCCCTCCCCTTCCCTGTCATTATGACTTGTGTGTTAGACTTGCAGGTATGTCTTGATAATCAACATTTGATAGGGGGAATCTCAACAAAAAGGAACAGCCATGCACGTGGTAAGCAGTTGTTGTACCAGTACATTCATATGGTAGGTATGATAGATCGTGACATCTGATCTGCATTGTCATTTGCAACTAGTTGATGCAAATTGTATTTCACTTTCAAGCATGAATATTGTTACTATTCCATGTTTTAACCGATCTTATCCCAATTAGGAGTGCCAGTCCAATGCTTATTCAATAGTGGTCCGACATCGTCTGTATTGACCCAACTGATTCGTACAAAAAAAGTCTGTTGATGGCAAAATATCACTCTTTCCAGGATTAGGCTTAGCTAGGAGCTGCCATGAGCAAAGGCATGCGGACAACCAGAAAATCGGGCGGACAACCACATTTTGTGAATGTGGTTGTCCGGTGGACAACCAGACTTTCAGCCCTTATTATGAAACCAGGTGTTACACATAATTGATTTTTGTCTAATTACAGAGGCTGATAGAATCTCTGTTGATCTTGTTTTATTACATTTTCACCTCCAAAGCTGTACAAAAACAAGTATTTGCAAAAGATTGACTCCGTAGTGACTAAATGTAATGTGATTTACTTACTTTTGTGATATAACTCATCTCAAATCCAATAGACTGTGCATTCCTAGATCCAGAATTCATGTAGTTTCCAACAAGAAGAATTAGTTCTAGAATGCGGCCAAATTTAGTGCTCTGCTTTACTTCTTCTAGAGCTGCAGTGCAAGCAACAATTTCCTGTAAAAGAAATTCAAATTATGGGCTGTATGTCGGAAAAATTATGTGCATGATGACAAGATGCCCTGTGAAAGAAAGGAACACAGCCATTAACAAAATGTTGAAAACTTTGTTCCTGCAAAAATAACTTCAATCACTATGTTATAATTTAAATCCTGCAGCAGTATACTTACAGGTTTTAGATCAGACACCATCTCTGGAAACTGCATTTTGAATGACATAGATTTTAACCTAGGTGTGACTCTTTTTATGCTGGACATCTGAAAGTAAGAAAGACATATAGAATACATTATGTAAACCAAGCCAAAGAGTCCTTGGGAAGATTCACCGGTACAGTATTTATTCTAATAAACGCCGGGATTTTAATTAGAATATCCCCTGAGATTACAAATGAAATGAAATGAAATGAATCGGGCTTTAGGCCACCTTTGTAGGCTAAACTGGGCCAGGAGAATCTCCTGAGGATGGTGAGATGATTGAGATGACACTGTCCTCCAGACACAGGATTCGAAATTCGAGCCCTGGCGGTCTGAGGCCTGAGATTACAGGGGGATGGGCACTAACTAGAGTAGTTTTTTATGATCTCATAGTGCTCATGATCGTGGGTTTTATTTTCAAATCAGGGAGGTGGGCGTTTATTAGAATAAATACGGTACCTAAAGAAAACTCCAATATCACATATGCAAAATTTTATAAATACTCTGCAAGCTCTGACTACAAAACTGTTTCTGTATTATAATTTTCACGTTTTTGGAAGTGAAAACGTTTTAAATCTGTAAAACTAAAATATGATCCCAGCAAACACGAGATGCTGAACCAGCGTTGATTTAATGTTGGCCCATAGTCTCCGACTCCGGGCCAACATTAAAGCAACATTGGTTCAGTGTCTAGTGTTTGCTGGGATACAACCTAAATTGTAGAAATCCAAGTATGGTGGATACATGTATCACTAAACATATATGCTGACACCTGTAGCTTACCACAACACCAAACTGTTCAGATTCTGCCAGTTCATTATACTGGCTTTTAAGTTCTGCTAGCTGGGACATTTGCTCGGGTTCAGGCATATACTTGATGAGCTGTTCAACCATTGCCACAGTCAACTGATCTTCATCCATTTCCACTATCCTTCGTTTTATCTCCTCGTAAGGTGCTTTGACAGATCCAAGTAGGATTGCTAGTAGACAATACAAATGAGAATAATTATTACTTGCTTGAAGGTGTGGGTTTTGGAAGAGAGATAACATAAGGAGATTATAATGTATCTAGATGACTGCATAATGGTACATATATGTACTCAAACCATTGGGTGTATAATAAAAATATATGCAAAACAACTCAAACAAGCATAAATTCAACAAAACAAATAATCTTTTATTACATAATAATTGATAAAACCTTTCTACAGATAAATTAGAAAATCTATTATAACTTATATTTAGAAAAAAAATTCTATGAAACAAATGAAGTACTTACACAGATTTTGTCCTGCTTTAGGATCCAGTACTTTTAATTCTTTACCCTTTTTAGTTGGCTTCCTCTCCACATCAGTGCTCACCTTCTGTGCTGTTTTCACAAAAAACATTTTCAGAACCAGCCATTATATACCTATCAATCGTAAATTTGTAAAGAGCACAAACACTGTAGCATTGTGAGGATCGTTCAATGCGAAGATTTATGTTATGTCACGTGTATGACAAATTAATCGCTAACATGTTACTGCTCATGAGTTTTAATAAAACACGGAAAGAACTACAATCATAATTTTCTAGTGCTGCTTTTAAGTCCAAGAATATTTTTAAATAAAAATTATTTAAAAGAAAATGACACCACCCATTAAAATAATCATGGCTTAAGCTTTCCCCTATGATATAAAAATGTGTTTTTTTTCTGAAATTGGGCAATTTTCATTTACCAATGTGAGGTGGACAATATGATGAAATCCAACAGTAGGTGATGCAACAAATAGTGGTCCTTAAAAAATTGTATCTACATGAAGGTTAATATTACTGAACAATTGGTGAAAGATAAATGTAATATGACTGCAGTGTGAGCTGCCGACAGCTCTAACAGGTTATGAGCAAACCATGGGTATCCTATATTGATCATATTAACTACAACCTGAAGAAAGTGTGTTAAAAAAACTAGATGTTATATTTGCCTTGCAAATATGAAAATCTCCATCTTCCATAATTAAAAGTTGATTGCCAAGGCAGTATATCAGTGCTGCCATTTTGAATATGAGATTTAGTCAACTTTTTAATTGAAGAAGGTAATCAGTAAAATAATGATCTAAGAAAGTTAATCACTTTTAATTACATTCGAAACCATTTGAACAGGAGGTCTGTAGCACTATATCATTCCCACCATAAATTTGACTTTTCACACCTACAAATTATTTATAATATGCAGCCGATACTTGCTATATTTTAATTTTAAAGCCACATCCCACCCCCATGCAGTGTTATATTTTTTGCATTATCCACAATATTCATGTGAGGTGTCTTTTGATCATAAAAATCGAAAATCCAATAAAAATCACATCCTGATGCACATACATATAAAATACTGATGTTGATGAAGCAGTCCTTTAATATTACGTTAATTAAAAACGAAAACTAAGCAACCTGTTACTATTGCAATCGTATCCGTAATAATGTAAAAAATCTGCAAAGCTACATGTAGTTACTTCATATCATTTATATATCATCGTTTTAGCACACTCGGTAACATGCATTTATCTACAAAATATAAAAGAGCACAGAAGGCTCCCATGCATATGAAATTGACAAAGGAAAAGTGTGAAATTTTTTAACCAAATGTCCATTCATAACATATTTCATATCCAGGGTGACTTTTAAAGAAAATGCAGGGAAAAGGATCATATCGTCTTCTTGGAGTTAGAAGGTGCTAAACTGCCACTTTGTAAAGTGGCAGTTTAACACCTTCTAACTCTAAAGGGACGATATCTATACTCCCATCTATATGTTAGGCATGAGGAAAAACCAGGTTATCTGCCATTTAGTCAGATCTCACACATAAGAACCTAGGTATTTATGAAACACAGGTGATCATGCAAAGTCATTTATAATAAAAATGTTCAATAAGTGGAATGACGTCATGCTGCTATTTCCTCTGAGAGCTCCACAAACAGCTCACAACATGAATAATATGCTAGTTTATAGAGCTACCGCACCTCCTTCATCGTCCACAACTTGACCTTTCAAAAAGTAGGAGCAAGAAATATTTATGTATTTAACGCAACAAAAGTAACAAAATGCAATCTTACACTTTAGAAAGATTTTCAAAATCATTTGAGTCTTTTGACAGAAACAATTCAAAGTCTGGGTATGTCCAGGTATATGTGGGTACATGTGTATTTTAAAGACACGGGATATTGTGGACATCAGCTATCAAGGGGTTAAATTCAATTTTGCTATGATTATAATATAAGAGCAAACATCAGACAGTTAGTTATAGACGCTGAAGACAGATGTCATTGGTATTCATGAGTCTCCATCTAATTATGTCTAGGTCAAAATTGCTCAGTGTATTCTGTTTCCTGGGGATGCAAGCCCCACTCTCACATCCCCCGCCACTGGACAAAGTGGTGTGGCTCATCATTAATAAAAGTGGAGTGGCTCATCATCAATAATGATTCATTATAATATGGGAGTTTTTATTCGGCACGATGGTATCTGAACATGGTATTTGAATGTATTTGAAATGTGTCTACAAAATATAACTAAATCTAGACGTGTAGGCCTCAGAATGTCCATATTGTTGGGATAAAATTAGATTGTTCTAATAATGTCAATAATCTCTGCTGTTGTCGATGTTGGCCCGGTATTGAGCAAATGGTCAGATATACCTGGAGTTTTTTGGGAGTGAGATACTACTAAATTATATTTGGAAACACTGTGTGTGATGTTGACTTAATATTAAGCCATGGTTGGGTCAACCTCCTGTGTTTTGCAGGGCATGCCCCATGCTGCGGCACTACTTGAAAACCAGATAATGTTAATACTTGGTGTCATACTTGGTGTCGTGGAGGCTAGTGCTGATGGCCAAACTTGGAGGTCGTATAATGGACAGGCATAGATATTTTTCATATCATTAGAGGCTTGATTTGAATGTGACATGGCGCTGTACCATCTACGGGACTATACAGTAATATCTTGTATGACCAGCAAGATCCTTCACAAATCACAGCATGTGGCATGGGGGAGCAGGTCAGAATCGCTCAAAATCAGTAATTTGTTACAACATTGCGAGTTACTTCAACAACTAAAAATATCAACTTACTTGGCATTTTTGACGAGAAAGCCCCTTGGAGCTCATTGAAAATGTCATCACTTGCCAGACTTTCCTCATTAGCTTTCACCCAGAATGAGTCTTTTTCAAGTGTTCTTGGATTGATCTGTCATAAGTAAAAATCATGAAAATGATACATGTGTTCTCTCATCGATCAATTTCACATTTCTTTATTCGAATAGTGGACAATGCAAAACAAGACGCTATGTTTTCATGGAAAATGAAGAGTCATTTCAGTTATGTACATTAGCATATTTTCGAGTCTAATTTGAACAATCAATTCAAAATAATATGGTTGCAGAAAATTTCACAAGGATCAGAGAAGTCTCAGCAACTGTAGAGTGTTGATGTCAACCATTTAGGTGTTCTAACTACCATCACAGATGCAGTAGAGCCTACTATGAACTCATAGTCACTCTTAGGATCAGCCAACCTCCTATGGGAGGTCACTTAGCCATTCCCGAAAATTTTGGATACCGATGGACCTCTTATGAAAAGCCACCAGTTCTTGAAATTCTACTTTTCCAGTGTTGCAAAGGTGACTGCTCATAGCTTACTGACTTACGCAGATTCGCAGGCTAAACAGGGTTAACTTTACAACGCTGAAATATTTTTGTATAAACCATGGAGTACAAAGTGTTTTCAATTGTAACTGATCATAAATATTTTACTTAGCTCTTTGCGCTTCATTCAAATACATGTACCTATGTCATCGGTCTACGGCCATTATAATAGGACAGCGCATTTATAACGTAATAAACTAGATGGGATTGGGTTCAGCTGCGAACCCTGAAAAGCATCCCCCGTGGAAGTGACGTAATACAAAATTGTACTGTGTAAAGAGAACAGTAACAGTCCTAACACTTTTCACATAGATTTTTCAATTTATTTTTAAATTTTGCCCCCGCAAAGTTCCTGTTTTATAAAAATTATTGCAAAAAATGTAAAAATACTTCTTTCAGATTTTTGGGTGATTTATTTTAATTTATTGAAAATTGTTTTAAATGCTAAATATATATATAAACAAAAGCGCTGACGCTAACAATATCCTCCCATCAATTACAGTCAATAATGGCCTCAAAGTCAAAGGTTAAAAAATAGGTCAAAGGTCACAACCCTCCAAAAGGCACATCTACACACCCTAAGGGATGTGTGTGGCAATATGAAAACAATCCAGCAAACACTTTCCGAGCTTTCGTCCGGAAAATGAACTTTTTATTTGCAATCAATTAAAGTCGATAATGGCCTCAAAATCAAAGATAAAAAATTGAGGTCGAATGTCACAAACCCCCAAAGGGCACATCTACACCCCCCTGAGGGATGTGTGTGTGCAGTATGAAAATAATTCAGCAAACGCTTTGCAAGATAACGTCTGGAAACTGAACTTATCCAAAATCACTTAAGGTCAAGGATTGTTTCAAAATCAAAGGTCAAAAATTAGGTCAAAGGTCATAGCTCCCAAAAGGCACATCTACACCCCCTAAGGGATGTGTGTATGCAGTATGAAAGCAATCAGGCTGATGGTTTTAGAGATATTGTCTGGAAACGAAACATGGACGCACAGCTGTACAGCTACACAGAGCACTGTGCTGCCTGTTCCGACCAGACACAGACGGAACGCGTGAATCAAAATGCGGACAGCTCTCCCAGCAAACACGAAGACTCGACCCATTGTTGTTTCAATGTTGGTCCAGCGCCGATGGCGGTGGGCCAAAAACAGCATTGGGTCAAATGCTCGCGTTTGCTGGGCTCCACACAGGTGTTTGTCTACACCCACCCCTCCGCCACCATAATATTCTCGCCAGCCGATCAGGGTACTTTTAGCAAGACAGCCGGCCAATCACAAGCTTACTACAATACTTGAAATTGAGAGCGGGTGACATATGACGTCAACCATCTGCACATTTTAACATGCGGAGGAGCAGTGTCTAGGGTGAGCAGTGTACTGTACGGCCAGACATGGTGATGACAATGTCCCCGCCCCTACTTTGCGGGCGGGGATAAAAAGGTTAAAATGTTAATTTTGAGGGCTTTATCTTCTTTTCTAGTGATTACTGACAATTACTGAATATTACATTTGTTTTCTTATATACTATTGCATAATTTCATTTTCTGAGAATAGTACGATGAGATTGATTTTGTGCAGATGGGTCACATATTATGTTAAAATATTTACCTTATTCCAGTTTGCTCTCTTCATCTGGTTATCAGGCTTATACTTTTTCTTAGGTTTCATACCATGTGGAAACGGCTGGACCTGTGGGGTAGCCGGTGACATTGGTGGAGGTACCTTGAGTCCAAAAGGTGGGGGAGGTGGAGCACCAGGCCCACCTGGTGGAGGTGGAGGCGGTGGAGGACCACCAGGTCCTGGAGGTGGTGGTGGTGGAGGCGGGGGCCCACCTCCCATCATTGGTGGAGGTGGGGGAGGTGGTATCCCTCCACCTGGGGGTGGTGGTGGAGGTGGTGGTGGAGGTACTCCTCCTGGAGGTGGTGGTGGCCCTCCACCTTTTAAAGCTGCTCCTACTACAGCTCCAACTCCTTCACTGATCTGCAAAAAAAATAAAACTTTCAGCACATATGCCTAGAATAAAGCATGTGTATTTTTTATCAACAAAAAGTAACTTGGAAGGTAGAATTCAAAGGGGGCATGGTGGCACCTTTTATTTAGCATCTAGCCATGTACACCAGGCACCCATCAGATATTTTCCATTTGCCCACTCTTCTCTAATTAGGCTTGTAAACAGACCCCAGAATAAGTATTATCAACGTTTTCTGCACACATTTTTTGGCCTCCATGTGGCCACAGTGGGGTTGGAGGTGAAATGATGATGGCTCAAAGGGGCATGTCGCAATCTGTGTCCTGCATCTGGATCACAATCTTGATCATTAAAAAAATTTGCTGGATAGGTCATTGGCCTGAGATATAATATGATAAAGGCATTTTGACATATGTGCACCAAGCCTCCAAAACCTATAGTATTAGTTTTGCATTCATTCACAAAGTGGGTAGCAAAAATTCACTGCAGATGATCAACTATCATTCATAGTCATTCATAAAGGTGGGTAGGTCTAGTACCAGTACACAACAGTTGTGAGACTATGACGTCTTAAAGTAGTCTTCAATACAGTTACCTCAAAAGTATTTACCACAAATCTATGGAATCTGCATCATAATCCGGATCCCGTATCCGATCGTAATCTGGATCATCCCCAAAACTTAATTGATGATTTTTTGCCCAAAACACACCTCTGGTGAAAGTTTCAAGTAAATCTGTTCTTTACTTTTTAAGTAATCTGACAGACAGACAGACAGACAGACAGACAGACAGACAGACAGACAGACAGACAGACAGACAGACAGACAGACAGACAGACAGACAGACAGACAGACAGACAGACAGACAGACAGACAGACAGACAGACAGACAGACAGACAGACAGACAGACAGACAGACAGACAGACAGACAGACAGACAGACAGACAGACAGACAGACAGACAGACAGACAGACAGACAGACAGACACACAGACAGACAGACAGACAGACAAACAGACAGACAGACAGACAGACAGACAGACAGACAGACAGACAGACAGACAGACAGACAGACAGACAGACACACAGACAGACAGACAGACAGACAGACAGACAGACAGACAGACAGACAGACAGACAGACAGACAGACAGACAGACAGACAGACAGACAGACAGACAGACAGACAGACAGACAGACAGACAGACAGACAGACAGACAGACAGACAGACAGACAGACAAACAGACCAATCAACAAGACCAAAAACATAAATTCCTGACAGAGATAATTATTTAATTAATTACATTTCACTATACATAATATCTATTATCATACTAATTAGGAAGTAATTATGTCCAGTTTTCATAATTATGTAGAAAACGCCCTGACTAACCCGTGTCTTAAGGTCATTTATCTCTGTCTCATACTGCTTGACTTTCTCTTCAAGAGTTGCTACTTTAGCTTCAGACTCCTGTTTGGCTGTAAGAGCTTCTTCAAGCTTTGATTTAAATTGTCGAGGAGCAACACCAGACGCAGCTCCGACTTCTATGCTATCCTCCGATAGTTTACCTGAACATAATACATGTGATGAAAGTCTTACCAATTTATACATGTCAAAGTATATCGTATCAACATTATTGTGGTGGCCATCCTGAAAATGCAAATAAGCCCATTTTCAAACTGACCTGAGGGTAATCAATCAAAGAAAATTCTCAGAGCGTTTTGCAAAGATCAGAAGTTAAGTATTGGAAACAGTAGAACATATTAATTAAATATTTAAGGAAGTGCTGTGGTGGTCACCTTCAATATGAAAAACAATCCATTTACAAACTTCAACTGTGTAACATACAAGTATAATTCAGCCAAGAATGCATTTATGTATCCAACTGTAGTTCTATGTCAAGTTGTTGAAGAGAAATAATTATCATAATTATAAAAATGGTCAGCACTAACACAGTGAGTTTTCACAATATAGTGGGTGGATACTTTCATTAACAGGGATGCTCAGTCAGTCCTACATACCTATTAGAGGTTCTACATCAATTTCAAAGCGTTTAGTACTCCGAAAATCTGGATCCACGCCGCTCTTATGCAGAACAATCTGAGCTATACATTCTTCTATTAATTTTAAATACTGCGGTCTGAAAGAGAGCAAAATTATAAATTGACAATAGGTTGAAAGAGCAATAAGAAGATCCATTTATTAATCCATAAGTAGCATTTCTACCGCATCTAGCACCTTGCAAGAACTGTGATTAGTGGGACAAAAACACCTTATGATCAATGTTACATCCAGGTTTAAATCATAGTGTCAGTGTTTCACAGAAGAGCAAGGACAGCAAACATACATCGAATAGATGGTTTAACCCTTTCACCACTGAAGCTCGTTTTTATGTGCATTCAGCACATAAAAACGGGCTTCAGTGGTGAAAGGGTTAAACAGTTCTGATTGTAGAAATAATTCGGAATGTAGTTCTGTAGGTGCTGCAACAGAGAAGGGCCTTGATTCATTTCACTTCAGGATAATAGAGTTTAATGGTTGCCTTACTTAAGGGACCAACACAGTAATGAGACAACTTTTGCAAATCAGGCATGTCGTCTGCTGAGCCCGATTCTACAGTACTAATCCTGAATTTTTTTACATATTACTGATACTGACTGTACAATTAATAATACCTGAGTAATGGTGGGGTATATTCAAGCTATGCTACTTTACATATATATGGTACATGACTTGTGTAATTGTAGTTAGAGGCAATCACACCAATGACAGCTACAAAAAACAAATCATGCCACCCTCTCAGAACATGTGTATTAACTCTTTAAAATGCATCACAGCATCTATTTGCATCTATTAAGAATGACTTAATATCCTACACATAGGGGTTCGCAACAAAAATTTTAATGGAACTGTTTTAATAAAAACGATATCTTTTTTTATTTGCTATTGACTTCAAGCCATCCTCAACCACTACAAGTTAAGAATTTGCGACAGCATTTCACAGCTTGTAGTGGATGAAGATGACAATGGTAAATTCAGGATTGAACGGGTTAATTCACACACATCTGGGATCCATAGAATTATAATAACTGAAGCAATGTTATGGAAGTATAACTCCCATCAGGAAAATACAGCATTATTGAATAGTTTGCAAACATACCCAGCTAATACCCTGTATTAAAGTTCACAAGTTAGTAGTTATAAGGTCTTCAGCTGATATATGATATAACAAGTGTCATAGCCATGGAGTGGAGTCATCAGCAAGTCTTTTATGTGTAATTGATTGAAAGTATTTCAACATATCTTACTTCAAAACTGATGGAGCAATGAACTGTTTGAATAGCACACTTGAATATAATGCATAAATAAAACAATCCTCCAAGGTGATATGTATCATTAGGAACAAATGAAAAGGAATGTTGGTATGTTTGGTACATTTGTAAAATTTCAGATATGTATAATGTTGCACACCACTGAATGAGATTAGAAAAGGCATTGTGTGTCTAGCTAAAAGTAAACTCTGCACGGCACATCTTACTACAAAATATTACACATCAACCTGGGTACACCTAATAACTAATCATGTCAAATGGAAACACTAAATACACCAATCCTACATGTACATATACATCTAATCTAGAGAATTTACAATGTATTATCTCTGGTGAGATGGTTCCATTAAATAAACAAATCAGGAAAGGACAAGGCGCCATTGCATCAAATATAATAATAAATAATAACAAATATCTACCGGTAGTAAATAATACAAAACATACAGATATAGCAATAGCCTACTAATAAATAATTAAAGCTGTTGAAAAAGTCTCTGGTCTTTCATGATTTCTGTAAAAAATATCTGGAGCAACCCATGCAACTTATCCAAATGCTATCTTCATAGGCATAATAATTAAGGCCCTCATCAAGTGTCAACAATGAAAATAATTTCACCGCTGCTTCCAAGTTTTTTTTAGATATTGTGCATGGATAATTTATTGATAGAAAAATTCACAAATTTTCGTTCAATGTGGACTGATACAGTACTCAATCAATTCAGAAATTGGTGTGCAGTGTACTAAAAAATGTATTAAGTGTGAGATTCATCAACAACAAAAAATAGAACACATACATCACACATACATGCAAAAATAATATATTTTTCTGAGACAATAACATTTATGCTTGTCAACTATAATGGGCCACATAAAATTAAAAAATAAGATGATGCATAAGTAGTTGAATAAAATAAAATAAAATGAGATGCATGCAAGACTCAAATTATGACTGAACATTATCTACTTTTCAATATACGTAACTGCTGGTTGCTATGACCCCCTACCTGCATGACATGATATAATGCTAAGATCATGATATCTATGAACTGATGCAACAATTACATCTTGGATATGCAATGGTGGTACATTTATCTGCATCCTGTAATATAGCCCGATACCACAATCAAATTAAAATTATAAAAAATGTTTTTAATCATATTATATATTGATCAAGATGAGGCTCCTAATTCTTGGCCCAGCGCTTCATAATACTGTGTACATTATTATAAAAATCACTCCACTAAATGGGCAATAAACGCAGTAAAAAAACACTACATATTTATTTATACTGCTTTAAAAAAATAACCTGGCTCACTTCACTGGGAATAATTTTCAATACTTTTTAAGAAATGAGGTTTGAAAAAAATAACATTTTTTTAATTCAACAGAAATTTTCAAACACTGATCAGTAAATCTCATTAAATTGATGCATCAATTAATTTCTGGCAGTATACACAAATATGGATTGAAAAACACAGGGAAATAAAATATAAGGCCCATTACAAAACAAAAAAAATGCACTTGAATGAGAATTTTCTTTGCTAAATCTATATTTATCAGAAATAGGACAGTGCAATGGAAAAAAAATCAACCTGATTGATACTTACTTGGCAACTACATCATCCCTGATCGTCAGTAAATGTTGCAGAATGGAGAGAAAATATGGTTCAGATTGTGTGTTTAATGTACTGTTTAACAAAAGCTGGAAACATTGGTTCACATCACTGTCAAGTGTCAAGGTACATATCAAAGTGAATAAGATTGGCATGAGTTTATATCTTAATTTTTTGGGCATTTTTTTTAATTGGGGTATACATTTCACTACATCTATTTCTCAGCTCACGATCAACCCGGTTTCGACGAAATTGTAGCGTAGATCATACACCACTTTTGAAGTCTTGAATGAGTTAAAGCCCTGAGAGAGATATAGCTATGTGTGTCAAATTTTATTATTCTCTGACCAATGGTTGCTTATGAGGGTCTACTAAAATATTACATGTGACATCACAATTTTATAAAAATAAACTTGGGTCTCAGGAGTACGTTTTTGTGGAGAATTTTAGCAAAGAAGAGTCAAAACAGCTTCGGTTGAGTTACCAGAAACAATTTCTTTAAAGCCTCGTAGCGGGTTTATTTGCATACAAAAAAGCCACTTGGGGAATGTCCAAGTGGCCTCACATAGGACGTTGATGGCCTCACATAGAATGTGGCTGCTGATAGCAGGTTCTGTGGAATTCACACACAATCATATGATTCCATGGTAAGGTGAGCTCTTACCTTTCCAAAGAAAAAAAAATGAGAGGCCTGAAGCAGGAAGAAAAAAAATTTACCCAGCTTTCTAGCTTATATGCCAGTCTAAACTAAACACAAAAGCAATAGGGCCATGAGTATATATCTGGCACACAAATAACCCCTCCCATGAAAAAATATCTAAAGCATCACCATCAAAATAAAAAATATATATACTGTATCTAGGAACATTATTTTATAAAATTCATTTTCATGTTCATCAAATACAGGTAGAAATAGTAAAGGATACTCAAATTCTATTCTAACATTATCATATCGATGGCTAAATTCTTCTGAATCTTCTTCTTTATGTTCATGGAACACATTTACTTGTGTTCTCACCTCCTCTCTGTCCACTCGCTCCAAACCCTGGTAAATAAAAAAAAAATGTTAAATATCACATATGACCATTAAAATGGATAGAAAGATATAGATTACAACAATAAACTGGATATAAATAATATTGCTAATTATCCTAAATAAATGTTTTAAAAGATAAGATTAAAAAAAAGGCCAGGGGCCACCATGATCCCTCGCCCCGTCCGCATGTTCAGGGTGCATCCTTCCTTGAACTCTCACATTTTGTTTTACAGTAATGGTCAAGTTATCTAGCACTCCAAAATGGTAGTTTTGGGTAAATTGCTTTCGAAGTTTTAAACAATGCTGATAAATCGATACTTCAACATAAAAAAATCAAATTTGGCACAGAACAAGTTTTCATATTTTTCTAGTGTGCTATATTGACATTTTAGTATCTGGTACACTTTAGCAGTCTGCAGTGGAGATAGGATTGTTTAGAATGATCAATTTTATCGAAAATGGCCCAATTATGATGTGTAGAACAATCCTATCTCATTGAGTGAGATATGCCCTTCTTTGTCACAGAAGGTACAATACTCCAATTTGATAATATGCTTCCATGGTTTCCAGAGAACACAAGAAAACAAGTCATGTCTAATTTACAAGCAGGGTGTCTGTGTAAAACCATGTACGAATTTGTGTAAATTAACGATGGCCGGCTTCAGATAATTACAAACACTGATATCTGCAGAAGCAAGCAAAGAGCGCTGACGCTAAAGATATCATCCGCCATTAATTAAATCATATTCCTTGATTAAATTCAATAATGGCCACAAAGTCAAAGGTTAAAAAATAGGTCAAAGGTCGTAGCCCCCAAAAAGGCATTTGTACACCCCCTAAGGGATGTGTGTGTGCAATATCAAAACAATGCAGCAAACGCTTTGCGCGATATCGTCCGGAAACTGAACTTATCATCCGCCATCAAATAAAGTCAATAAGGGCCTCAAAATCAAAAGTAAAAAAAATAGGTCAAAGGTCATAACCAACAAAAGACACATCTACAGCCCCTCAGGGATCTGTGTGTGCAATATGAAAGCAATCCGGCTAAAGGTTTCCGAGATATCGTCTGGAAACGGACACGGACACACAGACGCACGCCGCACGACCAGACATGATGATGACAATCCCCTACATCGTGGGCGGGGGATAAAAAGGAACATATTAGAGGGATTCTATAATTTCAAGCACAAGCACTGTCTACGCCTTGAAATATTCATTATTAAATATTTTGATATAATTTCATTACCTGAATGCAATGAATGACTTTCATGTAACAATATAGCAATATGAAAATTAGGAAATTTCTAACATGAAAGTGTTTTTTTGAAATTAATATTATGTATATTTAGCCAATTTTACGCAAAAAGCCCTGTCCCAACATGAACAGGTGATTTAATCTAGACTTAATCTAGGTTTAATCTAACCTATCTTTAAGATTATATACAAGATTAAAAATAAATATTATTATATTTTACCACTTTTTATGCCATTTATGACTGTCCCACATTGCAGCGATTCTCCGTAACGCTTATAATTTCAGTTTATTTCTATACTTTTTCTGATCAAAATATCATTTGGCTGGTGTAAAACAGTTGCACGAGACCTTCGTCGAGTGAATTTTAAAGAACAAGTATGATAAATGTGTGTTTGTTTAGAAATAATGTAAGGTTTGTTAACCAACAAGTGATAGTTTTCGAAATAGTAACTTATATTTTTGTCCTTTAAACGGTCTTAGTGTCGATATTTAGTAAAAATTTGTTAATTGTCACACCATAACAGAAATAATTGTCGTGATAGAGATACAATATTCGTTATTATTACTCTCCATAACGAAAATAATCGTTACGGAGAGTATAATATTTCATTATTTTTATTGTTATTATTATAAAGTGATTCTTTCTATATTAAGTGATCAGCATCATAATAATTAGCCATGTTGAACTACCTGTTAAATATATTTTACTTTGGTAAAAGGGTCACTAAGTAATTTCAATATGAAAATTACTTCGTAACATAAATTGGTCACTCCATAGCGTTAAATTAGTCTCTCCATAACGGTAATAAAACGTTAAATTGATAAAAATAAACATTTAAAATTGAAATTAAGCTCTGCTGACAACGCTATGTCAATAAACATAGCTAAATTGATATATGCTTAATTTTTTGACAATATTTAGAGAATATCATATTCCAAGGAAAATATCATCTCCGGTGTCTAATGTTTTAGAATCCCTCATTATCATGATTATGGTTATAACAAAAAAAGACGATTCTAGCACTAATATCTGCTTGTAGTAGCCCACTTGGTATCGACAACTATAAGTAGATTGATCTTCTTCAACTTAGCGATTTCATCCCATTAGATTGCAGACCATTTTATAAAGACTTATTTGATCTCCATAGTTACGACTTTAATTACTGCAGTCACCATGTTTAATAAACTCAATCCAGATTTAATTTGTGTTGCAGGATGTTGGTCTTTTGTAACCATGCTAAAAATCAGTATAATAGTGTGAATGCTAGAAAATAGAGATTGAGAGTTAATCCAACATGACCACCTTGATCATGACGTCGTCTTCACTTGGAAATACAAACAAAAAATCCGCTAACCCCCAGCACGTATCATATTTTATATACCAGGTTTCAGACGGTTTCTGAGATTCTAAGTTTGATTTTAAAATTTCTGAAAGCAAGATGACCGACATAACATAATTATATACTTGCTTTCACTTGTATTTAACCTTGACCTCATCCACTTGATCCTGAATCAACAAATTATGATGCCAATCTGATCTTAAAGGGAGGGTGTTAAGGTTTTAAAATATAGTTTTGGCCATTATTTTGGCTTAATTATACTATTCAAAGTACATCCCAAAATAAATCATCATTAAATTTTAATATATGCCACGAAAAAGTGCATTTGAAGTAGGCCAAATGGATCTCATATTGAGGGTCATAAAAAACGCTCCCACTATCAGCAGCTGCCGTGTGACGTCACACGGTGAAGTCGTATGCCTACAGCAGTCCACTTGCACTGATCCTATAGTGATCCCGCAGTCACTACCCAGTTGTACAGCGTCTTGTTCATGGATTGTCCTACAAAGTTTTAATGTCATCTTTGTTTAAATTGTTATCATGCCAAAACGTTGCGTCTCCGGTTTGTGTAACAATACAAATGAAGATGTTACAGCACTAATACATGGCCAAAAGATTCCCAAATCGCACGCAAGTGGGATCGTTTTGTGAAACTCGACAGAGCTAACTGGAAGCATGGTAATCCCGCATATGTTCTGTGTGGTGTTCACTTCAGACAACTTAATGATTTCATATCTTATGGTCAGTGGAGACATACATTCAGTTTTCACTCCCGGCCTACCCAGGGTAAATGTCCCAGAATATATCTAGATCAAACGTCTAGTTCTAACCGTTAGGCCCACTGCTAACAGGGCTAATGATGACGATGATGACTTCAACACCCCCATAACCACTTATTACTACCAGAACGCATAGCAATCACGACTGTTTTCAATTTCAGCTACTTAACTTTTATACACGTAGAATTGTGGTTCACACCTGTGATACCAGATTGCATTTTTCAGATACATTATTATATAAATGATAATTTTTTGAATAAAACTGTTCATGAAAACTCAGCCCCACGGGGAACAAACATAATTCATATTAGGTGATCAGGCCTACATACTCACCGACCCAGGGTTGTCACCAAAAACTTGGAAAAATTAGTAAGACTAGCCAAACGGCACTGAAAACAAAATTAATATGTTTATTTACAATATTTTAAACTCTCGCCTGATAAAAGTCAATAAGAGCGCCGTTGGGGTTAAATTCCATAATTTTGAGAATTATTTTGTAAATAATTCAATGAATAAATACGACCGAATTCCCATAACTTTGTTCTGAGACGTCGAACGTAGATGGTTTGACCATCAACATGCTACACTTTTTAATGAGAAAAGGAAAATTCCTGTGACGTATCGACATAAACCAGGGAATTACCATGATGACATCGCCTACCCAGCAAACACAAAACATTTGTAGACCTATACCACTTGTACAATGCAGGAACAACGTCGGAGACGTTGGGCCAGAGTTGTACAAATGTTATACAACTGTTTTGTGTTTGCTGGGTAACCACATTGGTCCAGCATTGGCGGTGATGGGGATTTAGACAAATTTGTTGTGTCCGAGCCGTTACGCTTCGCAACTCGCATCAGATCCGGCGAAAGGGGGGCATGGGGTCATTAGCATTTATGGCAGGGCGGTTAACAAGGATGCGCATTGTTTGAATACAATGTCGATCTTTGATGGAAGTGAAGAGAGAAATTCTCAAATTCGACGTTTTCGAAGCAGACCTTCTTTCTGATTCTATTTTCCTTGGTTTAACTTTCGTTAATAGGCTACCAAATATCATCAAAATCGTTTGAGAATTTTGACTAAGTCAGAGTGAGTTGACGGGGGAGTTCACAGGTTCACTACTCTCTGAGAAATCGGATAAATCTCCATCGCTAGTTGTAGTCATTTTGACAGAGACCTCTTCATGACTTCAACGTGTGACGTGCCAGGCTGTTCGGGAGTTTCCGTGACCGTTACAGAATCCGAAGTGACTTCGGCTCGAAAAATCTAACAAAAACATTTTTTTTACCAATAATAAAAAAATTTAAATAAAAATTAAATTAGCTGTTTTAATTAATAGGATATGTTCCATTTATTGATGCTCACCCAACCTTAACCTTAACACCCTCCCTTTAAGATATCTAAAAAAAATTATTATATATGTTGGGCTACATATGGCTGTAACCTGATAACATAGCACTTTTCAACATTATTATTGATATAACTAGACTGACTGTTTATTTTGCAAAAAGCTTTCGTAGAGTCGGTATTGTATTATTATGGCCGTAGCACGCTCGCGACAAACGCCATGTATAACACGCTATTGGTAATATTATTAATCGACATTAATTGTGACCTGATGACTTGACTTTGACCTCGCATCACTAAAACAGGCATCTTATTCTTTATGCCCCTAGAAGTATTGAAAGTGCTCATGCTCTACCAATTTTGAAACACACGTTATCAGGTTATGGTGTTTATAATATCTGAATGGCGGCGGTCGTTAATTTACCCAAATTAGACTGCCTGATTTTACACAGACACTGCTTGTATATTTGATATGACTTGTTTTCTTATGTTCTCAAGAAACCATTGAAACGTATTACCAAATAGGAGTATTGTATTGCAACTTCATTACTATCCACTTTTGCTTTTATCCGTATTCGTATCCTGTGGCAAAGAAGGGCATATTTCACTCAATGAGATTGTTCCACACATCCTAATTGGGCCATTTTCGATAAAATTAATCATTCTAAACAATCCTATCTCCACTGTAGACCGCCAAAGTCCAACAAATACTAAAATTTAAACATAGCACGCTAGAAAAATATGAAAACTTGTTCTGTGGCAATTTTGTTTTATGTTGAAGTATCGATTTATCAGCATTGCTGAAAACTTCGCAATTTACCCAAAACTATCATTTGGGAGTTAGGATTGTTTCGCCTGTGACTGACGAAAATGGTCATGAGTGCGATCAGGCACAAGATTTGTTTTGAAAAATAGACCTGACATCAGGAATCAGGCTATAATAGCCTAACTGCTTCTCAGGATTGTTTTGCATGTTCATCGAGACACAATTATAGCAAGATGTAAAATCATCCTATCAGGATAGGATGGTTTGACATGTTTATATCAGAGAAAAATTTAGTTAGGATTGTTTCGCTCATCCGCGTTAGGTATGATATACCACTCACAGGGCTTCGCCATTCTACATAATGCTAAAAAGGTTTATTTTGGATGTGTTTTTCATAAAAACTCATTTTTGCAATTTTGGTAGTTAGGATTGTTTCGCCTGTGACCGACGAGATGATATTAAATTCAACTAGAAAGAGAAACAAACATGCAAGCAGCCCTCCGTCATTGACAGTCGGCCATTTTAAATTTGATATAGATCAGCAAACTTTCTCAAGGTTTATTTTATATTACCGCTTAGCTTAACTGTTATACAAGATTTCCAAAATAATTAGAAAAAACAATTAAAAATCACCCCCAGTTGGCCATTTTGGATTTTATTCTGCGAAATTTTTCATGGGTTATCCTTGTGTGAGTCCTTACATTTTGTTCTATATAATGCATGCTCCAGCTATATTGCTTTGTTTTAGAGTTACGTAAAAATCACAAAATTACTCAAATTCAAAATGGCCACTAAACAGCCTTTTTAAAATCGTTTTCTCCCAAAAAATAATCAGGTCATTGGCTGACATTGCTTTGCACATTTAAACAATAAAAAAGTCTGATGGAAACTTTTTCCTGAAACGCACTAACTAGTATTTCTTTGTTAGTGTTCCTTGTAATTAAAGGGTTGATTATATGAGAATCAAAATGTCACCAAACATTCCTGGGTGGTATTTGATGACTATGTGAAGTATGAGGAAGCAGAGGTTGATAGATCAGCTATCATGCAATGTCTGAGATAATGAGAAAAGCAATTAAAGATGGCAGGCTAGTGGCAATTTTGGATTTTATCAGTGCAAAATTTGTCATGGGTTATCCTTGTTTGAGACCTTACATTTTGTTTCATATTCTTGGTCTAGCTATTTTGCTTTTTTTTTTTTAGTTAGGTACGTAAATATCACAAAATTACTCATATTCAAAAAGGCCGCTAAACAGTCATTTTGAAATTGTTTGCTCCCAAAAGTTAATCAGGTCCTAAAAATAAGTTTGCAGCTTTCTTGACAAACCACTCAGAAATAGCTGGAAAGGAATATATAAGTGTTTCTTTAGTTAAATTTATGTGTGTAGACTTACTTCCAGAGCATCAATAAGACCAGTTCTCATGAATTCATTACGAAGATGTAACCGGAAGTCCAGGTCATCTGGGGTACTGACAATGGCATTGATCAATTGCATACATGCAACCTGTAAAAAAGAAAACTCTTCTTAGAAGTATTTACAAAATAGCATGAATTGATGTCAAACTCACAAGAGGCCAATGTAAATAGGTGATGCTGTCACTCACACATACTAAAAAATGTTGTGAGCTATCCTGATATAAAATGTTCACACATGACTGTGTGATAAATCCACACAGATAACTAAATAATTACCTGGTATCACTTCCCAGATTTATCTCAGATATAAGAGAGCTGTTTACAATACTGTAACTGTCTATTTGAGTCTAAAAAATACTGATAATGTTTGAGGGAGAATGCTAGAGTTTTTAATAATTTTTTACAGAAATTCTAACTTGTAGATGTGGTTAGGTTTGATGAATGTGACTTTACTAGTGCCGTTGATTCATGGATGTGTTGGCGTTGGCATGAGAGAATTATTCTGGGAATACAATATTAAGATAATATTACCAAGGCATTTGAATAGTGCGACATTATATTTGAGCGAAAAAACTACAAAAATTTACAGCTGTAGGGAATTTACACTAAATTTTTAAGAAAGTCTTGTGGCAACCATTTTCTGGTTATGTGAATAAGATCCTTTTCCAGCGTAATCAATTAAGAAAGGCTTCAGAAAATTGCAGATATCAGAAGTATTGACGATTGTCATGAAACAAATTTATTCAGTTTATTATTCAAGTTGCAGACAATTTTTTGATATATTTTCTGAAGAGCCCATCCAGCCCTTAATGGTATGATGTAGCTTCAGATGTAATAATAATCCAAAAATAAATATTACGTAAATATATAGGTTTAATTTACCTTCATATTAGGATCTTCCATAGATAAACCTTGTATAATAGGGGTAAACCTGTCTTGGCCTCTTATCTCACCACAGATAGTGATTCCTTCTAATGCCTTCTCATGACTGAAAATAATTAAGGTTGGAAAAACATAACATAGCATGCGCCTGATTATATGTGTATAAGATTTTTGTTACTTATTTCAAAAAAAGGTCTTACACATATATACTGTTTGACATATTTTCTCATTCTAGTGAAATTTAGCACATTGCATTGGTATTGTAGTTGATGCTACAAAAAAGTTTATGAAAATAAGCATTGGAACACATACCCATCTGGCGGTACTAAGCATATAGCAGCAAGTAAATGTATAGCTTCTAACATGCTGGCTGGATCTCGAGGCTCCACAGAGCGTGCTAATATTGTTAAAGCTTCTTCATGATTCAAAATTTGCATCAGTCCATACTGTTGAAGAAATCAATGAAATCATAATTAGCATTGTACAACAATTTTTACAGAAAGATGATTTTTACTCATTTTCAGAAGATTTACTTCATAATATTTACAGTAGGATGTGAGAATATATACCAAATATACCTAATAAATTTGAAAAATGCAAGAGCAATAAAATGAAAGAGCAATAACTTCAACATCGATTAGACTTGAGATTCTTCACCTTGTTGTTCATAAACGCTTTGAGACACTTGACACATTCTTGAGTACTTTTCCGTTCAGTTTTACTGAAAAGGTAAAAAGTATGGCATAGATTAAAATGAG
Organism: Flabesymbios commensalis; assembly: GCA_964017125.1. NCBI lineage: Eukaryota > Metazoa > Annelida > Polychaeta > Terebellida > Flabelligeridae > Flabesymbios > Flabesymbios commensalis. The sequence goes on from OZ024913.1 coordinate 53,374,317, forward strand.
CTTAAATTACCGTTACAATGTTAATATTACCAGTAATTTAATTATTTTATAAGATTAAAACAAGAGGCCAGTCGGCCACCATAGTCCCCTGCCCTGCCCACATGATAGAAATATTACAGGATGCATACTTCCCTAAATTCTCACACTCTCTTCTACAATAATGCATTTTTTTAATTTGAGCAAGTTGACATGTATTTCTATTGACTGTATTTTTTTGTTATCAATGATAATATTCTGAAATTGCATCTTACAATGTACAAACATTTTTGTAAATATTATCGGGATGAAAAGAGTATATATTGAGTTACTTGTTTTTCGGAAAACCTTGCATTTTTTGCGGGCGACCACAGACCATCACGTGCCAAGTCTGGGGGTACTACCCCCAAGATTAATTTTGTAAAGCCCTGAAAGTCAATAATGGATGAAAGTTTGCCATTTTCAATTTCATCGAGTTGAATTTTTTCAGGTCATATCCCTTCATAAAACCTCACATTTAGTTTTATATTAATGGTCCAGCTATCTGGCATTGTGTTCCAGATATACGGTATATCGAAGTTAACTAGAGATTTACTGTGACTGGCAAGCAACAACAGTGACAAAGTTTGGACTTGCATTTTTCTCAGTATTGCTCAGTTTTGGTCGGAGTTTTTAACCACACTCACAAGGTTTTAAACACTGTCTCATGTTTGTTTACAAGCTTTCCAACGAGCCAACCTAGACAGCCCTGCGACAGCCATTTGAGGCGACGCCAATTCCTCTGCCCCAACTTCGTGGGGCGGGGGATAAAAAAAGAGGGATGTGTATATTTCTGTCAAAAGTTTGTCAATTGAAAGGATCACAGAACAATATATTTTTGGTAGGATAGTATACATTTTTATATCAATTAATTCTAAAGACAATTGCTGAGGGATCACTTACTTGTCATAACAGTATGTGAGGTTTTTCAAGATACCATTTAGGCCATGTGTACCAAAACTTTGTACCCAGCTGAAAAAGAAACCATCTGTATTATTTCCGGTAATAAATTCACATGACAAAATAATGTTTATGTCAATGACAAATAGAGATATGTTTTTGACATGCAACAGATAAAAAATGAAAAAAATAGATCAAAAAATAAATGTCAGAGAATCAATAACAGACAATGATAACCCAAACAGCATAATTCAAAACTAGATTCAACCTTAGCCATCACTGGTCTGAACATGGGACGCATGTATGACTGGCTTGGTAGGCAGGCGATCTACCAATGTGCCACGACCATCTATACTAGTAAAATATGTGAAATCTACTTGAAACTGCTAAATGCCATCCACTAAATACAAACAAAATACTACCTTTCAATGGTAAAATATGAACACATTAAGGGAAGATTTTTATTTATTATATGTTTCACAGGCCCGCTGACATTGACTTTAACCAAAATGAAATAGAAATAAAAATGTGATTTTTGATTTTCTATTTCCCGCCAATGTCGATTTTCAATATCCTAACATGTTATTCCACATAATAAGAAAAAAAGAATGTTAAAACACTCTGATTTCACCATGTTTTGCAGTGCTGAGAACTGACACACACAACTATCCGAGGCCTGTAAAGTGATCCCATGTGCCTACCAGATGCTGAGGTCATTCACAGAAACTGCTCTTAATTTTTTCTGATCCACCCCCTCCAAAGAGTTATGCCTTTCAAAACAGTTCGCGGGGCATGCTGTCAATCAATATTTTATGATATATCTGAATTTTAATTTTATTTTTATTCTGAATCCAGACATTGTATCCTGTCAATTTCCACCTGCGAAACATATAATAAAATCTGGCCTGAGGTGTTTATATTGAATTGGGCCACTCACCCACCCCTCCAATATGAATGACCAGGACATGAGTAATTAATATAAAAACAAGACTACATAAGTCCAGGAGCTCCCGCTCCGAATTAGAATTTGATTAAGCAATTTTGTATAGGGTTATTAATGTAGTCCTAGTCTAGGTCAAAAATCAAGACGCAAGACAACTAGGTCTAAGAAGCCCAGTCTAAGAGTAAGATAAGAACTAGACAAGTCTGTCAGAGATTGCAAACCTCCATTGAAATTAATGATCCTAATCAGTATCCCAGTAATGGTCTACCTATCTGGCATGGTTCACCCGATATCAGGCCAATCGAGTTAACTAATAGCTGATTTACGGTCATTTTGAATTCGATATAAATTAGTTAAAAACTTAGGGTGCATCCTCCCCCGAAACCTCAAATTTTGTTTTATAGTAATGGACTAACATCTAACACAGTTTGCAAAATATTGGGCATGTGAAAGTAAATAATGGCCGATAGAGGGCCATTTTGAATTTGATCAAGTCAAAATTTTCCAAGATGCATCCTCAGCTGAAATCTCACATTTCATTCTATAGTTATGGTCTAGCCATCTAGCACGGTTTACCAAATATCGCCCATGTGAAAGTGAATAATGGCCGATAGGAGGCCATTTTGAATTTGATCAAGTCAAAATTTTTCAAGATGCATCCTCTCCTGAAATCTCACTTTTTGTTTTATAGTAATGGTCTAGCCATCTAGTACGGTTACTAAAAACCGGCTATGTGAAAGTAAATAATGGCCGATAGGCGGCCATTTTGAATTTGATCGAGTCAATTTTTTTCAAGATGCATCCTCTCTTGTAATCTCACATTTTGTTTTATAGTAATGGTCCAGCTATCTAACACGGTTTACCAAATATCAGCAATGTGAAAGTAAATAGTGGCCGATAGGCGGCCATTTTGAATTCGATTGAGTCGAAAGTTTTTTAAAGGCATCCTCTCTCTAAACGTCACATTTTGTTTTATAGTAATGGTCTAGCTATCTAGCACGGTTTACCTGATATCGGGCCAATCGAGGTAAATAATGCTGATTGCCGGCCATTTTAAATTCGTAAATTAAAAATTTTCAGGGTGCATCCTCCCCCGAAAACTCACACTTTGTTTTATAGTAATCAGGTAATGGTCTAGCCATCTAGCACGGTTTACCAAATATCAGCCATGTGAAAATGAATAATGGCCGAAAAGGCGGCCATTTTAAATTTGATCAAGTCAATTTTTTTCGAGATGCATCCTCATCTGAAATCTCACATTTCGTTTTACAGTAATGGTCTAGCCATCTAGCACGGTTGACCAAATAACGGTCATGTGAAAGTGAATAATGGCCGATAAGCGGCCATTTTGAATTTTATCGAGTCTAATTTTTTCAAGATGCATCCTCTCCTGAAATCACACATTTTGTTTTATAGTAATGGTCTAGCCATCTAGCACGGTTTACCAAATAACGGCCATGTGAAAGTGAATAATGGCCGATAAGCGGCCATTTTGAATTTTATCGAGTCAAATTTTTTCAAGATGCATCCTCTCCTGAAATCACACATTTTGTTTTATAGTAATGGTCTAGCCATCTAGCACGGTTTACCAAATAACGGCCATGTGAAAGTGAATAATGGCCGATAAGCGGCCATTTTGAATTTTATCGAGTCAAATTTTTTCAAGATGCATCCTCTCCTGAAATCACACATTTTGTTTTATAGTAATGGTCTAGCCATCTAGCACGGTTTACCAAATAACGGCCATTTGAAAGTGAATAATGGCCGATTGGCGGCCATTTTGAACTTTGACAAAATGATTTTTTTCAAAATACATCCTCTCCTGAAGCCTTACAATTTGTTTTATAGTAATGGTGTAGATATCTTGAGCGGTTTTCATGATATTCCACAATATCAGGCCTGTCGAGGTGAATAATGGCTGATAGGCGGCCATTTTGAATTTTATCATCTTCAAATTTTTCAGGATGCATCCTCTCCTGAAACCTTACAATTTATTTGATATTAATGGTGTAGCTATCTTGAGCGGTTTTCATGATATTCCGCAATATCAGGCCTGTCGAGGTGAATAATGGCCGATAGGCGGCCATTTTTAATTTTATCGACTTGAAATTTTTCAAGATGCATCCTCTCCTGAAACCTCACAATTTGTTTTATAGTAAAGGTGTAGCTATCTTGAGTGGTTTTCATGATATTCCGCAAAATCTTTCAGTCGGATTTACCGATGTTATAAATTAGGTCAAAGTGCTGGGTCAACTTCAAGGTCAAGGTCCAAAAACCTGAAAAGGCACAACTAGGGACCTTAGAGAACATGTATGTGCAATATGACTGTCATCGGCCCAGTACTTTTCGAGATCTGCTCCGGAAACGAAGTGCGCGTCAAAACGTCTAAATAGGTCATAGTTCTGAACCAGAAGTAGGTCAAAGTTCAAATACCCCAAAAGGCACAACTAGACCCCCTAGGGGTGTTGTGTGTAAAATTTGAAGACAATCGGACAAGTACTTTCAGAGATATGCTCCGGAAACGAATTGTTTACGGACGGCCCAACGGCCCAACGGCCCAACGGCCCAACGGCCCAACGGCCCAACGCCGTCACATCATCATTTTCTCCTCTGCAACCTTGCGTATTGAATTCAGATTAAAAATCTTTTAACCTGTCCATTAGCCCCCTGGAAGTAACCCACATATCAAAATTTGTTATCCTAGCTTATTTTCTCACAAAGTTATAGGCAAAAGAAGAGGCCAAAAAAAACGGAGGTAGAATCCATAGCTCCCTTCGCTCACCTACGGTGACGGCGGGAGCTAATTACCAGCGGGACAAAGAAGCAAACACTCAATATGAAAAGGACAACAACCACCCAACAATACAAAAACTATTAGTATTTGAGAAAGACCCTACATTTTTCAGTAGAACTGGCCATGAGCAGCCACCTTTGGGATACAGACAGGTGGCTCCCAATGAGAGGTTCACTTGTATACATACAAAATGCCATTTGCCTCTCACCAAGGGATTGACTGATCATACATGTGAGAGTGGCTGCTCATAGCATGTTCTACTTCAATTATTTGACTAAAAAAAAATATATGACCGCCACTTTCTGGAAAATCACAGAAGAGTGACAAAAAATATTTTCATTTCTTGGCTGGGCAGTCAAGTGGCTACATGAATAATATAAAATGATTCTGCCTAGTGGCTCTTAAGATATCACATTCAAGGAAAATCAATCATGCTAAATTGCTGGTTTATTTTCATAATTTCTTCATTAAAAGACGAAAAATATAACTATTTATTAAAAAATAGACATCTCTGAAATTGCATTATTTGATTAACTGAGCATCTACCACTAGCTATTTATCAACTTAAGTGGCATTTCATTTTCTTTGAACCGTTTATATCTATAAACAGTCCAGCAGCATAAGGGTTGATATCAGAACGATAACCCAAGCAGCATGATAAGCCAGACTTCATCATTCATTGTGCTACACTGCACTGCACTGCACTGCACTGCACTGCACTGCACTGCACTGCACTGCACTGCACTGCACTGCACTGCACTGCACTGCACTGCAAAACATTGCACTGCAAAACATTGCACAGCACTGCTCCGCACTGCATTGCTCTGCACTGGCGTGGCATGGCGTGGCGTGGCGTGGCATGGCATGGCATGGCATGGCATGGCATGGCATGGCATGGCATGGCATGGCATGGCATGGCATGGCATGGCATGGCATGGCATGGCATGGCATGGCATGGCATGGCATGGCATGGCATGGCATGGCATGGCATGGCATGACACTATCATGTATCTCACCTGACAGGATTGTTGGTGAGAGCGACTCTCAGAGAGCTGATCAAATGAAATCTCTTTTCATGTTTGAGATCTGGCTGGTTCAGGGCATGTGTGAATTCTGCTGGTGTGTCAATGTGACCCTTGGCCTGAAACATTATTTACAAGCAGTAAACTTACACATTACATAAAATATACATAACATTTGGTAATGCTATATAAAATTTTGAAAAGTCAGGTGTACATACAGAACATGTCCGCGGAAAGTTTCTACTTTGAGGCAACTTGTGTGCAGATGCGGTTTCATAAAATTAGGCAGCTTAACACAGCTTAACAGGGCAGGTCAACTAGAACACATCTACCTCACTTTGTGGTAGGCATGTTTTGCCATAACACATTTACCACAATATGTATTCAAATTGTTGGTGAACAGAATTATTACTGCAGCTACCACAAATATAGCAGACATGGCCATAAGTGTACAGAGTCAGAACCAACAACCACAACATGTGTTTATTAGTGGGAACATGCCTTATCTTATGGCAGCTGTGTTTTCCGCAACCTGCCGCCAAAGGCCTACTACGGCTAACACAAAGAATGTTCGCAATACCTTTATTGCAATAACTTTTGTCATAAAAATATTATAGCCAGATGTAAAATTTTTATAAAGTTCTATTAATTTTATTTCTATTAGTAAATACAAACCTGCATCGCTCCCTTGAAATGCATGGCCAACATCTGTTGTTTCCATTTCCGGTCTTTTTGTCTTAATGGCTCTTTTTTCTCCTCTGTGAGATTCATGTCATCCTAAAACATAGAAAAAATTAAAAAGATAGAAAAACACATCAGAATTAGCAACAAAACGTGAAAGAAAGCAAGTGTCAGATAACTAATGTTTGAGAGGCACAGACTATGTTTATGCAATGTTACAGAGGGTATCTAACAGTTGAGACATTGTAACTCTCTGTCAGATGTAAGTCTGTGTCACTTCCACAACCAAAGTCCACATCTGTAAGATAACTACCATGGCATCCAGCTTACAAAATGTGGTGAAAATGTAGTGAAAGAGTTAAAGCATTCAAAAGGTTGTGCTTGAAATTAATTGTGAAAAGCAACTGTTACCTGTAACCCACAAAGGGGATAATGCAACTACCGTATTCTTCAATATAGACATGAACATGTATGTATGTTAATACTGTGCTGAATCTGTATACCAAAAATGAAGATTCTAACTCAAATGGCTGAAAAGATATTGCGCATCAAATGAATTTTAGAGATGTAATACTGTCATCTTGGCCATAAAAATGGGTAAGGTCTGTCATCCATTAGTGTGTGAAACATGAAGCTTAAACGAGAAATTTCAGTAATTAATTGTTCTTCCACCATTAAAAAAATAACTTTTTTTTAACAGGATGGAGCAATTTTTTTTTAACTTGCCTCCCTGAAACTGCACATTTTGTTTTCTGGTAATGGTCCAGCTGTCTGGCACAGCTTTCCAGATATTACGCATATTAAAAAAAGAGCACACTTGACAATAGCCCGCTGCCATTATTGAACTTGAAGTTATTATTGCGGCCACAAGGTCAAATTATTGACGTAAAATGCCATTATTTTCAGCCATTATTGAAATTGTTCGAGAACTGGTCTTTAGTAACAAGGATAACAAATTTCGAAAGGATACATTTAAAACTTTTCATGTTATCGTGCCAACAAGGTCAAATTATTGACGTAAAATGTAAAACATCGCAATAAATCGGCCATTTTGATTTTTTTATAGCCATTATTGAACTTGTCTGAGAACTACTTATTAGTAACATGCATAACATATTTGAAGAGGATACATGGAAAACTTTTCCAAGCGCCCACAAGGTCAAATTATTGACATAAAATACGAAAAATCACAATAAATCGTCCATTTTGAATTTTGTTCAGCCATTATTAAACTTGTCTGACACTTTGAAGAGGATACATGAATATCGCGCCCACAAGGTCAAATTATACGTAAAAGGCGAAAAATAGCAATAAGTCGGCCATTTGGATTTTTTTTCAGCTATTATTGAACTTGTCCGAGAACTGATCATTAGTAACAAGCATAACAAATTTGGGAAGGATATATGAAAAACTTTTCAATTTATCGCGCCACATTGTAAGTAAATGTTAACGCCGACGCGACATCGTCGAACTTCAATTGCAATAGCCCACCTTTTTAAATTAAAATTAAAAGGCGGGCTAAAAATAACTGCCGATAGTCAAAAAAAATTTAGTGGCGGCCATTTTGATCATTGATGGAAAGCTGAAAATCTTATCAGGTGATCTTCATAGTCATTAGTAACTTCACGTAAAAAATTGGAGAGATCCAATAATTATTTTTTCCAGTTATCGCGTTAACAAGGATTCTTTTGAATCTTTGACCTTGACATTTGACATATGACCTTGGGTAAAAAAAATTGATGGAGGGGTTGAATGTTTGTATGAATTATGAATTCAATCTGTTGCACAATATTCCTTCGGGCCAGCAGGCCAAGGGGTAAAAAGCACATATGGTTCGGAAGCTGCTTGGGCACAAAGAGAAGTAAAAAAAATTATCTAGCCATTCTGGCTCAGACATGTAGGTCAGAGATGTAGGGCTGAGATGTAGATCGGGAAGTAGGTCAAAGGTCATAATCTCGAAAAGACATGATGTTGCAGGTCAAAAAGTAGGTCAAAGATCTTAATCCCCAAAGAGCATTTCGACACTCTTTGAGGGATAAGTGTGTGCAGTATGAAAAAAATCCTCAAGAAGTGATGTGCGTACACTATGAAAGAAATCCCCCATTGGTTTCAGAGATATTCTCCGGAAAAGATGGACAGACAAATGGACAGACAGCTAGAAGAACGGCAAGGCTGACACTATAATGACCACCCCAAGATAAAACATCATATAAATCAGTTGAATATTGAGGATGTAGTAACCACAGCTGTAGTAACCACAATTATTATGAAAAACCCCTCATCTTCAAACCTGTCTCAGCAATTGACATTAGGTTACAAACATTAGAAAAACCATAGTAATTAGTTGGTCAAGCTTTCAAAAATAAGTTGAAGCTGGCTTACACAGAGCACTGTGCAGCCTGTTCCAACCAGACACAGATGGCACGCGTGTATCAAAATGCGGACAGCTCTCCCAGCAAACACGAAGACTTGACCCAATGTTGTTTCAATGTTGGTCCAGCGGCGTTGGCGGTGGGCCAATAGTGAAACAGCATTGGGTCAAATCCTCGCGCTTGCTGGGCTCCACACAGGTGTTTGTCTACACCCACCCCTCCCCACCATAATATTCTCACCAGCCGATAAGGGTACTTTTAGCAAGACAGCCGGCCAATCACAAGCTTACTACAATACTTGAAATTGAGAGGGTGGGCAGTGTAAAGCTGGCTATGGTGACCCACATTAGATATTATGGAACGTCATGATCCATGAAATTATCTGAAATGTACAAAATTTATATTATCTCTATTACTTCATCAGATATTTATTGATGTTGTTCTCCATTGACTGGGTGTACATGTTGATGTCAGGATGTTATAATAGTGGTGAATTATACAGTAACTGGTAATTAGCATGTGCTGTTTGTAATGTGTAGGTCTACATCATCATAGTGTCTGTATATAGAACGGGGTGATGGAGATGACTTAAAAATATTGTTCCCATATAATTATTCTGTTTTCACAGTGAAAGAGATTATGAGTAAAGTAGTTCAAACTTAACTAAAACAAAAATTAAAGCGAAATTATATGGATCTACAGTAACACGTAAAAGAGAGAGGAAGCTCAGTACTGAGTGTAGTAAATGGAGATAAATGTCATTGTTTACACAACGATGTGTGTGACAACAGACCATACTACACTATCAGAAATCTAACCTCTTGTGTGCTGTGGACAAGATAACTGAGCCACGTGCAATAGAACATACATGTGGGTTACTTTTTATTATGATCGATAATTTTGGACATGTATTTTCATTTTCGGAATGTAACTTCATTTTAATATTGATGTAAGGGGTTCCCATTCAATGATGATTCAATTTTGGACCAGCATTGAACCAAGAGTGGTGAAGTCTTGTGTTTACTTAGGTAGGCCTATTATGTATTGGGCAGTCAATAAGTTACACATGTATGTATAAATGTGTAACTAAGTTCAACCTTGGTACCAGCAATTCTCATTCGCAATTAAATGAAGAATAGTTTTCATCTATTCCTTTACAGACTTAATAGCAATAAGTAGCCTAGGGTAACTTGTCTGACAGGTTCCACTATATGGCTGATGGTAGATTGTTGATGAGACGTTTTACTAAACCTAAACAAATCCGTGGCAAATCAGTTAAATCGATCGAGGCATGTTACACTGTAGCCTACTGTATTGTTGTAGTTGATGTCACATGTCATTAAACGTATTAGTCTGGAGCCATGCAGGGCAGTCATTTACTGCACTTTTTATACCGTGTAACAGTCAAAACAGCCACATACATAAAAATATATTATCTTGGAGTGATTAATCACTGGTACATCTAATTGTGTGTGATTCATTAGAATGTATTCCTGACATCTGTACAGCTCCCCATAGTCTATACACATACAATGAAAAGCTATGTGCACATAATTTCCGCATAGTCTAAGAGGGTTTAATATGATTATTTATTAATACCATACTAAGTCTATGTCAAATCATATTAAATTTGCAATGTATATTTCATGTTTAGAGTGTGAAAATATAAAATCCTACATATTAAAGGTGGTCTATCACCCCTTACATGGTATGAATAATTTTTTCCTTATATGGGGTGATTGGCTATCATGTGACCCTCTGAGAGGGTCACATGATAGCCAATCACTCCATATAAGGAAACATTTGTGCCCCATCTCAAGTTGGCAATTTTTATTTATTTGTCACAAAATTATTCATACTATATAAGGGGTGATAGATCACATTTAATGTATTATGTGAGAAAAGTATAAAATTATTAATTATAAGTATAATTGAATATCATCTTGTACTGCAACTTCTGGTTATTTTTCATCACTGTTGAATAGAGAGCACGTGACAAGTCATAACAGATATTATGAACATGTATTGTATTTGTCAGTTGCACCAGGTCTTACTGTACTGTGAAATCTAGCGTATTTCTACGGGTCTGTTTTACCACAGGAACTAACTGACACTGTCATGTTGCCAGATACACCACTTAATATAACAAATATGTGGTTTTCCTGGCAGCTTGTGTACTTTATATGGATAGTGTATTGTCAGCATTGGTGGTCACGAAAAACGGTCAAAGGCCTATTGCCTTTGGAACATCCACTCATGATCAGGGTGTAATTATGTCAAGTGCTGTGCAGGCCTACTTTTGAACGTAGTAGAATATAAATAAAAATAAATCGTTTATAATAAATAATTGATAGTATGTCAGCTTTGTGCCAATGGGGGCACTCTCGTGATAGTTGTTACAGAACTACCACCAGGGATATCTACATGTATTTGTATTAATCCTTCATGGTTATGAGCAAGGTGAACAAAACTTGACACGATCATGGGATTACCTACATGTACATCATGTATCATAATATGTCATGATAATAAAAACGATAAGGAGTGAGACTGGATCCACCAGTACGATTATATTTGACATTAATCTAATGTTGGTTTAATGTTGGGCCGTCGTCTAGGACGGTGGCCCAGCAAAAAAAAACATTAGATCAGACACCGGAACAATTAGTACGTATTTGATAGGTAGTACTAAGTAGGATGGTGACTTCCTACAGTGCTATGCCCTCGTCAAAATGCGCAGCGCGATAGAACCAAGTTCAGGAGAAAGTCGCGTCGCCAGTTATATTAGCAATTGACCGTGTGGAGCCCTTCAATGCTACTATACCTCCGGCATGCCTCCGGCACAACAAGTGCAGGACTTCACATAGTCGCAACTATCTCTCTCATTAATGTCAATCATATTCAACACTTTCAGTAACAGAGTGACGATTTACTGCATGCATCCACAATATAATATTGTAGGCTATATTAATCGAATATGATTTTCCTAAAAGTATAGATGTTTATAGATATCTCTATTGTTTTAATAATAAAATATACCCTTTGCTTGGCTGACCATAACTTCATAATGTGTTCATAGTGATGAAAAAGGATCATGAATGCGAATTGTGATCACAAGCAAGTAGTCATGCATGTATCTCACAATGATGTAAGGCCTACAATTTTAAATGTTTGTTTTTCTAAAACGGTATTCCTGTTAGAAATGGAATGCAAACGTACAATATGCATTTCGAAGAAACGCCTATAATAGCGCCTAGAATACTAATACCACCGCGGGTGCTGGCGATACCGGTCTGTCATATAAGAGTATCCCACACTTAACCCTTACGCTACCGATACCGTACTATATATGTATTTTCAAACGGATTTCAGAACAAATAAATTGATCTCTAATTGATAAAATGCTTTTGGTAGATAATTAGTTAATCTATTAATTACATTTTAAAGACGTACATTTTTTTCATAAACATAAATATTTTTCGTCATTTGAAGCTGGAAATTGCGTTAGCAATTCCAGCTTCAAATGAATGAAAAATAGTCCGAAAAATTTCGGCAGCATAAGGGTCAACCTGAAACTACCACCATGACCACTGAAGATTACATTCAAGGTAACTTGTACCACCAACCAAGATGATATCGACGCATTAACCCTCTGCTACAATTACATTCAACCCTTAAAGTGCTGAATTATTTAAATATAAACCATGGAGACCAAAGGGTTTTTTTCAATTTGAAAGCATTATAAATGTCTCAGTCAGCTCTTTCCGATTCATTTGAATACCTATGCTATGGGTCTACGGTGATTAGAAATAAGTTTACTCTTACAGTGCGGGGATAGACTTTAGTGGTCATAATCTGACGTCTACAGACGTCAGATTCTGACGACTAAAGTCTATCCCCGCACTGTAAGGATTAAGAATATATACAGTTATATCGCTCTTAAATCTCTTAAACTATTGAGACAAAATTCTGATAATTATCACCCGATCGATGCTTTTAATTAACTAGCAAAAATAACCAATTTTTGTGAAGGTGGGTCCATTACATTTACCTTATACCATGTATACAGTTCGTCTTAAGAATTTATATGCAGAATAACTTAATATATTATATATGGGGTTTATGTTCTGTCAAGTCCCTGTTCAAATAGGGTCTCATCATGAACTCACAAAATACAAGCCATGTGTGAAAATAAGGACATCATAATATGAATTTATAACCAATCGTGAAACACAGCACGCATCACGTCACGTATTGTGTCACGCATCACGTCACCTATTGTGTCACGCATCACGTCACGTATTGTGTCACGCATCACGCCGGCACGCACAAATAACTTTAGGCCAGGCCAGCCTGCCAGGCCTATCTAACTGAATCAAGTTGTAACTAGATTCATTTATCATGTTTATGGTATTGCTGAGTGCCTAGATATAGAGTGTAAAGTGCTGCTGGAAAACAATCTGTACACTGTCACAGTCTACGTACGGACCATTTCACTTCTGTCCTCAATAATTTACATGGGCTATGAATCGGACTTAGACAATAATAATATTCATATTAATATATAACATTCACCCTGATATTCACAACGAAGCAACTGTATTTAAAATTAAATAAAACTGACCAACAAGACACAACAAAAAAAAACATTTGAAGATATATACATACATCGGAATCTGTTGAATGTAGATACAAACAAGACACACGAAATATAGATATTTTTCTAGTGTTATACCTGATAATGATGTGAAAATAACTATACCAGAAAATGCGCGAAATGTGCAAGTATGTCAAGTATCGTTGAAGCCTTATTAACATATAGCGTTGTTCAAAATAACTATTTTCTTGTGTGACGCAAAGTAGTGGTAGTAAATTGTTGCTTTATGTCACTTTTTCGGCACTAATTGTAATTTTTAAATGTGTAATACGATAAAAACAGTGCAGTCCATTGATGAGATGAATGATGTACAGATGATGACATGAGGGTGGATTTTTAAGTGTCTTCCTTCACTCGCCCAATAAGGGGTTCTGGGCATACTTAGGGAATTTACTCCCCAGCATGCCCAGACGTTCAGAGACACGTTTTTTTGTTCAAAAGCGGTTTCGCTATCCTCGTCCCAATTTTGTTCTATTTGAAACATACTCATTCACTTCAACTAGACAAATCTAGACATTTATCCCTAAAAGATCATACAGTAATTGTATTGAGGACATGTCTGTCTAGTCCTTGTATTGAGAACATGTCTGTGAAGTGACAGACAGACCCCTTAAATCTTCAGCGGCGGGGGGGGGGGGGGGGTGCGGTGGGTGACATGTCCGGCGCAAACACGACAAGTAGACCTAATGTTGTTTAAAAGCTAGGCCACTGTCTGTGACGTTGGACTATCATTAAAACAGCATTGGGTCAACGGGTCCCGGTTTCATTCGTTTAGAATACAGTAGAACCTGTTTAAATGGTACATCCTCTCAGGCCTACTGACGTAACAGTTTCTATCAGTATGTGTGTTTTTTATATACTAGTAGTATACTCCTGCATAAAGCTGATGTACAATCAATCACATCCTTAAATATTCCGGTAAGATTGTAATCACTAGCGCATACCAAATTGCACTTTTTTGTGGAAGGCAGTGCCACTGCCATCGTTATCATCATGGTATGGATATCAAGTAACCAGGGAAACGTTCTACAAACAACGTGAAGGGCAATTTACAGTTCAAATATCCAATACATGCGTCACTGTCATCAGTTGATTGACAATATCACTGCTAACAGAAGTATTCCAACATCTGAAAATCTACACGATTACACACTTTGCATTACGGTGGTTTTGTCGACATTAATTAATCAGTTCTTATAATAACAATAATAATAATATACATTTAGATGGCACCATATCTCTTTTTGGCGTTACAAACAAAAGTGTATATAAACTGATGATCAACTCGCTAAATTAATGTGAAAAATCATAACATGCAAGTATGCAATATTTAACAAATGATTTTGATGGGTCGCCTAAATGGTCGAGTTTGTTACAGTCTCGTATGTGACAAGGTAATTTGTTCCAATGTAAGGGGAGAGGGACTTTATTAAATGATCTATCGCCATGTTTTTAATTCTGTGGAAGGTACAATCAACAGATTTTTGATGCGAAGTGGGGCGACAGTACAGGGAGAATAAGGGATGATAAAGTCTTTCAGGTAACTGGGTGACAGGCCATGTTGCGCTTTGAAGCAATAAAAGAAGAAGTTTATATTCTACCCTTTGTCTGATTGGCAGCCAATGTAATTATTTTAGAATGTGTCACCAGATCAAATTTCTTTCTCCGATATATAAATAAATCATTGCTGCTCTATTTTGAATTTGTTGTTCCTAATGTTACCGATATTTTTCAAAAATAAAGTATGCTCTTCTGCAAATTAATTGCAACCAGATTTCATTTTTCACAACTTTTAAATATAGAATGAAGTTGCATCATTATGATAAAAGTAAAAATTATCATTGTTCATATACGTGTTGTACTCGTAATCTGTAAATAAAAATATATTGTGACAAGACGAATTATCTATGATGTAAAATTGGCAGACACCAGACGTGATATCCGTGTTAGTTTAATTTGAACCAACGAGACAGGCTGTGGCACAACAATTGAAAACCAACATCAGGTTTTAGTCGGGAAGGCAAATGAATACAATTAGTGTCATCACGCGTCATGACACATTGTATCCAATTGAGCCAAATATAAATCAATAATAGTTATTATTTTACTCTTTTTTACAAATGTCAATTATTTCAAAGACGAAGTACATGATGATGTATGTGTCGCTGTTATTACTAAGGTAGGTATACAGTTATAGTGGTAGATTTGGGATATAAAGGGTGGAGAGCAGGAAATAGCGGTAGTTAGGTTATCCATCTATTATCTCTGTCACAGTGTTATAGACGCACTATACGACGTCACGTATGTATGTATCATGTGTATGCCAGTGTATTCATAGCAAATACGCGGCGTTCAACCAATGTTGTTCTGAAGTTGGGCCAGCGTCGTAGACAGTGGACCAGATTCAAAACAACATTGGTTCAGCATCAAGTGTTTGCTTGGATAAACCTAGCTATAACACGAAACTTTTTGGATCAATGTTGGGTCGTGCGAGATGGACCAAAGGAGACACGGCATTGAAGTCAGTGTTGTGATTGCACGGAGCCCCAGATAACAGCAGGAGGGCCTACTGGGCCAATGCCACCGTCTTATATGATGGTACATGACGAACGTCTGAAGAAAACACAATACTACTAATAATAACCAACCTCAGGTCATAAAAATTCACTATACAGGACGGGGGAAAAGGGTCGTCCAACACGCGAAGGAGTGGATATATAAAATAAACAGATAAATGAGGTTTGCTGCCACTTTTGTACAGAGATACACAGGCTTACCCGGCATAACTGGGCTGCCTAACTCACTTCGCAGAATGTCATCAGGGTAATACAGTCTAGACTGCTCGGACCATGCGAGCCTACTTGGGAATATTCAGATGAGAATCACACAGAGGCTTCCTCACAATATTAGATAGATAAGAGCGGACAGATAAGAGCGGACAGAAACGAAACATCATGTTATACGAAGCAATGAATTCCATCTAATTTATGACATTCGTGATTACAAAATTAAAATTAGCATTATTATCATATTCATGCACGTTATGTGGCATTCCAAATATATTGAAAAGTCATACTTTTAAAACTACGATGTGGCAATTCGGCTCTGACAAATGAATGAATGAATGAAAGAATGAATGAATGAATGAATGAATGAATGAATGAATGAATGAATGAATGAATGAATGAATGAATGAATGAATGAATGAATGAATGAATGAATGAATGAATGAATGAATGAATGAATGAATGGGGTTTCATGCTCAGCTACCTTTGTACACATATAGACTAAGGAGGATCCCAACAATACTGAATCTTTACGAGCGAGGAAGGAACTTTTGCTTCTTTGATGCCAGAGCGGGGGAAGAGCCAGCGATCCCCGACGTTCTAGGCAGGTAGCTTTAACCACTACACCAGGGCCCCGCCCCAGTCTCTGACAATCCAAACAAGAACAAACCAGTAGTCACAATATGAGGCTACTGGTTTAATCTGTATGATTGGCGGATATCTCTTTAAATAACCTTGCACGATTGCGAAAGATAGTATAAATCGCATATACCGGGTATATAATATATATGCCTATATGTGTCTAAATTAACTGTGGCTAAACATCATGTTAATATCAACCATTTTACTGTAACACTGCCAAAATATATACATGTATGCTGCCATAGAACCGTTACACGTGTAGTGCGTGTAGTGGTGATATCATATCTGCATCATTGTGATGAAGGCTATTATGTATCTCTCACACTATCCCAGCCACTAAACACCGAGACATTTACCAAATGTTGGTTCAATGATGGGACAGAATCGCAGAGGATGGACCAGCATTAAACCAACATTGGACTAGCGTCTCGTGTTCGCTGCTGGGGTTCGCTGAGATGCGGTACTAATGTAACATCACTTTCCTTCACAAATAGTCTCGAATAATAGTCCCTTCTATTAACTAGTATGTAGTTGTACATTTTAGACTACTGTTGCACGAACAGTCTTGGCAGATTGCAATCACAATGGGAACGATAATAACCATTTACCCGCTAATCACGAATGTATTCGCTTTTAATCATATAATAGCGCTGATTTTTTTTTTATGAAAACCTTGAAAGCCAAAGGTTTTTTTTCAATTTGAAATCACCATAATTGTCTTGGTTAGCTCTTTCCGATTCATTTGAATACCTATGTTATGGGTCAGGTCTACGGCCATTATAAATAGGTTTACTCTTACAGTGCGGAGATCGACTTTAGTCGTCAGAATCTGACGTCTACAGACGTCAGATTCTGACGACTAAAGTTGATCCCCGCGCTGTAAGGGTTAATATGTTTAATTAGCTGATCAAATCATCAAATCAATGTCAATATGGTTAGTGGGAATGACATGAGTGATTAAACTATAATATTTGCATATGTTTGGTCTGAAATTAAACAAATGTGAGTAATTTTCATCCACTTGAAGTTGTGGGTCGCGGTGGCGAGACACAACTTCTATTGGGCGAAAATTTAAATTGTATAACTTGTATTGGTTCATTTTAATATCGAACCATCATAAACCTTGGGCAATACTTTCGAAATTCTAAATTTGTGTATTTCCGCACCACACCACAAAAATAGCATTTCAAAAGTATCAATTCACTTATGTTTCGTCATTGAAATAACATTCAATGTGGCCTACAATCATGTAAATCATATCACATTATTCGACATTAACACTGATTAACATGATTAACTTAACTGTATTACGATTTCATATCACGAACACCGACATAGCAATCGAGCCCAAGTCGCAGTACCTCAAAAATTAAGTAATCAATTAATCACGGTACGCATAATTGCTACAATCACGGAATGAACCTGGTCACGGGCTGATTATGTAATATCCATTTTATAGCTATTAGTAACCATTACTTACTCGCGACAGCGTCATAAATTTAGATAAACCCTTCTAACACAAAGGTTGCTATTTCTCGTCATTTTCAATCACTTTGAGGTGTGAAATTGCTGCCACAATTCTCAACTCAATGTGAATAAATATTTTGTGGCTTTCTATTATATAAAAATACAACTAGCAACTTCATTATTGAGATGGTTTATACCATTTTATAATTATAGAATTCAATTAATTGTATTTAAAATATGAAATGTGATCCTCATATGCGAAATGTTTTTTGTATCTATTCAGGATTACAATCATCTTTTCGGCCACAAAGTTACTCTCCTAAATGCGACAACGGAGATTTAAAAATACCGGCGGTATATATTATATACATGATACAATCTATCATGTCTATTGCCCATCAAACTAGTAGGCCCCGTTCACGTAAGAATATAGACAGGTTCATTGAGTATATTAAAGTAACTTTGTTAGACCCGATGAGTTGGCAAAGTTGGCTATGTACCAGTACTGTACAGTATGTGAGAAACTTTGACACTGCATCAAATTAGTTGCAGACTGCTGTACGTATTTAGGGTGTGTCCGATATAGACCTGCAAAAAAGAGACATTGGCCCACTGTTGTACAATGATGGCCCAGCGACGGCAACGTTGGACCAACATTAAGCCGGAATTGGGTTAACGTCCCGTGTTGCTGGGAGGGCAGTGGTGGTGAACACATTGCATACACAGAATACAAGTAATAGTCTACTTCTGCGAGTGAGTCAGACAGTCTGTGCCAGTGTTTTGTCAGAGTGTACAGACTCAGACGTTCAACTAATGTTGTTTTGCTGTTGGGCCATCGTTTGCGACGCTGGCCCAACATCAAAACAACATTAGTTGAAGTATGGTGCTAGTTGGGTGAGACTCTTCATCATCTGGTAGTGGCAGATGAGGGAGACAGGCCATGATCAGCACTGATGGCACAATGTTTACATTAAACCTTCAGCAAACCTAACTCATCTCACATATCAGCTGGTCAACCCGGGCACAAATAGGCTATGTAATAAGACTAGTCATCTGGCTAAGTGACCACGTTATCAGTGGTTATATTTGCAGTTGCTTATTATTTACATGCCACTGTTTTTGCGTTATTTTCCGATCTAAACAAACACATATAAATCTGCATGACCTAACCAGTGGGCCTACCCCCGGCCAGTACCAGACGTCGCATTGTTGTGCAATTGGTTCAAATGATCATCGTACATTATTAACAACCATATATATGACTTACACATTTAGTCATATATAATTTGTCAATTTTTGTTTGTAAAGTGCCTATCGTTGGCTCAGTATTTGAGCCAACGTTAGGCACATATCATGTACATATTCAGGTTTTAAAAAATCAATTTTCATACTTCAGGTGTAATTTTATTGTGCTTCTTTTCATTTTTACAGGGGAGTCAATTAGATTTCAGCTGTACAGAAAAACAATATGACCTCAAGTTTACATCACGCGTGCTCATTCGACCCAATGTTGATTGAAGGGTGGACGAACGTTTTCGACGCTGGCCCGGCATTAAATCCGCATCGGGTCCGTCAACGTCTGTGTTGCTCGGAAGCTTACAATATATTATTATATTTACAGATCCAGTACGTTGTTTGTTATGTATACCCAGCAAACACGGGACGTCGATCAAGTGCAGGCCGAATGTTGGCCCATCGTCTGCGACGCTGGCCCAACATCGAACGGGCACTGGATCAACGTCCCGTGCTTGCTGGGTAGGGTCTGATATGGGGTCTTAAAAAATTGTTGTCTCTAAACTTGACGTCACACTTGGCTACCAACCCAGCAAACACGGGGCATTCACCCAATGCAGTTTAACCCGTTGAACACGAGATCATTATGCTACTGCGCTCTTTCTGAAACGAGATTATTTTATGACGTCATAATTATCTCATGCAATCAGACCCGGAGATCTCCGGGCCTCGTATCTGAATGGTCTCCCTAAATTACGGAGATCTCCGGGGCTCGTCACAAACGGGTTAAATGTTGGGCCAGCGTCGAAGACGACGGGGCAACATTGGAACAGCATTGGGTGGATGCCCCGTGTTTTCTGGGAACACAGCAGTATCAGTCATACTGTAAAAAATGAACTCCGAATCGGCTGAAATGCATCGTGTACGCACATTCAATAAATTCCAGTAAACCAATGTTGATTTAATGCTGGGGGAGCGTCGCAGACAGTGGGCCAATATTTAACCAACAGTAGTTCAGTGTATGTTGTTTTCTGTGTTTAAGTATTGAAAACGCTTTTACCATCTTGTGCATGTTGTGGGTTGGTATCTAAAAAGCAGAATTCAGAAGAAAAAAAATTAAGTGGATCTCAGAACGCCTGCTTTTTCCTGCGATGTGTCACATTTTAACTGACCCATTCTGCAAAAGGTAACAAGATGCAACAGCATTTAAAACTTATATGTATACTGTGATAATCAAAAATCGTAAAAAAAGAGATTAGAAATATTAAATTTCTATGACGTGAAATAAAATCAACTATATATTGACATCGATTGGAATATAAAAAACCCTCACATAGCCACAATGACTTTTAATACACTTGTGTTGTGAGCCGAGATTTAGAAATGGACACGTATTTGGACGTATTTCAGGCACATTACATGTAAAATAGTATTGACCAAAAAACAACAGGTAGAATAAAATATGACTTATACATTACCCGGAGCATACCCTGAGCCTATGTAATAAATACAAAAACATAATTATGACATGGCCTACTTTGCGACTTGACTGATTATATTCGCTCCCAGCAAACACGAGTCGGTTCGCTTAACTATTGTTGTTTCAAGGATGGCCATCCCAGATAACACGACACGTTAAACCAATGCCGATTTAATGTTGGTCCGCCGTCTCCGACGTCGGCCCAACATCAAATCGGCATTGGTTTTAACGTGTCGTGTTTACTGGGATTGTGGTAGACGGTAGACCAACGTTCCACCTGCAGCACTGGTTCAGCGTCTCCTATTTGTTGGACTGCCGTGTGACTCTTTGAATATACTCTTCACACATTCTTATGTGTACTTTGCAAAGAAGGATGTCAGCTGATTGCCATCGAAAATGATCTAAATGTCCGATATATTTAGCACTATTAGACCTAAGCCACATTGCAGCGATAAACTAAATATTTAAATTCTACAATTTTTTTACCAAGTTTAATGCTCATATGTAGCGATTTGATTATTGAAAATTGTTTAAACAACACATATTCAGCCTACCAAACACGTTCCCCGCAAATTTCCAGTTCAAATGGTCACATATTTCTAAATGCGTCAAAGACTCACAATAAAAACTTGCGAATACCTGAAAAGTACATATAATTGCCAACAAAAGCATCAAAAAAACAATTAATAATGTATTTATATCAGATACGTAATACATGGTTACCGTACCATAGTTGACAGTATTAAATGTTTGGGCTATACACATGATACAAGTACGTTGGAGCTTAGTGGCTGATAAGTCCATAATATCCCCAAAATATATTTCAATATTATAACCTAGTTTTGGCCTGGATTAAACATTGCTTATTCAATTGTTTAAAAATAGTGCTATGAGTTTTTTCTGATTTAAGAATACATGAGTATATTCTTGTAGATATATTCGAGATTTAGCCGCACTATGAATTTATATAAATTTACCATAACAATACGTATTTGCAATAAGTAGTACATGTATTTATGTGATAATACAGAGCTCTGTCATCTATAATCATATTAACATGATTAATGACAAGGCCTGCTAGATTTGAGTGGTTCAGAACCACAAGGTGGTAACGTTGGCCAAATTGTTCAGCTTGATATGATGATTTAAATGTACAGATGTTATCAGGTGATACAACACTGTATAATAGATATTATTGATATTTGTCTTGGTACTGTTGTCTCTGTTACCATGGAGATGGTCATTACTATGACGGTAAAGCATTGACCAGTGTTGTGCCAACGTTCAAGGGTGGATCACCGCTGTGACGCTGGCCAAACATTACCCCCAACACATGGTTAAAGCTTCCGCGTTTGCTGGGTATCATCCCAGCGAACACGAGACATTGAACCAATGCTGCTTTAATGTTGGACCAGCGTCGCAGACGGTGGGCCAACATTAAACCAGCATTGGTTCAATGTCTCGTGTTCACTGGGATGGCGTATATAAATTTGTGAACGTGTTGACCTGTAGTGGAGCTACATGTATAATACTGCCAGATATAGGCTACCAGTGGTCTGGAATAGGTCTAGAAAAGATCAGATAGATGACTCCCAGCAGCTTTACGTGTGCACGCACACACCAGTGGAATAAAGGTTCTTCTTCACGTCTGCAATGTATTGTCTAGTCGACATAATGCAATATTCACTCACAGTATCATTGCATATATTCTAGTAGATGGCAAAGAAAAATCTTATTGAAGGTTCACGTGTTGTTTATTTTGTCAGAACGATGCTTTTAACACTTAAAAGTTATATAATTTTCACCCACTTGTAGTTGTGCCTCGCTTCCGCGACCCACAGCTAAAAGTGGGTAACAATTAATTGTACACGCAAAGCCAAAAGGCAGAAACTGCTTACTTGTGAGTGCTGTGCAATTTGAATCAAAATATATACCATTGCTAATCTTATAAATGTAATGTTCATTTCTCTTGTAAATGTTCTTTTTGGAAGGACAGAAAGGCTAAAAACGGTTATCTATAAACGTGATTATTCACTTGAAGTTGAAGGGTTAAATTAACTTTAGTCATTCTGTTGTCTGGTTATTACATACATGTAACAGAAATATTTACTAAAAATGTGTCAAATGTGCAGGTTTAGATGTAAAAATATGAAAGCAGCAACTGTATATAATTTGCATATCACATATAATTTGCAAGCGTGGATTTATTTTTTTCCATTTGAAGCTGGAAACTGAGCCAGCAATATCACTTTTTAAATGAAGAAAAAGGTTAGAAAATAATATGTACAGGAAAGTGATGGTCTAAAAGCTAAATGCTGGCGAACACACTGAACATGTATCACTCATAAAGACGAACACATATTAGTGTTAGAAATCCTTGTATATCAGTAAAATGTCAAGATCACCATCTGACACATTTAAATAGGTGTATTGTCGGTCTCGTTTGCTTACAGTTAATAGTTTTAATAAACGACCTTAATTTTGCGATTTTTAAATACATGTTTCAAGGTGACAATGTACTAATACGGTATCTCGTAGCGAGACATGTGCAAACGATCACTTATAAGTGAATAATACTATTGTAGTGTACTGAATGGTTAATTGTGTGGTTTATACCCTCGTTATACGGTACTACGCTCATGCTGGTGCTCTCATTGCCACTAGAAAAAACTGTTTTTATTATTAAAAAAAAAAACAGAAACGGAGTTCCCGAACTTCAAGGCCCGGCTTTAGTCTGCTTGAGTGCTTTAGACAAAAAAATGGCCTGATATTTTGTAAACATAGCTGTATTGGTCTTCTTCATGGGCCAGAATCCTAAATGTCCAAAATATAATTATTGAAAGAACCAACAAGACAAGTATATCTTCAACGTGTAGGCCTATTCCTTCCACCACCATCGCTGATAAGTAATTGTACGTGTCTATACGATGTACCTGGTACACACAATGTAGGCCTACCCAGTCAATACCGGTTCAATGTTGTTCCATGCTCGCAGCCCACTGCTGGTTCAATGCCAGTCAATCGTATTCGACGCTGGCCTAGCCTGCTAACATTGAAACATAATTGGCTGATTGTCCCGTGTTTGCTCTGTCTGACTGCCATACGGGTGACGCCCGAAAGGCCACTACCCGGATAACACGATACATTGGCCCAATTGTGAAATAATGTCGGGCCACCGTCTGCGACATTATTTCAACCAAAACCCTTTAAGCTCTTAACCACGAATATAATCGTGAATATGTTTTTTTCTGAAGATTTTTAAACATGGTACTTAACCTAGGGACCTCAAAAGTTATATTGGACATGTTCATAAGGACTGGTGTACATAAATGTAAACCGTTTCCCACACACAGCACCCCTCTTTCTCCTGAATAGGACACAAACTCAGGTAAAATAAACTTAATAGGATACCTGCCTACAGCCGGTCCTTAAAATACCCCGGTACACAAAACAACCAGCTGAAAAAAAAACATTAATGATTATTAATGCTTAGTGTGTTAAGTAAATGACAATCCGACGTACCGCTTCTAGTCAGTAATATTGATCACAAAACACTCAATATTCCAGAAGTTGGATTGTCACATGACAGGCGACATTTGTGGGGAAACATAAAACAAACTTCAGCATAATTGAGGATGGAACGAAGCACTTTTGTTTTTCATATGTTCAATATTATAACTATAGGCTAACACAAATTGATCAAAAAGCTGCTATAAATAATATTTGTGTATTTAACAACATGCCGAGTGGTTCCCACTACTAAGTATTAGGGCCCATCTGTGACATCACGCAGACTTCCAGAATTGCAAGACGAAAAACTTTACCGCTTGAAGGTCATGAAGTGTTATTTGTAAATGTGAGAAATAAAGAATGATAATATTTATTACAACAGTAATTACATTTCAGCTTCTACCACATATATTATATAACCTAGCTGTATGTATTAACCCACAAAGTCAGCTAGGTGTGAATAATTGATTGCATCATGTTGCTTTTATCAGGTTTATAGTCTTTTTGAATGATATATATATGGGTCATCATGAGAGATACGTTTGTATGGTATTGATCAATATAAACAGATAAAGATCAACATTTGGTCTGTTGGTCCAGCATAGCAGACGGTGGGTCTGCATTAAATCAACATTGGTTTAATGTCTCGTTGAGATTGCTGATTAGTAATCATGGTAATGGCATGAGCAAAATAATACATAAACTTGTGTAAAACTGTTTTTTCTCAAAACGAAAGATCATAGCTCTAGTGCAATTTTCTTATATTATACTACTCCACGCTCGAATACATAGATAATGTACACTATTTCACGTGATAGCCTACTAGAATTCAAGTTACATTTATTTAAGTTTCACGTTTAGTTGTCATTTAAATAGTCACTGTTACTGTGTTTAAAGGGAAAATGTTCTATGCATATTATCTACTGCAATATAACTTGAAAAAAAAATCATTTCAAACAATTGGGAGTAATAATTAAAATCGATATATACTGTAGATGTATAGTGACTTCTATTAATTTACAATATCCCACTCGGCACACAACGTTGCATCAACTTTGAAACAACGTCAATGATGTTGAAGGTTGGTACAACATATTTAATGAAATCTATCCCACGTTAGAACTGTTTTAATAACTCATCAAACTTAGCATAATATGACAACCATGCTGATTGTTCGTTGAAGGATGTGATGTGTCGGTAATCTAATAATCAGAGATTTCTTAAAATCACATAAATATTTTAAGCATGAACACTGGTCAATTGTCGTTTATTATAATTATTAATAGCTTTGTTATTAAAACACATTGTGTGTAATTATATTTTGCAGGTGAATACACATTCCTACAAAGTCGTAGATACAGTCACTAATTTTAATGATGGGTAGCTTTCCGTCCCAGTTACAACGAGACATTGCCTTTATGTTGGCTTAACGTCGGCCGAGCGTCTACGACGCTGGGCCAACGCTAAACCAACATAAAGTCAACCTCTCGTGTTTGCTGGAAAACTCTTAGCAGCCTGTGAAGATGACCGACTTTGTCATACCTGGTTGACCATGCACACCAGTGTATTATAGTGTGCACACCTTGTCAAATGACGCCCCCCCACTGGCACGTTATCATCTGAATATGAGTGGTATGACAATAAACAATGACATTTCTGTGCTGTGAATCACAGGGTAGTGAAAGTCAGATAGGTGTGAATACTAGGGCTAACTCAACAGTCGTGTTCAGCTGTAGAAAACGTCACCACATCATCAAATTGTATTTTTTGTACAATCGTCATGTGGATGACCAATCCGAAAAGTATTTTGTTTAAATAATATATGCAAGGGAGACCCACAAAAAGCTTTATAAAAATCCACTATGACTATCAGACCAGCGTTGTAACAATGCTACATTAACTGAATCGATATCGATACAACATCAAAACAACAAATGCCAATGCTTGCAACGAAATCTACAGAATCCACAGAAAAATACATTATTTATTATGTACACTGCTGTATACTGCTTGCAATTGCATACAATTCTGTCTATAGATTAAAAAGTAGGACTTACTTCATGTGAACAACATCGTGCCACATTATAAAGTATCAGATAAGAACACGATTGCAGTCCATATGAAATATATTTCAATAAAAACATTTGAATTTCAAATAAAATGAAACGCACCCTGCTTTGCACCGGTGGCAATGTTTTACTACCGGTATCAATTCAAATGAGAATTAAATTTAAATGAGTCTTCCTGTACTGTGATGATTTTAAATATGATTTACTCTACTCTTTTAACTTTTCATATCTAACGTCTGGTATGTGCTGTGGTTCATCTACAGAATTGTAAAATTTAACGTAGAATTAAATTAATTAATCGGGTATTTAAATTTGACGCCAGAGTGACATTTGACCTAATGAACACAGTGTAGGCACACAGAAGACATGTGCAATCTATTGCAATTGATAAACATACTACGATGTGCACACACGCACAGTAAACCTGCATGACCTCACTGACATCACAATTTACAATGATTAAAACGAGACTTAGTCACTAACAACGCTAGCTATAAAAAAACATTTAAATCACTTGCAAACAATCAGTGTTTCAACATATGAATAATGATGATCATTCATGAGGTCGTCCAGAAACGCTCAGGCTCAAAGACAATAATCAATCAATTGCTGGCAGCTTCCAGGTGGATTCCTAAAACCGTATCACTGTTGCCACAGAGAATAAGGGCGGCGAAATAAGTCGTTTGTTGTGACAGAGGCAATGAGTTTATTGTCATTTCATTGCAAAATGTACATGCCTGTGTCAGTGTGCACAGTGTGGCATCATGGTGGACTTGGATGGTACATGTAGCATAATAAACATGTTAAATATGGAGGTTGAATAATGGTGTTTTAGTTCAAGGTCATGGCGGACATACGTTGTTTTGTTTTGTAGTTATACAGGTCATTGCCTCACCAGGTGACAATGCCCAGCAGACACGTGACGTTCGTTGACCCAATGTTGTTTTAATGTTGGCTAGCTAATGTTGGCTAGCGGGCACCGACGTCAGCCCAACATTAAAACGACTATGGGTCAATGTCTCGTGTTTACTGGGTACAAAGTTGATATATCATATACCGGTGAGAGCTAGTGCGTAATCGGGAACATAATATATATAGAAGGGAATCTGTTTGGAGGTGTTATTTTTAACTTGTAATTTTTAACTTGTAATTTTTTTAATCAAGACTGATGGGGGGGGGGGGATGGCGCAAGGTCCAATGGCTCCTCTTAACTCTTAAAACATACATACATGTATGTATGTGTACCGGTATGTAATTTAAACTAATAGACAAAATTCAAAAATTGAAAATATAACAACAGAGATACCAACCTTCAGACAATAAAAACCTTAGAAAATATAACAGAAGAAATGCCAACCTCCAGACAATAAAAACACTAGAAAATATAACAACAGAGATGCCAACCTCCACACGATAAAAGCCCTGGAAAATATAACAACAGAGATGCCAACTTCCACACAATAAAAACACTAGAAAATATAACAACAGAGATGCCAACCTCCACACAATAAAAACCCTAGAAAATATAACAACAGAGATGCCAACCTCCACACAATAAAAACCCTAGAAAATATAACAACAGAGATGCCAAACTCCACACAATAAAAACCCTAGAAAATATAACAACAGAGATGCCAACCTCCAGACAATAACAAGAGGCCAGCCGGCCCCCATAATCCCCCGCCCCGCCCGCGTGATAGAAATTTTACAAGGTGCATACTTCCCTCCTGAAGTCTCACATTCTGTTCTATAATAATGATCCACCTATCTAGATTACTGTGTATATTACAGATATTGAAGTCAATGATGGTCGCAAGTCAGCATTTTTTTAACTTGAGCAAGTTGCCATCAAAATGGTACCGGTATATATATATATCCCTCACTGAAACCATACATTTCGTTTTATACAAGTTATTTATTGGACTGGTATATATCCTATGGAATTTCTGTTCCAAGGGCTTATGCTGTGAATAGATTTATTGCATCATCAATGTTGAATTTTGTTGGTAGATTTTAATTTTATGGGTTTTTCTGTAGCAGAAAATAATGTTTTTTACCCTAAAAAGTGACCCATTTTTCACGCGCAGCTGCTCTAAAACTATATACATGGGGTTTCGAAAGGGACGCAGCCCCTTCGCCGTAAATGGTGATGGTACACGTTTTAGACAATGACTCACTTTGCTTCTCCTGTACATGTTTAAAAACTTTAATAACAATCAACCCATTTCTTTTTGTCTGCCATTTTAAATTTATGCAAATTTAGACCGAATGTCCGGTACTTAAAAAAGTAAATGGTGATGGTACACGGTTTAGACGATGACTCACTTTGCTTCTCCTGTGCACGTTTAAAAACTTTAATAACAATCAGCCCATTTTTTTTGTCTGCCATTTTAAATTTATGCAAATTTGGACCGAATTTCAGGTACTTAAAAAAGTTGAAATCATATTATTTTTTGGATCAGGGAAGTTAAAGAAGTGTACAAATAACTTTTATTATCATGATTTTCCAAATGATGCCAATTGTGAAGGTTAGAGTATCTAACTATCTGGCACGGTTTGTCCGGTATCAGGCATATCAAAAGTAATTATGGCCGATAATCGTCCATTTTAGATTTGATCAAGTTGACAATTTTCAGAGCTTATCCCTACCTGAAACCGCACATTTTGTTTTATAGTAATGGTCTAGCTATCTGGCATGGTTTGCCAGATATCAGGCATGTTTAAGTTAATTATGGCCGATGGTCAGCCAATTAGGTGGGTAAAATTTCAAAAAACCCAAAAGGCACATCTACACCCCCTAAGGGTGTGTCGAAATTAGAGAAATCCATGCTCGGGTTACAGAGTTCTACTCCGAAAACGAAAATGGCTACACGTGGCCTCTGCGCCACCCCCCAAGATTTGATATAAAAGTCAAAACTCAGTTGTAACAGGCAATCACAGGCTCGCCATGGACCGTGGGACTGATGCCGTTTCAATACCGATATGTGGCTTGGTTGCCTCATCATACAATTATTGAGTGTGTACAACTGTAATATGTATAGGCCTACTGTAAATTATTGACACCTCTGACAGTAAGTAGTTAGGGCTTAAAACTGGGGATTATATCAACTAATATATTGCAAACAGAAGCAGTGGCTAAACTCTATACTAGTTGTTTTGTATTGATCTAATTATCCCTAATTATTACTTATGAACGAAAATACACGGAAAATACTTGTAACCTATCATCTAAAAAAAAACATAATTTCTAGATAAAATGTGCTCATATCAAGTTAAGAAAACAATTCAGAATGTTATCAGTGTCTAGATTAATAGTAAAATATACATGCTGTGATATTGAATTAGAAATGTTTGGTTGAAGAACTTGCCAATAGCCGCAAAATTAAAAAAGGGCCCTGCAGAAAAAAAAGAAAACACTTCCAGAATGAACACCGTTATTTTTCATTACTAAAATGGTCATAAAAAAACATAATCTGTTGAAAAAGCGAATCTATGCGATTTGCATACCGGTACCGGTCGTACTCAAGTCCTTCAGATCTTGGAGCACCCGTATATGGGCATGCATGTTTAGCAGCTCTGTAGCAAAATTACTTACCAACATTTGGTCAAACTTTGCTGAAAATTCTTTCTCTGGCATTTTAGTGATAGCTTCTTCAATCTGTCTCATATTCTCTATATCCTGTTCAGATGCTTGCATGCTTCCTGGACGATGACCAGCTCTATCTGCTCGAGGTCTTTCCTTTTTATCTTTCCCTCGAAATGTATTGAATTTATCCAGCTGCAAAAAAATATTACTGATCTATATACACAAATTCTGCTGTACATGTACATGTATTCATACATAGATACAAACCTTGACATTCAAGTGTTTACAAGTACCATTGACGGACCTACAGGGTTACCGATTAGGAAATTATTTTAAAAACTACTGCCGTTGTACCTACATGTAATTGTTGTAGCTAAAAGCATAGGCTAAAAAGTACACAAAACATCCCTTCTGAAACATAGGAGCAGCATCATTTTATTCTGTAAAAGGGCAGTTCCACAGTCAGGGTACACACTCATATATTAGCCAACATGGCTTATAAATTTGTTTAATGCTATGTTCATTTAAAGTGACATTTCACCACAAAATATCAATCAGACCCTCGAGAATGATAAATCTACATAGCAAAAAAAGTAGCAATTTCAGATAACTTGTATTTATTTCATGTGCTTTTAAATATTTTGGGACAAAAAAAGCAGTCTCACATTTTTTCGAAAAAATGTCATTTCAAATGTCATTTTTGTGTTTTTTCCTTTCAAAAATATTTCCTCATCTTCAACAATGTCTATTTTTTTAAATGAAAAAGATAGGAGTTGATTATTTTATGTTTATATAACTGTGACATTGTGTTTAAAAAGAAGGAATGAAATTTTTTATCAAAACATGATCAACTTGAAAAAAAATTCACATCAAGATCCTCATGTTGGCTTCCCGTCAAAAAAAGTCCGCTCCGAATAAAAATATTTTAGTGTGTCAATAATTTACAAGTAGTAACAACCATCTTGATATCTGTGCCTAAGTGCATGAAACTAACAGTAACATACTTTTCTTTACTTTAACATGTTTTTCTACTTTCAATTTACCTGCAAATCATCATGTCAATAAAAATGTCCTCTCTGAATAATCAGTCCTTGTGTAGGCCCACATATGGTTTCTAATACCCAGCCCAAATTTTTTTTAAACTTTTTTTAACTATCTGGTGGAGTTGTTATTGGTTTTAAACTGCTCATACATCCAAGGATCAGCATGATCATTGAGTTTATCATCTTTGTTTATCATACAATGGTTTTAAAGTGAATATTCTTTGTGAATTTATGTCCATGGAAAATTCCGTCAAAAATTGTCCTCTCTGAATAAACTAAATATATACACTATTTTTGTTCAGTAAAGCATGATTTGGTTTATCTATATCGAAGATTTATAGTAGCACTGTCATATTAGTGCTTTAGCTATAATTTATACTTTGGTTATAAATTTACTCTCTTTTTATGTAAACAAATTGTCCTCTCAGAATAAAAAGGACAGATTGGATTTGGAGATTTTGTTCACAATTTTAATATTAACTCAATGTAGTAGTATTAGTAATTTATAT
This sequence comes from Flabesymbios commensalis, assembly GCA_964017125.1. Taxonomy (NCBI): domain Eukaryota; kingdom Metazoa; phylum Annelida; class Polychaeta; order Terebellida; family Flabelligeridae; genus Flabesymbios; species Flabesymbios commensalis. The sequence goes on from OZ024913.1 coordinate 53,406,026, forward strand.
ACTATTGGGAGTATTGGGAGATTCTGAAAAGTAGAAAAAGAAAGCAATCAAATGATTTCCGATTTTTAGTAAAATGAAATGAAATGAAATGAATCGGGCTTTAGGCCACCTTTGTGCACATATAGGCTAAACTGGGCCAGGAGAACCTCCTGAGGATGGTGAGATGATTGAGATGACACTGTCCTCCAGACACATGATTCGAAATTCGAGCCCTGGCGGTCTGAGGCCGAGCACGCTACCTCTCGGTCACGGAGGCTCCCCACAATACTAACTTTCACACGTGGATGGGGGAAGAAACATTTTTGTTTCTTTCAAACCGCCGAAACCGGGAACCAAACCCCGAACTCTGGCGTAAAGGCAGCGGTGCTAACCACTACCCTAGGGCCCTCGCCCTTTAGTAAAATGAGACACTTTAAATCATGTACCCCGAGTGTGGAACTACCCAAAGAAGGATATTGACTGAACATGCTGAATGCAAAATTCTATTTTTTGGTTACCCGTATCTACATGTAACAATCACCCTCCCCAAAAGATAATGTTACACACAAAACATATTCAAGCTATCCAGAGTGAAGTCCCTAGCTGGCAGACCCACAGGTTAAAGGTGTGGTCAACTGTCAAAATTCACGGGACAATTAGGGTCCCCCAGAAGGCAATAGTGCCTGTGGGTAGGCCAAGGCCCTATTCCATAATAATACTAAATATGCGTTTCATACCCAAAGCCTCATTAAGAGCAAGTTCTCAAATCACAGCAAGTTCATATATACTTGAGCGACATCTATGAGGTAATAATTCAAAGCACTTTGCCCTTGCCCCTACTTGGTCGCTGGCTTGCAAACAAACTGACTGTACTACTGCGGGGATTTGGAAACTGCTTGACCCCAAAAGCTTGTATTGACACTCAGTAAACACAAAACATTTGTATGACTTCATGCAATGTTGGACCAACGTCGAAAACGTTGGGCCGATGTTGTATAAATGTTATACAAATGTATTGTGTTTGCTGGGCTGCAGGAAGACTTTCTCTCAAATATTGTACATTTATTCAATGTTGGTTCAATGTTGGGCCAGCGTCGCAGACATTGGCCTAGCATTGAAACAGCATTGGATCAATTTCTCGTTTAAGTAGTATCTTGTAATCAGTTCAGTGGCTATAATAATGCCGTCAATCTGTACTCAATAGGCAACTGTTGGCCTACACTTGACCGTCCCAGGCATGCGCATTTTGCAGTTGAACACTAGTTTAAATCACTTTTTAAAAACCAAATGCTTATCCATTCTGATTAACCAAGCCAATAGTCCAGGAATTTTAGGCATATTTAAGGGCAAAGATGGAAAAAAAAAATATAAAGCTGAAAATTTCAGAAGTTATTTAGATGGTCATCCTTAATGACCTGTCAAAAGTCCCAAAGTTTCCCAGGAGCGGAACATGTTTTTTTGGGCGAAAATCCAAAATGGCCGCTACAGGCCATAAACAAATTGTAATATACGAAGAATTTAACATATATTCCTTTGTAATACCTCTTTTTCACTTATTTTTTCACGGGGGACTTATTTCAGGTCTTCTTTTTAGTTTTAAAGCCTCAGTCATGTTCTGTTTGCAAAATCCAAAATGGCCGCCTGATACAATACTGAAATTGTAACTTATGAAGAAATTCAAAATATATTCCTTTGTGATATATTTTTTCTGCATATTTTTTCACGAGAAACCTAATTCTGGTCCTATTTTAACATTGTAAAGCTTCTGTCATTGTATAATTCAAAATGGCCTTCATTGGGGAAGAAGAACAATTTCACAAATTATGTCATTTTTGTCTACATCATTTTTTAATTTGGAAACATAGTGTCATAAAAAGTATTTCTGGAATCAAGTGTGGCAATGCTATGTGGTTTAGTCCAGTTTAGTCCTCGGTGTTGTTCCAGCCTTTCATGTGATAATGATAATGGTAAATTAAGATCATCATTCATGCATGAAATTATTTAAAAGACGATGACAAGAGGGTACGTTGTGCCATTGTGCATGTCACAACAACTTACCACACCAAGACAGATCAACATTTCCCTGGTAGGCCACTATTAATTTTATTTTTTCAGCAATAAAAATCCTTTAACAATTCAGTACATTTTCAAAGGTAATATTTAATAAATTAACTAATGTTTGTAAATGTGTACCTGCTATTACTAAATATAATATTATTTCATCATAACAGATACGCGGAAAGCAGGGACACAATAAACATAACTCACAAAAAAATCAATTTATCTCACAAGACAAACCAATTACGTCTGAAATCAGACATCAATCAGATATGAAAGGGATTTGAAATCAATAAATGTGGAAGCAAGAAATTGGAATGCATTTTTGCGGACAGGTGTTCAGTGTGGTGACTGACAAGTATCTGTTGAACGGGTCAGCTTAATAGCAGATATCTTAAAAAATAGGGGCATTGTAATTTTGTGTATGTAGGAAAATACTACGTTATAATTAAATACAGTCGGGCATATCTAATGAAGAACTGCCATATGCATTAAGATCCACTAAATTACCTTTGGAAATTCATAATATATATTTTATGTGACAGGTTTTTTGAATTTTTGTCAAAATATAGAAACAAAAATTTAGCCATTCAGGAATTGTAAACATGTTAAAACAACAACATCAAATAAAAACTAAGCAGTCGTATGAGTAACGTCCATAAAATAATTCAGGTATATTACATTATGGTGGTCATATTGAAAAATCACAGCCATTTTGATTTAATGTTTGGCTAATATGCTGTGTTCTCAGCCCCCTCGGGTGCATACACAGACCAATGTTGGTGCCGTTATCACCATTGAGAAATTGATATGGTATTTTACACGTGTATATGCCCCACTGAAGTTTTAAGATATAGACCTACCCAGCTAAACCACACTACAAAATATCTGTCATGTATACACGTGGCGTTATTTCAAGTGAATTGCTTTACGTTGCTTTCTGCATAATCATGGCAATATCGTAAAAGAAAGTAGGGAATATGCCCTACTCTTGTCGAATAACTTTAAGGATTCTTTATAGTGCACAGTGCCATAGACGTCACTGCACACTCCAGACATTTGAACAGTTTGGAGCACTGTATATGCACAACCTCATTAACAAACATCCGACCCGACCAGGATTTGAACCCAGTAACTCTCAAGTTTCGAGCCACAGCCGGATCGAATGGGCCATCTAGGATCCTGTAGGCTCGGGTGTGATACCTTGCATTGGACTCTTATGCCCGCATGTGAGGTGTGAGATCTTGCCTAGGACCCTGTGGGCCTGGGTGTGAGTGCTTGCCTAGAAGCATAAGCGGGAAGCATAATTAGCTACATGAATTGTATTAAAATCACAAATCCCTTACAAAGCTGCTCGCCCTCTTGTCCTTCTTTGACACCGGGTAATCCATAGTTACTGTATTTTCTGTAAAAAAAAGAAAGAACTTAATGAATAGAAAATAATACTAATTTAATACCGAATAAATATAATTTAATATTATAAAATAGGTTTTTTACACTGAAAATATCGACATTTAAATTGATTTTAAACAGGGACTACATTTCATTCTACAGACGGCATTAGTAATGTACACCAGGTGAAGAGTCATCACCAGCTGACCAAATGACTTCAATAATGAAGAAAGTGAAGCTTTAAGCGGGTTCTCTATCCATTTTCCATGTCGCCACCATGATAAATCTTTACACAAAACAACCCCCCTTAGCACCCCTGAAAAAACCTTAGCAATCCTATGTTAGGGCCAATGATTTCCCGCGATCGCAGAAAACGGACGGAATTCGCGGAATATACCGTGAAACGGAATTGCATATTTAAAAGTTCAAACAGAAACGTCATTTTATGAGTCCAAATCCACTTATTTCACTCTGTTTTCCATGACTTTAACCTTTATCCTGCTGATCGCGGCATTTGCCGCGACTTTGACAGTGCTGATTGCAGCGCGGCATATGCTGTGTCTACATGTGATCGCGGCATTTTTCTGTTTCGGAAATCCATTGCAATGACGTCATTCAGCTTGACCATTTTTAGCCATTTTTATTTTAGACAATTATTCCCGCTAGTACGGGATCGGTTCCGGTAGACGACGCATGCGCAAACATTATGTAAATGAGCCAGAGCTTGCCGAAATCGGCCGAGGACTCCCGAATCACAGCATGCGTGGTATGACTTAAAGTTGGGCCAACGTTGGCTAAGGTGACTGGGAAATGAAAGTACAATCAATAACGCCATGACCGCTGTGTGTGCGCTGATTAGGTCAGCACTTTTTCCATCGGCAATTAGTATACTAATCATTTTTTCATTATTGCTCGGCATTGGTAAGATACTAATATATGCAGTTATGATATGAAAAAATAATGTTTTTTTGTGTTTCGTTCTGTTGATGATTTTGGCAATCAACAATTGTGTTGTTATTCAATTACAGATCTGAGTTACTTGTAACACACTGAGTTACTGTGTTTTAGTCAACAATCTGTGAAAATCGCGCTGAAACGGAATGAAACGGAATTCACCAAAACGTGAAACGGAAACACAATTTTTCTGAAACGGAAAATCATTGGCCCTACGATGTCCTATTGCCAGGAGATCATATCTATAGATACAACTAGAAATGACAGCGTTCATTAAAAGTGCTTAATAATGTTTCAAATAGAAAATGTTTAAACTTTTAAACTGTGTGTACAATATAGTTCAATGAAATTTTCACGGCATTTGACGAAGGACTCGAAAATAGTCCTTGCTAAATTTTATAAACATCGGTTGTGAATTGACTGAGTAAACCAATGAAAATCATGTGCTACAAGTTATTGTAACAAAAACTCTAGTCTACAGTACTGTGTGATAGTAAATTGTTGTCACGTGAGAATTTCTCAATTAAGAATTCTCACTTTTGGCGGTGCGAAAAGGCATCAATTTCTCAAACCGCTAAAAACTGCTATAAGTTTTTTCATGTTTTTAGCATCTACTAAATTCATTTTCTAAAACCACTGTGAATTTTTTTTTAAGCAAATCGCTAAATGTGAACTAGCTTGTCTCAAACAGCTAAACTGTTTTTCTCAAACTGAGAAAAGACACTGTGCTGAGCCAGAACCCAGCAAACACAAAATATTTGTACAACATTTGTACAACATCGGCCCAACGTCTTCGACATTTGTCCAGCATTGTAAAAATGTTATGCACTTGTTTTGTGTTTACTGGGAACTTGTCTTAGCACCATCCGTATTGTCAATAATATATTGGCGTATCATAATACTACAGTACCGTACATGATGACATTGCCAACTTGAAATAAATACAATCCACACAACATGTCTTGTCTACTAGCTCTAAACTGCAATACTTACTGCTAGCTGGGCATGTGTTTCGTTTAGGAAAAACTTTTTTACTATATGTTTTATGGGCCCGACAACATTCATTTAACCAGAATAAAATTTCAAAAATAATTCCAATTTTTGATTTTTAATTTTTTATTAATGCCAATTTTCAATTGTGTGGTGTGCAGTGATAAATGAAACGAAAAATGTTCATATACCATAGCCATTGTTCAATACAGATGGAGTTTGATATGGGACAATCCCCCAGAGCTGAAATTATGGGAAAATTTTCAAAAATATTTGCAGGTGGATGGGGACATTCTAACAAACAGTGCGCTCATGGCGCAATCCCGCGGCCTGTATTGAACACTGCATAGCATAGGGCTTGCTAACCAAACAAACAACAATAGCGATGATGACCTGAGTTCTGCTTTCACATTTTATCACCCACACTGTATGATAGTCAATTCCAGTCGAGCACCGTTTTTCAAATAAAAATAAAACGAAGTGACTCGCACGCCGTTATGGAACATCTAGAACGCCGGCATGCTGTGTAGATACAATAGGTCTGGTGACAATGACACACACATTTTATTTTATTGCTTAGGTAAATTTTAAACACTATTTTAATGGTTCTTATTAGGACAAATAAAATAACTCTAATATCTTGAACAACGTTATATATATATCTCATATACTGTAATGTTTTAGGGTCATTTACACTGAGCAACATTAAAATTTCATAAACATATTCCATTTTGCATGTTTTCATTTTCCATCTAGAAGACTTGTACAAAAATGATCAATACATATCAAATAATTTGGGGAAATGTTTAAACTATTAAAAATGGAAAGTATTTTGTGTGTGTGTCTTTGGTGCTGTTCAGTCATGTATTGTAGGTCTAGCCAGTCCGAAATCTTCAATTTGACAAATAGATCCAGTCTAGGAGACTAGGGCTAGGCCTAAAATAGGAAAACGCAGCTCGACCAGAGTTGACTATCATTGTATCAATCATTCTCAATCTCATTCACTGATTCAGCGTGGTCGATAAAACGTGAAAACAGAACTCAGATCTGAATGAATGACATGATGATTGACGTCAGGGAGGACAGCCGGTCTTAGTCGTTTTGCAGGGAGGGCAGCGGGTTGTAGAAAGTTCCACAGGGAGGGCAGTGGGTCTAAGTAGTTTCACAGGGGTGTATGCGGGGAATCAATCTAAGCTTGTCATACCATTATGGTGAATCTATTCTGGCAGACACTTGTTGATTTCCGTTAGCGGGTCGTAGAAGTTTCATAGGGAGGGCAGCGGGTCTTAATAGTTTCTCTGGGATGTATGCGCGGGAATCAATTTAAGCTTGTCATACCGCTATGGTGAATCTATTCTGGCAGACACTTGATTTCTGTTTTCTTCATCATGGCCGGTCTTGAGATGTATGCATGGTGATTTCCTTCAAGCTGTCATACTGTTATGGTTTGCCCATTTTAGCAGACACTTGTTGGTTCCTATTCATTCATCCCCATGCCGTTTTGCTTATAATGAAGTTTGACTGCCTAACTGCCACCTGAGACGGACCTGTGGACTGTTGGGCTGAGAATATTTGCACGAGAATATGATACACAGCTCCGAGTAAAAAGCAACTGGACTAAAGGCGGGATTGTGATCGATTGATGATTATCGGAAGGCCCGGGCAGCCTGCATGCGGGCTAGCTAACCCAAACAAACAAACTGTCAAACACCTGACAAACGATGTCGATTGCGACGATGATGTCATGACATAAAATATGATAAATGAGTCAATGACTGACGGACAACTCCGGTTGAGTAGCCAGTCCGAATAAAAAGGCTGTTCAACCATTGACTTTCATTCAGTGTGGGCGATAAAACGTGAATACGGAACTCGGGTCGTCATCGCTAACGTTAACGGAATGACATGAATGACGGTAAACTCCGGACGTGGAGTCTAACGTTTACCTGTTTACCAGTCCGGCATAAAAAAATTCAGTTGAAACTTGAGTCTGAGACAGCTGATAATGATTTTTATTATTTCTCTTTCTCGATTACATCAAATGACAGTCTTTTTATAAATTCATCATTACCCTATTAAATCCTTTTGATATAATCACAATGTGTCACATTATTCATACTGAATAAACAAGTTTCTGTCACACATTTCCAATGCAGATCTCTCATTTCACACGGCCGCCATTGACTGTACACAGTATTTAGTCTAGCCAATAGCATCATCTGTTACAAACTAATGGGTCATGGCGTGAACTATATAGTTCGCTGGGGTCATTGATCAAACAGGGACCGAACGTTGTCTCAAGACAAGACAAGACAAGACAAAGTTTATTCCCCAAACCAAAACTTTGGTACAGGGTGAAAGCGTGGTGAAATGTGTAAATGATGTCAAGTAAAATATTTTCAAAACAATACATACATTAACTTCATATTGTAGTAACCATATACAGCCACATAATATTGGCTATGATGCAGTGTAATAAGATAATAATAAAAAACAACCATTTTCTAACACAATTGTACATCTTGTATGATACACACATATATACATATACATATACACACACACATATACATACATATACACATACATACACATATACATACATATATATACATACATATATATATATATACATACATATATATATACATATATATATACATACACACATATATACACACACACATGCATACACACATACATACACATACATTTATATATATAGATAAACAGATAATAATTGAATCTATTTTAATAATTTTATAACTTATTAAGATCAAAATAAGAAGGATTTCATTAAGTGTCACCTAAAGTACATTGGAGACTTTTAAGAAAATCGTCAAATTGATAAGCGTCCTCTGATTATCTGATCCTAACAAATTTGCAAATTTTAGGACATTAGGACGAATTGCATATACGGATGGTAAATATTTGGCTCTGAACGATTTTAGTTTTGAACACTCGAGCAAATAATGAAATTCGTCTCCAATGCATCTTTGATCACACAGTGTACACAGTCGCTCTTGTCTGGGAATATTGGTATATCTACCAATCTCGATTGGTAACTTATGGTTACAAGTTCTGAATTTTACAAATATAAAATATTTTGGATACGGTAAAATGTCAAAGTATTTTTCAAAACCAAATGTCTGTTTATACAATTTATAGTTAAAACATTTGGGAGAATTATTAATATCTGACGTCCATCTCTGGATGAATTGATCGTTAATGTTTTGCTTCAAAATATAATCTACCCAGGTATCTGATTGTTCACACTGTTGTAACCAAATATAGGTGAAGCCGCATGAGTTTAAAATGTTTTCTATGGCGCAGATCCATGGGGAGGAGTAAATATTGGCTACGTGCATATTAAATAAAACTTGATAAGTTTTGTTTGACAATTTGTTGTTGTTTGTTGCGATTAGCCTCATCCAGAATTTAATCATTCTTTTTTTTATTTCACATTCAATTGGGAGTCTGCCAAGCTCTCCATATATCATACACAGTGGGGTGCTATTTTTTAAATGCAAAGTATATTTTAAAAATTGTAAATGCACTTTTTCTATAATAGCAAGATTTTCAAATCCCCATATTTCGCAACCATAGAGAAGTACGGGCAATACTACAGAATCAAATAGCTGCAACTGAACATCAATAGGTAACTGTTTTAGTCGTATGTTTTTAAGTAAACTAAACATTGCTCTTTGTGCTGTTTTATACCTATCATCTCTACATTTTTTAAACGTACCCGTTCTACCGAACGTGACACCAAGATATTTAAAATCGTCAACAATATCTAATACTTTATTATTTAATGTGAAATTTACGTTGCCAGAATATTTCCTTCTACTAAAAATCATAACTTTTGTCTTTCTCGTTCACAGTTAATTTCCACTCTTCACAATATTGATTTAAAGAATTTAATGCTTTTTGCAAGCCCTTTGCAGAGTCGGCAAACACAATTGTGTCGTCGGCGTAGAATAAAACAGTAATTTTTAAAAAGTTTGCAATTTCTACATCATTAAAACTGAGTTGTTCACAATCATTTTCAATTAAATATTTCTCTAGATCGTTCACTAAAATAGAAAATAGCATTGGGGATAAGTTTTCCCCTTGTCGTACCCCTATGTAGCTATTGAAAAATTGTGAGCATTCACCGTTCACAGCCACACATGATCGGATGTCCTGATACATGTTGTAAATCAATGTGTACATCTTTCCGGTAAATCCTGATTTAATGAGTTTGTACCATAAACCTGGTCTCCACACAGAGTCAAATGCTTTACTGTAGTCAATAAAGGCACAAAACATTTTTTTTTGTTTTTTGAAATAGATATCAATCAGTGATTTGAGGGTAAATATATGATCCAGGGTACTATGGTGTTGCCTGAAACCTGCTTGATTTTCATTTATATGGACAACCTCACAAAGTCTATTATTGATAATGGATGTAAATAATTTACCCAGACAGCTTAATAAAGTTATACCTCGATAGTTTGCTGGGTCGTTGGGTGAACCGTTATTTTTAAATATTGGGATGATCTTACCTAACAACCAATCATTTGGGATTTCGCCTGAATCCAATATAGAATTAAACAGATTAACATAGACAGGAAGTAATACATCGATTGTACTTTTAATATATTCGTTGTTAATGTTATCTAATCCACACGCTTTATTATTTTTTAAGTTCTTCACAACAGTTAGAATTTCTTCATTTGTTATTTCTTTATCCAGTAAAACATTGATATCTGAATTAATACTATTTCCGAGTGTATTGTCAGGTTCGTTATTATCTTTGTTAAGATTTTTGAAATGCTCCATCAAATCATCTAAAGAAACTTTTACGTCCGTTTTGGATTTATTACCATTTAGAATTTTCCAATATTCTTTGGGGTTAGTCGTTTTAAGGTTTCTTATTCTATTTGCTTCAGTGCGTCTATGCTTGACTACGCTGCGTCTAACACATCTCTTATAGACTCGGCTGGAGTTCCGCATCGAAACTAGATCAGCCGTGGTTTTTGTGTGTTTATATCTATTCTTAGCTGATTTATATATTTTTCTTGATTCTTTGCATGAATCATCGAACCAAGGTTTGGGTATGGCTGTTTTGGTACTTGTTTTGGGTTTCTTAGTTTTACATGTTATACAAAAACTTTTGAATGTATTGTTCGCGGCTTTTAATAACATATTTTTTAAGTCTTCGCAAGCACTATTAACTGATGTGACTATATTTATTTCGGGGATAGGATTCTCAAGTATAGCTAATTGGACTTCAGCCTTAAAAACGTCCGCCTTTGTCTTATCCCATACTATCTTTCTGTCGTGTGAGGCGTTACAAACTTCAGAAGAGTCTAGTTTTGGGTGATAGGATATGTTTTTGTTTGAATTTGTGGAAATATCAAGACTAATACGTAAGTTACATAATATGGGACGGTGGATATCTGAGAACATGCTGTCGAAATTTGATATAGCAAACTCATTCATATTAGTTAAAACTCCTGTGGAGCCATTTACATAATCTACAATGCTTCTTTTAACAGTCGTAAAACTCCCCTCGTTACAGTCGCGCCCGATTCGACCATTGCATATATATAGGGCATGACCCTGGCAAAATTCAATTAACCTATTCCCATATTCATTAATATGGTGGTCAGACGAAACCCTTTTACACGGAATGCCTTTATCGTCCATTTCGCGCTGGTTTAATAAGGTTCTATACAATATTGGATCAATATCAAAATCTGACGGCTCTACATCTGATTCAACTACATATTCGGACTTTACACCACACCTGGCATTAAAATCGCCAGTCAGGCAAACTTGAATGTTCTTACTACAGGTAAGTGTCTCTAGTTCTGCTGATACTCGATTGAAACCTTCAGAGTCTGAATAAGGTGAGCCACTTGGTGGAATATATACATTACCCAGTAATAGATCATTATTACCATCCACAGTGACACGTAGCCACATAACAAATTGACAAGACATGTCATAGTAATGTACAAGATTTTCCCATTTATGTTTTACACATATAATTAAGCCTCCTGATCTGACGTTTGACAACCTCTTCCGGTTTTTCATAAATATCTTAAAACCTAGTCGATCCAATGCGTTTTTTACAAAATCATAGTCAGCATCATCACATTTGGTCTCTTGTAACATTAAAACATCATACATTTGTATCAAGTCCTCAAATTCGGGCGAGCAAAGTTTGCTCTGTAAGCCACATACGTTGAGCGATAAAATTGGAATGTTTTGAAAATGTATATCTGATGTACCATTGTCGACACTATTACTATGGCCAGTAACAGGTGGCGAGCAGTGGTCACCTCTCGTAGCGTGTCCCTAGGGGGTCATTACTGCCTCTGGTATGGATGACATGGACGATGTACTCGCTTTGTCAAATCGTGCTCCTTTGTTTGGTTTCTGGTTGCTCTGAGGGCTTGGTGTAGATGTTAGGTGCTTCCTCTTGCTGTGGGCCCTCTTCATCGTGTTTTTGATGTGGTTTATTACTTGTTCTTTGCCCTCTTTGTTGATGTGAATACCATCACTGTCTTGGGATGCATACAGACGTTTGATAGCACGTTGTTCGGTTGTATTCCACAGCTCAGTCCAAGTGTCTATGTAGACCAGTTGATCCTGTTTCTGGCGGCAGTGTACTTCAAGGAAAGCGTTCAAACCCCTTGCTATTTCGTTTGCTTCACGTTGAGTCGCACCACCACCTTTTCTAGGTGGAATACTGCAAATGCCGAGAGTTATATCTGGAAAATAGTCTAGTATTTCAGCGATTGTGCTTGTGAATGCCATCATTATGTCCACGGAACGAGTCTGTCTATCTGAGACATTATTCGTGCCTAGATGGAGAGCCACATTCTTGGGCTTAAGTTTCCCTTTAAGTTCTGTCTCTTTATTTTTAATCAGTTTAATGGCATCCTGTATCTTTGCTCCTGATTTATTGCACACAATATAGCCTTCTGGCGCCTCAACATGATTCATTAGTGACGCACCAATAATGATTGTATGAAAGTCACTTGGTGTGGATTGTTTGGTGTCAGATCTGGGTTTAGCCGGTGTCTCGTGTTTGCCAGCATTTGTCTGTGATGCCAATTGAGCAGGCTGTTGGTTACCTGTTGTATTTACAGTCACCTTTGCTGGTAGATGTCTATCAGTTTCTTCAGGTTGGTCAGCAGGAGTCGTTAACGGTTGAGGTTGTGCGATTGCAGGCGTCACTACACTAATTTTATTAGTTTTGCTGTCTAATTGTTCTGTCACATGGATATCTTCAGCCCCTAGTGACGCTTCTCTTCCTTCCTTTATTTCGGTGTAGTATTCGCCGTATTTCTTTTTTTCGACTTGTTCTGCTCTCTCGTCGCAGTCCCTCTCTCTATGCCCGGTGGCGAAGCAGAAGTTGCATACTACGTCATTTGGACAGTCAGTAACTACATGGCTGGTGCTATGGCACCTAAAGCATCTGCGCTTTCTAACTTCTCGTGCAGGGCACTTATAAGAAGGGTGGGATGTTAAAGTGCAGAATTTGCAGCGAGTCTTTTCGTTGTCACAGAAAATTCGAATGGAGAAACTTTCTGTTTGCACATCAACAGGTATCGGTTCCTTGACATCTAACAGTGTGAGGTATCTGGTTCCAGTCATGATATTGATTTTAGGGATTTTGCCTCTTCTAATACTACCATGTAGTAACCGTCCGTAAGGAGACAGTGCAGTGATTATTGTAGAATCTTCCAGCTCGACGGGTGCATCTTTTATTGTGACGTTTGTGAGATCATGATTTGCTGGCCACAACGCTAACTCCTGTCCTTTCAGAGAAACCCCTGTTTGCAAAAGCGTATCCCTTGTCAAGCTATTGTTATGAAATTATTATATTTTGAAAAATAAATATTGTTCTTTTTATGTCCCAAAATTCGGACAAATTCAAAAATCTTGCGGACAACCTGAAAAGCTGACCTGGTGGTCCAGCGGACAACCAGGCCCAAAAATCCTTATTTTGCGCCCTGTTTACATAAATTCTGTTAGAGACATTCTAACCCTACAGTAGCATAGTGGGATTCTTGATTTCATTATAGTGATCAGTCATTAAAATTCTATATATTTTTTTTGCAGACTTGACTAGAGAATGTTTTACTGATTAACCATTACAGCGCTGGGATCAACTTTACATCAGACTCTGACGTCTAAAGTCGATCTTGGCGTGTGATGGTGTGCGCGTGCGATCATAGCCTAATATCATCAGCACTGTTGTGATGGAATTTAAATGTGCCGATAATTGGATAATCTTACCAGGAAATGAGGTCTTCATTAATGACCCTATTTGGATATGTCTGTCCGTAGCAACAGTTGTTACAGGCAGTTCAGTCAAGCTTTTTAAGCACCTCTTGAGTCCTTCCGGCTCCATTGCATTTGAGTTTTTCACCTTGTAAAAAATATGAAATAAAAATACGGGTATGTCATACAACTGGATGTAATTTTCTATACAAATGAACCTCCTATGGGCACAACCTGCCTTGAAAATTTAATTTTATCCAAATGTCTCGCCTGAAAATTTTAAAACTATGTTCAAAATAAGATGGGATCAATATATTGCCAAGAAATCGCGAAGGACTTATTGCAGATTATATGTTTAAAATGAAGTTATCCAGAAGGTTCTTGCAGAATATATGTTTAAAATGAAGTTGAAAACCAATGTGGTGCAAACCATTTATCAACCCTTTAAGCCCTCACGATGCATTAAAGCATCATTCTACATCCCTGAAAACAGACTTAATTGTCCTACAGCCAAGGGTTTTAGAATGAAGATTTTCATGAAACTGGTTTACTAATACATGGTAATTCTCTTTAATTTTCAAACCACATCAAATCATCTTCATCCACTACAAGTCGAGAATCACTATAGCAATTCGCGACTTTAAGAGGGTGAAGATGACTATGGTTAATTCAGACTTGAAAGGGTTAACCCTTACAGCAAGAAATTTAATCACCATGGAAACTGACTTTTTACCAGTACATGTACTTCATATGTGGGTGTTTTATATATTATCAACTTTTATGGTAATGGTAGCTATAGTCAGATTCACATGATTAACCCTTTGCTTTCTAACCTTGACTTTTGTTTTTTTAATCTGTTTCATTAGTGGAACAAAGTAGTTTTTGAGAATCAAATATGTGTCTAAACATCAAGATTTGCAGATATTTGTTCAAATTGAACACAGTGAATTTCAGCCACTTGAAGTTGAGGGTCGCAAGACATAACTTCAGGTGGGTGAAAATTTAAATAAATTATTCACCAACATAATTATGAATCCTTTGGTGATGTTTTGGTATGAAGATAAAGATTAAAACCTTGCTCACCTCAGACACCTGAACTAGTTCCATGGCAACAATTTTATTACTGCCTGTTCTGTGTCTGGAGCTTGTATCCATCAGTGTATAGGAGCAATACTTGGCAGTGTGTCCAGGGCTATCACACCGCCCGTCTCCGCTTACAATGATGGATTCTTCTTTCTTCAGCTCTTCTCTTACATTCTCCTCCTCTCTAATCCAGGCTTCTTGGATACACGGAAAGATTTTTTCCTTCTGGAGTTTGTCATATGTTGGTTGAGAGAAGAGCTGAAGATTCATAGCGTTTGCAACTGAGGAAAAACGGCTGTAAGTGCAGCCTGTTGTCACTATACTTGCAGCTAACAGCAGATTCAGAACAGGCTGTTTTCTCTCAACTGGCCCTGATGTCCATGTGTATGTATGTCCGGCATGGCAGGACACCTTATATCCTACCATTGCCCCTATGAAATATTTTGTCTTACTGATGACTGGGCTGCCACATTTTCCACAAAAATTAAATAGTTCGTCTAAATTTGACTCAAAAACAATAAATTTTCTATCTTTTACATGGTTAGCTTCTTGGGTGTGAAAATGTTCATCTTCATCATCACTCGACTCAATTTCAGGAACATAGTCACTGTCATTGTCATTCATTGAAATGTCATTCATTGAAACGTCACTCATTTCACTTTCAATGTCTTGTTCAAAGTCCGTATGGCTGTCAATTTTAATGGGGATTTTTGTCTGGCTGCTGTTAAATAAAGTTGTGTTGTGATGATGGGATGTATAGCTGTGATCTAAGTTTACGTTTTCTTCTCTAGCACATATGACATATATTTCCTTCAAAAAAAAAATACAAACATTATTTTTCAATGTTCAAAAATCCGATATTGCATCCAAGTTGTGGTATATAATTTTGTTGTTGGTATAAACATATTTAATTTATATAATTTTGTTGTTCAAAGCAATGTCAAATTTAACTGTCAATTGCTTTACTATGGTTTGTATCAAGAGATTATCTCAAATGGCCTTTACATTATCTGCTTATTTTAAAATACACCGGTGACGTCAGTCTATTGTTAAAACAGTAGATTCGGATCTACGAATCTACTGTTATTTTTCATACTGGCCCGGGCAGGCACAGTGATTATTATGCAGATTTTACTATGACACTACATTCCTAATGTTTCTTGGTTAACTATACTGGCTATTTTATCTATCAATTTTTGGAACACATGTACCTATTTTGTGTATTTCAAGTCGAAGAAAGAACTCAATTACGATAGATTCGTAGATCTGAATATCCTAGGCGCTGTGCGCCTCGTATATTCAGATCTGTGAATCTATCGAATTTTGTTCTTTCTCCTTGGCGTATTCCACAAAATCTGCCATCACCGTAGTTTATTTATTTTATGGATGACGGATTCGCCACTCTGATTTTACCGTGATTGACATTTTTACTTAAAAAAAAAAAATTGCCGCTCCATGTTTTTGGAAGCTCCATTTTTAGGGGTAATCAAAAATTGAAAAAAAACCCTTGCTTGCTCCATTTTTTTCTGCTGATTATCTGTCATCGATAAAATTAATTTGTTGTGGCCTAAGCAGCTAAAGAAAAAACAAGCATTAACCTAGACGAATAAACTTAGTCACTGTCAAATCATTTTTGGTGGTACTCTGCTACTTGTGATGGTGATTCAAAAGTTTTCAAGTTAGTATATAGTCATCACACACCACCATTGAACGTTTTTGTGACATTTTGATCCTCATATTCTGAACAACTTTTTCTAGTATAACAATATTTTTGGAGATTATTTTACAAAAGACAACACTAATCACTTACAGGTTCTGATGGGGTATTTATCATGTCCAAAGACTCTGCTGCATCCGGCTTTTTAGTGGTGTGGACTGGCTTTTTCTTCTGCAATAAATGAGACAGTAATAATTTAAGGACCATTAACTTTTTAAACTATTATTGTCAGATCCAGAGCTAGTACTATTGGGGGTGAGTGGGGATGGGAATTCCTCACCAAAAACAAATGTCTCATAATTATGGATCATATCCAGGGTAACTGTGCGGGGGGGGGGGTTGCTTACTGTCACACTCCTCTGGATCCACCGAATATTAATAACAAAATTATGTCATCATATTACTGTGGAGATTCCTAAAAATGTTGTATTGACATGGATGTTTACTCATGTCTCTAAATATTGGATCATGGAAAAATTGTTGATATTGTGTCTTATCCGTTATCAGTTGACATTAGATTTCAGGCGTCTTCTTGCAAGAAATTATGAGGCAACACTGTCCAGCGGAGGCAATACAGTTCACTTTCTCACTTGCCTATTTAATAGGCACATATATCAATGTAATATTGTTCATAGGAAAAACTGCTACACCGGTACATAATATTACTACTACACGAACATATTATTGTACAGGATTCGCTTTCAATTGGGTAGCAAACACCAAATAATTTACATTATTCCCTGTCACTGTACCAGAGGCAATGCAATGCTAGGTGTGAGATACATGTAATGTATTTTAGAGAACAATTTCATAGTTGCATGGTGAAGTAAACAGGTTCGATACCCTAACGTCACCAGAACGTCGCAATAACGTTACATTTATGATTTACGTTCTAAGGACGTAAGTGGGAGTTCACAGAGTTACGTCCTAAGTATGAAATGCTGTACGTTGTGGGGACGTTATGACTTAAAACAGTATTCGTACTTAGGACGTAATTCTGTGAACTCCCATTTACATCCTTGGAACGTAAAACATAAATGTAACGTTATTGCGACGTTCTGGTGACGCCAGGGTTATTATGACTACGTCCCTCGCACGTCCTCGTTACATTCATCCATGAATGACGAAAATGGGACCTTAACGAACGTTATATTACATACAGTGTTTGCAGGGTTCTGCTAGTAACAACACATCGTGTGTTTGAAATGTGCATAATACTCTGTGAGCGTCAAGAGAACTAATACAAATCATCATGTTATATATGATTACGCATTTGAACTGTTAAATAATTGACAAAATATCAATTTTATAATTAAATATATTTTCCGAGATTTGTGGCACAGGTTATTGTGATGTGAATAATCAAGTGAAAATTGAATGTGTAATATAAAAGTAATAGACCATTATCTATTATCTATTACTATTACTATTATTTTTTTTTTCGCGATGTATTACTATTACTATTACTATTACTATTACAGTGACATTCCCCCATTACATATTACTATTACTCCATCCCTGTTGTGAGGTTTATCCCAACCAGTACATTTTTCGAAACACTTATTTTAACTTTTTAATGCAAGTATAGATCGACCTGTGCTTATATAAGAACAATCGTTTCAATTTTTTTGACGATTGCATGGGCCAATAAAAAAATACATAATTATCTACATAGCATACACCAATAAAATTGTCTACACTAAATTCACACATTTGTTTTAGCTGCGCCTGGTATGTATAGGCCTATCTTTTGTATTACAAATATGCCACTTTATTACACCAGTGGTCAAAGGCCTCTAATTTTATTAAGCAGGCTACTTTTAAACCTACTTTAAATTCAGATTGGTCGATGTCTGCTATTTGGTGGGAGTTCAAAATAAAAAAAAGTTTTCTTGTTTAGAGTTTGGTTGCATTTATATTAAGGTATACACATGATAGTAACCAACGCGACTCCAGTCTGATTGTTTTAATTGTACAAAGCTGGGACAAACTGATATAAATTGAATAAATCTGTGCTGCCTTTAACAATCATTGCACGAAATAAGAGATGAAGCAACGTAGATGGGAATTTTTTGGTAAAAGTAACCCAGATGAGGTGGTGTAGGCCTACTGTTAGATTATTTCCTATCTGTGTGCGATTCATTGGGAGCATATGATATTTTTGTGTGGCAATCTGGACGAAGTGGAACGGGGCGTATGGTATATATAACTATGTATAATCAATATATAACTAGGTAAAATTACTATATAACTATATATTTTAACTTAAACTCTCCCTATATTGTATACATTATTAAACCCATACAAATTTTGTGTTGTAATCAAAACGTGACCTTTGATAGTCATGAAAATGTCATGAAAATGAATAGAAGAACCAACCTTATTACAATGTCTTCTGCATATCATGTTCTGATGACGGAGATATCTCACACGTGTCTTCACTGAGCCCCACCACCCCCCCCCCCCCCCCAGTTTATCCCGGTGAGAGTCACTGATGATGAGCGAAAATGATGACCTTTCGCAAATCACCCAGCATAAATTCATTAAAATATGTTATAAGCCAGAAGACACGTGCAACCAAGTCACAAGACAAGTTATTGTCGGCTCGTCAAAAACGTTATTTTACTAATTATTTCTACAGTTATTGAACCTCAAATCGCTCTCGTGTATGTATAAGTATATGATGAACACACAGATAAAATGGGAGTATCAACAGAACAGTGGCGGATGAGAACTGGATGATTTTTGCAACGAGTACCTAAATGGAAATGGACATCCCCTATAATAGCCATTCTCGGGGTGTACAGTTTATTGCTGAGAGGTGTGCTTCTGTACATGACCTGTGTGGTTAACGCACCCCGCGAGGGTACAGTTGGATCAGAAGTGTACACTTGTCAAACGTCGCAAGTATACGATGGAACAATGCTGCACAGACATTGTCAGTTTGACCTAACCTGTGAAACCACGATGACAAATCTCAACATTAAATGGTAACAAAGAATACATAGTGGCATGCTTCGTGTCTGCGCTGGAGACATTGAACTGAATCCCAGACCTTATTAACGACACACAAGGCAGACTACATTGACACCACAGGCTGTTGAACCAAAACTGGCTGACCTCGATGTTCCGTCATCATCTGTTCCCAAGAAATATGACGAAACTTCGAATATGGCAGAGTTTCGGAGCAGCTCCCCCACCCCCCTCCAAGCTGTGTTGGAACCGAGAATATAATATGTCTAATTCATACTGTAATGTTATTATATTATATTAGTACATGTATTGGTTGTGCAAAAAAAATAACAACAGAAATATGAGACAATATAATTTTATTATTTCAAATATAAAGTAATTAATTACATGATTTTATTATTTCAAATCTATAATTACTTGATTTTTTTAAACAATATTTGTACATTCTGACTTTATTTTTGGAAAAAGTCGGTGACACATGTCTGTTTTCCAGATATGGTAGAGGTAGTATCTAGTACACGAAGGGTGGACCTCAATTGTTCAAGAATGAATGACTACCATAAGCCAATTGTGTCTTTCATACACTTAATCTGTTTATCACAGTAAAAGAACAAAGGAGTATTAATTGCTTTAATATGATTCAATTGCTAATTTAACCGAATAATAATGTTTTCATTTGGTAGTCGAAATGACTATAAGCCAAGCAATAGCACTCAACTCAGGTGTTGACAGATCGCTCTAATCAAATCTAACACATTTCACTATGTTTGCATGATGCAAGTCATTACTGGGGCGGGTGGCTTATTGCTCTGACTTTCATGTTGCCGAACGTGCGATTATTGTCTTCCTGTTATTGTAGGGCTTTACATAGTGTTCTTATTACAATGGTAAACCATTCGCTCAAACAGGTGTTGACATTTCTGCTAACCTAAGCAAAAAGTATTCACGGCTTAGAGTATAATCTATGAAATTGATGTGCTCAACGTAGATGACGGCATGAATAATTACGATCTGTTCACAGAAATTGTTAGATACCTATAGATTTCGTTAACAAAAGCAAACATTTCGTACTGATATCAACACCAGACATATTGAAGGTCAAATTAATTCATCTTTATCGGCTTTGGCTGAGGAAACATTCACCCAATGTTGATACAATGTGAACCCATCATCTCAGACACTGGCCCAGCATTGGGTGAACGTCTCTTGTTTGCCGGGTTGTGTCATATTACTGTGTTATTAAGTGTTATGTAGAATGAGCGGTTCCTCCTTTGTTGGGGGGGGGGGGGGGGGTTACGGTGTCAAAGGCAGTGACCCAGCAATAAACCAATGTTCACATCGTGCTCATGTGTTTGCCGGGTTTTATTTGCTAATTAGCAATCCACTAATCCCTTACACGTTGGGTGCATTTAGCCAGCGTTGGGGAAATGTTTTGAAAAGGACATGTATAGGCCTAAGCAATGCCACAATCACTATACAAACAAGTGGCGTTCACACAATTAGCGTGACTGACCGTCATCTGGTGACAGAACAAGGAGACGCTTGAGTCATGCTTGATTTAACCCTTTCGTCACCGAGATTTGATGACAGAGGCGGACAACGTGACGGGAAAAAGGGACACTTTATGCATTGATTTAACCCTTTCGTCCCCGAAATTTGATGACGGAGGCGAACATCGGAATGACGGAACATAGTAGCAGAAATACATTGGGCAGATCGGTTCCCGTCAAAACCATGACGGCTGTAGAAGATGACGGAACATCGGAGGACGGATCTCCGAGGCCTGTCTGTATTTGTTTAATACTGGTCTAGCTTTGTTGACGTTGGCCCAGCTGGAAAACTACATTGGTTTCTTGTTTCATGATTGTGCTAACTATTTTAAAGTTGTACTACAACTTATCAGTGACCACTTCCTTCAGAAATGGTCATCTGATTTAATAGAAATAGCAAATGCATCAACAGAATGTTTGAAACGTCTCTGCATCTTGAAGATTATTTATTGATGCTATCATATCACCAGCGATGTTGTACAATGGCGATATTTCGTTGCACAAACCACAATCTTCCAAAGGAGTCTGGTCGCCGTACTGATATCCCTCGTTAAGAGTTATAGTGTGGGTTCATCTATGACCATAACAGCGCTAGCCTACCTATCATGTTGAAAACAACTGATGTGGTCCACCACATAAGTGAGTTTTAACAACACCTATGACGACTCAAAAAAACAACAATTATCCTAGCCTATGTATATGTATTGATCCTATAAGTCAGTAATTAAAGGGACTAGCCCAGGTCTATAATCATAAAAAAATCGGTGATTTTATTTTAGCTTAATAATATGACCATATGATGTAAACATGTTCATAGACTAGAACTGGAAAAGTTTTTAAATTTTTGTGCTGCGCATTCACCAGTTAAGCTAGATATAGAGACTAAGTTACCGTATTTCTTATTTTTGACATGGTTGTCAATAATTAGAAATCAGGAATTTCGTCCCTTTATCTAGCCTAACTGGTGAATGCGCAGCGCACAAATTAAAAACTTTTGCAGTTCTAGTCTATGGACATGCTCACATCATATGGTCATGTTAAGAAGCCAAAATAAAATCACCGATCTTTTTATGATTTAAGCGTGGGCCAGTCCCTTTAACATATATATACACGTTATTTATTGTGTTTGTATAACAACAATACCACATCACCACAGACTGTTTGCTATTAGTTATTATATAATTAAGTATGGACGTGACTAGAGTATTTCTTCATCTCTTCAACTCCTCTAGACGCCACCTGCTGCCTGTTTGTATCGCCTGACTATTCTCCATCTGAGTGCTTTGAACATGACACTATAATTACAGAATCGTTGTCTTTCCTGTGGGTTCCGGCTTCTTGCTCACTCTAAGCAAGCGCTGTGATATTGATGCCAGTTGGATCACCCCCAACCAATGGATATTACACCAGAACCCACAGAAACATACAAAGAAACACCCTCCAAGGGATCAAATGCTTCCTGTCTCAATGCTACCAACAAGTTGTCCTGGAAGGAAAAACCTCAGCTAACTAGTGTTCCAGTCACATCAGGAGTAGGCCTATCTCAGGGTGTAGCGTTTTAGATGTTCTCTGGAATGTTTTTGTGTTGTGTGTGTGTAAATAGGAAGGTAACGTCACTGGTTCTAATGTTTAATGGTTCTGATAGCACTGAGTTCATACAAGTATCCGATGCAGAATTAAAAAGCGGTATTAGCATTTATTCGGAAGTCAACCAGGAGGTGATGTTATTTCAGCGTAATTAAATAGATAAAGTCACCACCAAATCATAACCAAATCAAGTAATAATGATGAAGATGATCGCCCCGAGGCAAGTAGCTGGAATTTCTACGTTCGCGATGCGCGGTATTAACAGGTAGCTAGTAGAGCAACCCCTTTTTAGATGGCGCAAGTATTAATACTAGCACCCTTACTTATAACATCGGCGATGTCGTCTAGCGATTGGATTATTGAGGGCACCCGTATTTCTGTGGGTGGAAAACACAAGACATTTTTGCCCAATTTTCACCAGTGTTTTTCTTCTTTTTTTGTTATTATAGCTTGGTAACTTGGTGTTGACTAAATACGTTTAATGAAATAATCTGATAATTTCACTTTATATTAAATACCTTCTAAAACGTCTGATAGCTTAAAGTCCCATATATTTGTAGAAATGAAATTTTACTCTACTCACCCCCTTCGTGTTCAATTGAGTTTTTGAAAAAGTGTGCAGATTGCTGATTTATACTGTCAACACTACGTGGAAGCATACATACAGCTGAACATTTTTAATTCGGCGATTTTAAATCCTATGTGGCGTTTTTATTTTATGACGTTTTTATTTTATCAAACAACAATTATATGTGTATAAAGAAAACTTGATAATCTAGAAATATAAATCGAGTGTAGAGAATTATAATGACTAATATCTGTATGTAAATTAAAATTATTTTTCTGAAGGAAGTAACTCTGTGACAGCCCTTTTGCCACTAAGGGGTGCAATGTTGTGCTACAGTACAAATAAGAAGTATTGAACCACAATCTGATGATGCATTTGTAGGCAAGGGTCGATTTCATCACTGATAATTATTTTAAGCATCCTTTCAGAAGCTTAGATTTAGTTCACCCTGTA
The DNA here is from genome assembly GCA_964017125.1 of Flabesymbios commensalis. Lineage (NCBI taxonomy): Eukaryota > Metazoa > Annelida > Polychaeta > Terebellida > Flabelligeridae > Flabesymbios > Flabesymbios commensalis. The sequence goes on from OZ024913.1 coordinate 53,429,613, forward strand.
TAAAAAGTTTCAATAAATAATAAAGAAAGAAATTCGTGTTCACTTCGACGTCACTGTATTTTTTACCATTAGAGCGCCCTCAATAATGCTATTCCTAGACGAAATAACTGATGTTATAAGTAAGGGCGCTAGTATTAATACTATCGCCATCTAAATAGGGGCTTCTCTCTTACCTAATTAGATCGAACCTCGAGGAACGTTCGCGCCCAAAACAGAGGTCGGTTGACAAGCTCCATCTACACGAGAAATCGCAGTTCAACTGACGAAAACGCCCGAGAAACAAAATAAAAGCCTGCCTATTCTCGTTCAGAATGACGTCACAGAAAGCCTAACTAAGTTAGATTACCTCATAGCAGTGTGGCCGTTTTGACATTGGACGTCTGTGTGGTCTGGCCATTTTTGTGATTTTGAGACATATTCTGATACTCCAAATATAAATTTAGAAGGATGGGATATATATTTCCCATACACCACAGGAACACATATACAATATATAACCATAATGCACTGCATATAATTGGCTAATATGATGTTGCCATGGTAACCGACGGCCATTTTGAATATGCTAATTAGGTAGTCAAATTTTCGGAAATTTTGTTTGAAAATGGTATTTTTAAGATCCACGGAGATTCAGGAGTACAACATTATATCAAATCACATAAAATATAGTAAAATACATCACAGACGTTTTGAAGAAACATTTAATAGGTCTATGCACACAAATTAAAAGTGTAAATAAGTTATTATCATGGGATATATAGTAATCTTTCTAAATTCCCTGAGAGACATACCAGATTTTATATTTTGAGATGACACTCCCAACTCATCTAGGAAATACCGAAAGCTTTGTATTCATCTGAGCCTGGAGTTCTATTTTTAGTTCAGAAACGGTTGTGAAGCAGATAAATCAATTCAATGTTCTAGGTTCCCCATGCTGTGTTGATAGTTGCGCAAGTGATGTCATTTCGTGAATGGCTATAAAACATTATTGCTAGGTCCGAGCTGGGCTCGGACTTAGACTGCAGCGTCATAAATTCCAGGTCCAAGCTGGGCTCGGACTTATACTGCTATGAGTTAACGTCACGCTGAGGGACAATACATCACGACATAAAACACATTAAATAGATTAATTGCCTGACGACCAGAAGACATGTGATAGCTAGTCCAACCTTACATTAAATCAAATATACAAATTCCTCCACGCGACACAGGGCTCAGTCATGGGCCCACTCTTCTTCCTCTGTTATATCAATGACTAACCATCCTGTGTTTCTTCCACCCCATGGCTATTCACGGATGACTGCCTCCTACCATCGCATATATATAATCACCAGCTGATACTGTTATCCTGCAACAAGACCTGGATCGTCACAAAAGTGGGAAGCTGGCTGATGCAATTCAACCCGGATAAATGTGAGGTGATAAGAATTACTAATATGAGGGGGTGGAGGATAGACAGTGAATATGTGGGGCCGGCGACAGGCCGACAGCCTTTTTCCTGACCGAGTTCACTTAGGCTGGTTTGGCTACGCGAAATCAAAGTCGACGAGCTCCGCTTCGAGGTAACAGTGTAAGGCAGAAAGTGCAGGTGAGACCTCAGTACATTGTCATATATGAGACCCACCAATGAAAAGCCGTGGTACATCTTCTTTCTCTTGTGATGCTTGGGTCAAGGTCGTGTGACATGTGCGAGTAGATGTAAACATACTGTGGTTCCCAGAGCCACACTACGCGGCGTGGCCGAGCTTCATGTATGAATGAGATTATCAGGGCACGCCAGGCAAATGTAAACAGCAAATTATACATGAAATACTTTCTCAATTCAACTCATCATCATGAAGCCATTTGAATTGAAAGAAACAACCAAATATATACATTTATCTACTACAAACATCATATACGGATTGTATCTCAGTTTGAATCCCTTATCAAGCACATGTAATGTCTCCCCCTAATGAACTTTACTTTGGGACTACTGACATCAGCCTAATAATGAAAAGGAAGGAATCGGGCTTTAGGCCACCTTTGTGCACATATAGGCTAAACTGGGCCAGGAGAACCTCCTGAGGATGGTGAGATGATTGAGATGACACTGTCTTCCAGACACAGCATTCGAAATTCCAGGGCTGGCCAAAAGTTGCATTGATTTGGCGCTCTACACAAATTAATATGGGCCTGCCTACATGAATGCTGGCAATTTCTGGAGTCATTTATTGTTGCGCAATATAAGCCCTTGGTGCGTTTTGCCTTTGCCTGTCGCTCTGATGGGCGACATAGCGACAATTGGCCAGCCCTGAATGCGAGCCCTGGCGGTCTGAGGCCGAGCACGCTACCTCTCGGTCACGGAGGCTCCCCACAATACTGACTTTCACGCATGGATGGGGAAGAAACATTTTTGTTTCTTTCAAACCGCCGAGACCGTGAACCGAACCCCGAACTCGGGCGTGAAAGGCAGCGGTGCTAACCACTACCCTAGGGCCCCCGCCCATCAGCCTAATAATAATATATGCCATATTAGTTGATTTTAGTTTTATTGATTAGTCTTATCAATATATAGAATTATCGGGTGAATATGCCAAGATGAGATCTCAGTTGAAAATATTGCTTTGGGTTTGGCCTACTGAACAAAGGTACCGGTAGTTCACGTCAACATTTGTAGTATACATATAATGACTGAGGTCTCACATAGGCAGAATATCCCAGAATCAGACCTTTGACCACTCAACTATAGGCCTACAGTTTAACTCAAAATTTTTTTAGATGACTAATATTGAGTTAATGCACACTTGGTTAGTTGTTTAAATTAAACTATTATAGCTATAAGGTCACCTAGGCCGAATATGGATTACTGAACATTGGTAGTTTAAGCCCCCAAATGATTTTGTTTCAATGCTACTAGAATATAACATGTATTATAGGCCTATGCAATGGATGTTTTTTAAAAGGTGTTACTATATGAAAACCAATATTTGTACAACATTTTCATCCCTATTTAGTGCTATATTAATAAAATTGAGAACATCTAATATGACTTGAGGTCTCACGTCAGCAGAATATACAAAGGTGAGACTTTAATTATATATGTCTTGAATTACATAACAACGGTACTTCAAATGAACATGAAATATATTTGAGAACATCTAATATGACTGAGGTCTCACCTCAGCAGAATATACCAAGGTGAGACCTTAATTATATTTGTCTTGAATTACACAACAATGGTAATTCAAATGAACATTAAATATAATTAAGAACATCTTATATGACTGAGGTCTCACCTCAGCAGAATATACCAAGGTGAGACCTTAATTACATATGTCTTAAATTACACAAAAATGGTACTTCAAATGAACATTAGATTTAAATAGATATAATTGAGGACATCTAATATGACTGCATGAGGTCTCACCTCAGCAGAATATACCAAGGTGAGACCATGATTATATTTGTCTTGAATTACACAGCAACGGTAATTCAAATGGACATGAAATATAATTGAGAACATCTAGTATGACTGAGGTCTCACCTCAGCAGAATATACCAAGGTGAGACCTTAATTATATTTGTCTTGAATTACACAGCAACGGTGATTCAAATGGACATGAAATATAATTGAGAACATCTAATATGACTGAGGTCTCATCTCAGCAGAATATACCAAGGTGAGACCTTATTTATATATGTCTTGAATTACACAACAATGGTACTTCAAATGAACATTAGATTTATATAGATATAATTGAGGACATCTAATATGACTGCATGAGGTCTCTCCTTAGCAGAATATACCAAGGTGAGACCTTAATTATATTTGTTCTGAATTACACAGCAACGGTAATTCAAATGGACATGGAATATAATTGAGAACATCTAATATGACTGAGGTCTCATCTCAGCAGAATATACCAAGGTGAGACCTTATTTATATATGTCTTGAATTACACAACAATGGTACTTCAAATGAACATTAGATTTATATAGATATAATTGAGGACATCTAATATGACTGCATGAGGTCTCTCCTTAGCAGAATATACCAAGGTGAGACCTTAATTATATGTGTTCTGAATTACACAGCAACGGTAATTCAAATGGACATGGAATATAATTGAGAACATCTAATATGACTGAGGTCTCACCTCAGCAGAATATACCAAGGAGGGACCTTAATTATATTTGTCTTGAATTACACAGCAACGGTGATTCAAATGAACATGAAATATAATTGAGAACATCTAATATGACTGAGGTCTCATCTCAGCAGAATATACCAAGGTGAGACCCTAATTATATTTGTCTTGAATTACACAACAATGGTGATTCAAATGAACATGAAATATAATTGAGGACATCTAATATGACTGAGGTCTCACCTCAGCAGAATATACCAAGGTGAGACCTTATTTATATATGTCTTGAATTACACAACAATGGTACTTCAAATGAACATTAGATTTATATAGATATAATTGAGGACATCTAATATGACTGCGTGAGGTCTCACCTCAGCAGAATATACCAAGGTGGGACCTTAATTATATTTGTCTTGAATTACACAGCAACGGTGATTCAAATGAACATGAAATATAATTGAGAACATCTAATATGACTGAGGTCTCATCTCAGCAGAATATACCAAGGTGAGACCCTAACTATATTTGTCTTGAATTACACAACAATGGTGATTCAAATGAACATGAAATATAATTGAGGACATCTAATATGACTGAGGTCTCACCTCAGCAGAATATACCAAGGTGAGACCTTATTTATATATGTCTTGAATTACACAACAATGGTACTTCAAATGAACATTAGATTTATATAGATATAATTGAGGACATCTAATATGACTGCGTGAGGTCTCACCTCAGCAGAATATACCAAGGTGGGACCTTAATTATATTTGTCTTGAATTACACAGCAACGGTGATTCAAATGAACATGAAATATAATTGAGAACATCTAATATGACTGAGGTCTCATCTCAGCAGAATATACCAAGGTGAGACCCTAATTATATTTGTCTTGAATTACACAACAATGGTGATTCAAATGAACATGAAATATAATTGAGGACATCTAATATGACTGAGGTCTCACCTCGGCAGAATATACAAAGGTGAGACCTTAATTATATATGTCTTGAATTACACATCAATGGTGATTCAAATAAACATGAAATATAATCACTGATAATTACAAACATATAATATGACTGAGGTCTCGCCTGGGCAGAATATACCAAGGTGAGACCTTAATTATATTTGTCTTGAATTACACAACAATGGTACTTCAAATGAACATTAGATTTATATAGATATAATTGAGGACATCTAATATGACTGAGGTCTCACCTCTGCAGAATATACCAAGGTGAGACCTTAATTATATTTGTCTCAAATTACACAACAATGGTACTTCAAATGAACATTAGATTTATATAGATATAATTGAGGACATCTAATATGACTGCATGAGGTCTCACCTCAGCAGAATATACCAAGGTGGGACCTTAATTATATTTGTCTTGAATTACACAGCAACGGTGATTCAAATGAACATGAAATATAATTGAGGACATCTAATATGACTGAGGTCTCACCTCTGCAGAATACACCAAGGTGAGACCTTAATTATATTTGTCTTAAATTACACAACAATGGTAATTCAAATGAACATTAAATATAATTGAGAACATCTTATAAGACTGAGGTCTCACCAAAGCAGAATATACCGAGGTGAGACCTTATTTATATATTTCTTGAATTGCACAACAATGGTACTTCAAATGAACATTGGATTTATATAGATATAATTGAGGACATCTAATATGACGGAAGTCTCACCTCAGCAGAATATACCAAGGTGAGACCTTAATTATATTTGTCTTGAATTACACAAGAACGGTAATTCAAATAAACATTAGATTTATATAGATATAATTGAGGACATCTAATATGACTGAGGTCTCACCTCAGCAGAATATACCAAGGTGAGACCTTTATTATATTTGTCTTGAATTACACAGCAACGGTAATTCAAATGAACATGAAATATAATTGAGAACATCTAATATGACTGAGGTCTCACCACAGCAGGATATACCAAGGTGAGACCTTATTTATATGTCTTGAATTACACAGCAATGGTAGGCCTACTTCAAATGAACATTAGATTTATATAATTGAAGACATCTAATCAGACTGAGGTCTCACCTCCTGGGCCCATATTCTCGTACAAGTTACGATATATCGTAGGCTTCTGATTGGTCGAGATGGCCATCTCGACCAATCAAAAGCCTACGATATATCGTAACTTGTACGAGAATACGGGCCCTGAATATACCAATAAGATGAGACCTTAATTGTATTGTCTTGAATTACACAACAATGGTAGTTCAAATGAACATAAAATAACATTAATTTTGAGGTGACTGTTATTATGCAAATAAACCGGTACTGATTTAATGCTGGGCCAACGTCGTGGACGATGAGCCATTTGTTTAATGTCGTGTGCTTAAGTTTAGGCATTTTGTCGGCTAGGCGAATGATGTAGAAATGATTGCTATTAAAATAATTTGAAGCCTTTATAGGCGCCCTACCAGAAATTTAGAGGAAGTGTGATAATTGTGTCGTCATTTGGGGGATAGGCCTATAGGTGTGCATAAACATCTCGTGAAATAACATTGTCAGCGTAGGATCTTACGATACTTGCCAATCATTCTTAATATGGGGTTCATATAAGCTTCGTGTTTGTTTAGGGCGGGGGCCCCGGTGCAGTGGTTTAAGCTCTCTGCTTGGAAAGTCGGAGATCGCGGGTTTGAAACCCATTCTGGCCTTCAAGTTTCATGAAACAAAATGTTCTTTCCCCGCTCATTCGTAATGATTCAATATTATGGGGAGCCTGCGTGACCGAGAGGTAGCGTGCTCGGTCTCAGACCGGCATGGCTCGGATTTCGAGTCCTGTGTCTGGAGGGCAGTTTCGTGGCATCTCATTCATCTCACTATACTCATGAGGTTCTCCCAGCCCAGTTTAGCCTATATTCACAAAGGTGGCTTGAAACCCCATTCATTTTATTTCGTGTTTGTTTTGTTATGTTTTGCTGATTATACCAAGAAAACACTATACACCAACCCAATGTTGGACCACCGCTTCGATGCTGGCCCAACATTGGAACAACATTGAGTTAATGCATCGCGTTTTATCGTAAAAATTAGACTGACCAAATGGGTACAGCTTGATTTAGAGCGACTTTGGTTAGATGTCGGCCCTATCGTATCTGTTGGTCTTATTTTGGTTCATAGGGCCTACTTATTTGACAAAATTGTGTTTGCCATGTCAGCGCGGGGTGTCTGGCCGATTCCGTCTCTCTACTTGGTCAAGTTGATATAATACTGACCCAGAATTGGTACGGCGCCGGATCGATGTCTTGTGCTGAGGGAAACATAGCATACCGACACAAATATACACTGCCTGCACTTGCTTTTGCCAATTATTAAAAGTATCTTATAAATTTGAGGGTGGCCACCATGATAGTGACTTTGAAAGCCTTAAAGGGTCTCCCGGCCTATACAATTTGCTATGTGCCTAGGTCTATTAATTTGTTCTGTTTTTTTTTATTTGGCAAATAAATACTGTTCTGTTCTGTTCTGTTCTGTTCTGTTCTGTTTTGTTCTGTTCTGTTCTGTTCTGTTCTGTTCTGTTCTGTTCTGTTCTGTTCTGTTCTGTTCTGTTCTGTTCTGTTCTGTTCTGTTCTGTTCTGTTCTGTTCTGTTCTGTTCTGTTCTGTTCTGTTCTGTTCTGTTCTGTTCTGTTCTGTTATGACTTAGAGTCAATTATACCACCAATGTTGACTTAATTCGACTAATATGAATGAGGTTTCACGTGCATTATTACCAGATTACGGTAGTGGCCTTTAACTAACGTTACTAAACAAGATAGTTTTATGAATATTGCTCAGCTGCTTCACTTTTTTGCACCTTGGAGTCGAGTTAAATCTCATCTAATATATTTATTTATTTATTTATTTATTTATTTATTTATTTATAATCAAACATATTTATACACGGTAAAAACGTTATTGGCCATTAGCTATTTTGCATATGTGCCCTGTTTTATGACATGCATGTACATAATATATGGATCATAATAATGTACAATAACTAAAAGAAAAGGTAGCCTACATTAGACATTTTAGATCATAAGCCGATGATATATGCATTTGAGTTAATTGGATAGGTTCGCAAATATACATGTACATTTCGTCGCCTCGGAGCTAGAGGATCCTATCTGACACTCGTTAGAGTGGCAGATAGGATCCTTTAGCTCCGAGGCGACGATTTATAGCAAAGTGTAAAGAAAAGAAAACAAAAATGTCCCTGCACTAAAACTACAAAAATAGGAGAAAACGTTAAGACATGTAGGCCTACAGCGATATCATTTTTGCAGCCCTAACTAGAATTGAATAAGGGTTTGATTATTAGCCATATATATTGTAACATTATATTTAAAAGCAGAAAATGTATTCTTATTTCTAAACGTAGCTATGGTAAGCCTCACACAGACAGAATTTGCCAAGAAGAGACCTCCCTCTTAATCATTGATTTGGATCAGTGAAAATATGACACATTTATCTAAGTGAAATCTCAGTCAATTACGTCGACTTAGTGGAACAGTGACCTGCTATGACTATTATAACACATATGTTGACATATATAATCCTACCAACACGACTGATGTCTCACATAAGCATATTCTGACTATATGAGACCACCTGAGTTGAACATGTCCAAGGATCAAGGTTGTTTTATATGCTAACGACACAGCTATCATATGTAAAGGTAAAATATCGCACAAATTGAAATAATGCATCTAAATGTAATTAAAAGTTGTAAGGTACTTCCCAGAGACTGTCATCCACTAAGGATACTAATAATGTGGAAATAAAGTGGTAGAAAGGTTTGAATATCTAAGTGTTTATATGAATAAAAATTTAAACTGGCACACATACGTCCAAAAGATAGCAATATTTCCAAAATATCGTAACTCTTTTACAGGCTACAAATGTTCTTTTGTAAACAACTATGTTTAACTTCATAGATTAAGCACACGTCACATACCGCGACTTCATCTTCAAAAACTACAAAATACTAATGATACAGTACTTACTGATGCCGACTATCTAGGCCTACAACCTATGATGTCTTAACTATCATGGATGCTCTTGTGAAATGTAACATATATGGTTTTGTGTCTAGCTATTTGCGTAACACTGGGTATTCTACTAGGCTGGCAAATCAAACAGACGTGTTCACAAGACGACCTAAATTGCGTTATCCAAAGACATAACTGAGGTCTCACCTTGGTAAATTCTGCCAATATGAGACCTCGGTCATATTATAGTTGAACCAATCATATCTGATGTTTACCTGAATTACTATTGTTAAGTAATCCAACGACTTATATGATTGAGGTCTCACCTTGCTATATTCTGCCAATGTGAGACCTCTGTCATATTATAGTTGAATCAATCATATATGTAAACCTACTGTTCACCTGAATTACTATTGTTAAGTGATCCAAAGACATAATTTTGTATTTAACTGAGGTCTCACCTTCCTATATTGTGCCAAGGTGAGACCTCGGTCATATTATTTAAATAAATCATATATAAACCTATGCTATACTTACTATCAACCACACTTGTTCACAAGAGGAACTAAACGATTTTTTTAACATATACAGGAGAGTCGCCTTATTGAACGAGATACCAGATCACATCAGAGACACTGTTCATATTTAAGACAAAGTTAACAATGTTTAGTTTACTAGTTTGAATACAAAACCTACCACCTATAATTTATATTCCCTCTCTGACAAAGGATTCTTAACCACTCTGATCCAAATCGCCACCAATACACATGTAATACGGTTGTAAACGTGTACGTTTTTGTCATGTGCTATATTGTAACCTGTGTGAGTGATTTAACACTATTAAAACGGTGCATCATTATTTTAACCTGATCCCCTTGTGAAAACAATATAATTCACTAACTATACTGAGTTCACATATGGATATCCAAATTATCGTATCATGTTGAAAATGTTACCATTAAAATGCATTTTTTCAATATTAGCATATTAGTTATTGGTGAAACTAATAAACAACCAGCTGCCCGTTTATAACGGATAATAATTCCGTTTAGAAGCATGGATGATTTTCAAAATTATTGGTATACTGCCCATAATGTCTAACTCCACTAATATTATAGTTGAAACAAAGCTACTGAACAACAGTGTTAGTTAACTCTGACAGCCAAACAAATAGTGGTTCAACGGAACATAACTCCTATAACTGTCTGATGTCTCAATTGCATAGGATGAACAAAGTAGGCTATGACAACGTGAGACTTGTCATAATAGTCAATATGACTCATTTTATAATGGTTCTGGTGCCATCTCACTCATCTCACCATCCTCAGGAGGTGCTATTGGCCCAGTTTAGCCTATATGTGCCCAAAAGTGGCCTAAACTTCCATTTTCATTTCATTATTCTTCCTATGTGTCACGAAGCACTAAGCTTATTTAAGAACTTACCTTCAACTAATATGGGTAACGGCTGAGGTCTCACATAGGCATATTATGCCTATGTGAGACCTCAGCCATATCAGTTGCTTTTAACTACTAAACAAAGACATAATACAGTTTTGTGAATACTGTTGAAATAAAAAAAAAACTAATTGTGGTCAGTAGTTTTACAGTAAAATAAATACGCCTGATGTCTCACAAAGGCAGAATATGCCGAGGTGAAAACTTCAATTATATTCCGCCACTTTGGATGACTCAACAATGTCTAATTCAGCATTAAGCAGCTAATGTGTGTGAAGTCTCACATAGACAGAATACACCCAGGTGAGACCTTACTCATAATAAATGTAATATACTTTAATTTCGCGGGTGTGAATTTTCGCAAAAAAAAACATGTCTGATCATTTCGCGGTTTTTTGAACTTTTTTTTCTTTTTTTCTTTGGAAACATTAAATTGTCACCTTCACATTAAGCTTGTCATCGCTGTTCCTGGCCAGTAATGACTATGATGCAACGTCGTAAGCAGACATGACGCTATAAGCCCCCCTAAGAATTTTTTGTTTTTGGTTGTTTCTGGCGCACTTGAAATTAATTTCTGGAGACATAATTGAACTGTTAATTGACCACCATCGCCCCATTTCTTGATCCGCCAATGCCCCCCACCCGGACTTTCACTTGAAATTAATTTCTGGAGACACAGTCCTCTAATTGAGCTGTTAATTGACCACCACGGCCCCATCTCTTGATCAGCTAATGTCCCCCCCCCCCCCCGAATTTTTTGTATTTCCGACTACCTTTAGATGCAATTTCCTTGTAGTAGGCAACTTGATTCCCCGTTAATTTTTTGTCTCGTGTGTTGGTAAACGTTATTTAATTATTATACATTTTATCTGTTGGTAAGCCTATCCAGGATTTTTTCGAGCATCAATCGGAATCCCCGTCCACTACAAAACTTAAATTGCGGAAACAATACAAAGCTTTTAGTGAACATGTGAAAAATAAATTAAAGCCAGAAGGCTACCGGTAGGCCTATATAATATACCCCCAATAATTGATGTCCTAATTCACATCTATTTGATTTCGATTTAATTTATCTATGGTTTGGAATCCTAGAAGCTTTATTTTTTACTCTCCATATGAAAAGTATTTTCATTTTATTTTCCTAAGTATAGGCCTAAATTCTTACTTTTGCAACTAAAAAACGCTTGCAGTGGGCGCATCAGATGAAAATGTATTTAATTTACCATAAACCTTCATGATGTCCCAATGTTTTATTTTTATTACCCACTTAGTGTCACAAAGTCAATACATCATAGATCAAGGGGGGTTACAGGATACGGCCCTGCAGTAATTATCAGCGGGGGGGGGGGGGGTGCATCAAACATTGAAGCAAATCCACTTGACGCGCACCTCATTAACCCTATCAATCCAACAGGTTGTCATTTAAATAATTATTCTTCTGCTGTCCCTTTGCTACATGTGTTGTTCCAGTGATATATTTCACTATATTTCTGGTTTTCATTCTAATATTTTAAAAGGGCTCATCGCATCTGTTCGAGTGTGGCAATATTAAAGGGACTGGCCCACGCTAAAATCATAAAAAAATCGGTGATTTTATTTCGGGTTCTTAATATGACCATATGATGTAAGCATGTACATAGACTAGAACTGCAAATTTTTATAATTTTTGTGCTGCGCATTCATCAGTTAGACTAGATATAGAGACGAAATTCCTGATTTCTAATTATTGACAACCATGTCAAAAATAGGAAATGCGGGAATTTCGTCTCTATATCTAGTCTAACTGATGAATGCGCAGCACAAAAATTATAAAAATTTGCAGTTCTAGTCTATGTACATGCTTACATCATATGGTCATATTAAGAACCCGAAATAAAATCACCGATTTTTTGATGATTTTAGCGTGGGCCAGTCCCTTTAAAAAAACTAGATCTATGCACATACTTGTGTAATGTTTATATATGTGGGTAACTTACTGACACTTAGCGCAAATCCTTGTGGTGAACAAAATTTTAAGTGAACTTAAATTGGCGGTCGCGGTCCTAGCGCAAAAAACGCGAAATTTAATTGCACGCCGCGCGAAATAAAAGGACATTATAGCACTTTATTTGGATTTGTGAACAAGATACATATTCCGCATATGTGATATATCAGTAAATGATAACACTATTGACTTAATTGAACTGATCTGACTGCAGTTCTCACCTAGGCATATATTCTGTTCATGAGAGACCTCAGTCGTCTTAGTTGCTTTGAACCACTAAACAAGAAACATAGCACAGTTTTGTCAATATTGTTGGTCAGTAGTTCTACAGTAAATTGATACATATGCAGAATATGCCAAAGTAAAACCTAAGTTATGTTTCTTCACTTGGGATTATTGAACAATGGTAGTTTCATTCAACATTAAGCAGCTAATGTGTGTGAAGTCTCATATAGGTATATTATGACTATGTGAGACTTAGTCATATATTATAGTTGCTTTGGACTATACCAAGCATACAGACATATTATTCCCATGTGAGACTTAAATGAGACCTCAATACATAATAGGCCTATTATTGAGCTAAACCACTTTTACTTTTATCTTAATATCAAGTTATATGAGAGAAAGCGCAGATAGGCATATTCTGCCTCTATGATACCACTCATATTTAATAGTTGATTTAAACTACTAAATACTGTAAGTCTGCCTATATATAACGGGTGAGTCCTCAGTTATAATTAAGGGCCTATAATTATGCCTATATTTATTCATTTATATCAATGAACAATGCGTCTTGTAATTGCCTCTGTTAGACTTCACTCATATCAGTGGACCCAAAGCTACTAAGCAAATTGGCTTAACTTAAAATTACTGTTATGTCTGACTGCGGGCTCACATAGGCAGAATACCGCATTGTAATGGCTGGTAGTGCCGGTAGCAGGCGGTATAAGACTGGTATCGGTCAAGTCATGCCATGCTAAAACTAAACGCAGGAAAAACTCAGCTGATTGTGTTTAGTGTCGGTCCAAAACCAGAACTTATAGATCTGGAACTGTTTGGTGAGCCTATTATTCAAACTCAAACAGCCAAACTGCTTAGAATCCTATTTGATCGAAGGCTTAGCTTCAAAGACCATATGAAAGACCTAATGACAAAGGTCTACAGGCGACTGAACCTGTTGAAGTTGCTCAAAGGGACAAACTGGGGCGCCAGACCATATACCATCTTAAAAGCCTACAAGTGCTTTATACGCCCTGTCCTTGAATATGGTTCACTGATAACTGGAGCTTTAAGGGAATCACAAGTGAAGGAAATGCAGATCTTTCAAAACAAGTGCCTGAGACTAGCACTTGGTGTAACCTACCTGGACAGAATGAGAACAATAGATCTGCATGACCTCACTAACGTCCCTATGATTAAAACTAGGATGACAGCACTGGCGGTTAAAACATTTAGATCACTTGAAAACACACAGTGTTTCAAGGATCTGGTGTTGAATCATGAGATCGTTCAAAAACCATCAGGCTCTAATACAATTCTGGATCAATTGCTGGCTGAAATCCAGGCTGACGCTTAAACACGGTTGACGGTTGACGGTTGACGATTGACGGATAACGGTTGAGCTCCTGTTCCCACATAGAACAGGGGCTCTGGGGGCGCCGTTCTGTGTGACATAACAAAAGCAGGGAGTTCCCTATCACTCCACTGCATGAGACAAGAACACGGTTGACGGTTGACGGTTGACGGATATCGGTTGAACTCCTGAACTCCTGTTCCCACAGAGAGCAGGGGCTCTGAAAGGAGCCGTTTTGTGAGACACATAAGGCAGTGGGCTTTCAATCATAGCACTGAAGGAGACGGATTCTGGTCTTAAGCAATGAGCTCTCTATCATTACATTGCTAGCTTGGGTGATGGCACGGCGGACACGGATGGTTGGCTAACGATGACGGTTCATGATGGTGGTTTCAAACACACTTCTCAGAAAGCAGAGCACATTTCAAAGGGTCAGTCCTTGCCCTTACTCTGGTGGCTGGTCGCCTCTTCCCTGGTTCCTTGTCTCCTGGACTTCTTGCCATTGCTTGTACAATCACCTACCTCACCAGGTGAAAAGAGAGAGGCACTATAAGGTTTATACCAGAACTAGTGCATAATCTCGCGTCAGCCCTCGCGCTGCGCGCTCCTCTAGGCTCATGCCATGTTCACTGGAACTTGCTAACACTAAACGCAACCACTGAACGCAACCACTGAATAAAAAAAACTTAGCACAAAGATGTGCAACGTTTAATGCATTACTGCGGTATGGCGGAAAGGTATTTCATTAGACTACCTCCGTAATCCAGTATAGCTGAAAATAATTGCTGATAATAACTGACTGAGATCACCTAACATTGCGATATTGGTCCAATACAAATTTGGGTCGTTTTATTGGGCGGGATTACGTCTAAGCTTCAACATAGGCACGGTCTTGGGTCAATACAGTATACGGTGCATTCTGCATAATAAAAAAACGTAGTTATAACGGCCGCTAGAAACGGTAGAAGTCAGTATAAAAACCGGCATTGGTCCTATCACGTCATGTTACCTGGGTATCGGGTAATCAGAAAATGGTACTTGAGACCTCACTCATATTACTTGCAAATATGATTTGGCCTACTAAATAATATATATATAGTGATTCAACTGAATATTACTCATATAGCTGTCTGAGGTCTCACATAGGCAAAGTATGCCATTAACGTGACACCTTTGTCATAGACCTAATGGTCACTAATTATCTACCCTGGGAATGACCTGCTGCCAAAATAGCTGGAAATGGAATCGTTGGTAGTGCTGTGATTATATTTTTATTTCAGGAAAATACCACATTAATGTTAGATATCAAGGTCATTACGTGTGTGCCTAAATTTAACATATTTAACCATTTAAATTTTTTTTACTGTGGATGTTTAAAAAACGTATAAACCTAGTTATGTCTTTTGACTGAGAAATATTGCAATACACAGCCCTATAAAGTAATATTCCTGACGAAGCACTTACATTTCTTCACACTAAACCATAATATTTACATTGTGGTGGACCCCACTCCTGTGGACGTTGAACATGCTGGGCATATGGCCATTGCATTGTAGGCCTACGCACACAATGTTTGAATGCACATCTTTAAGCCCACCGGAACGGCTTTTAAAGTGGCTGGGCCGTTATGCTTCACTGAACCATAACATTTACATTGCGGCAGATCTTACTTCTGTGTACGTTGACAATGCTGCGCATGCGTGCCATTTTATTGTGCGCCCACAATGTTTAATCGGCGGATCATGACGATCCACCGACTTAATTTGATTTCAATGCGTATTAACTTTCAAGTCAAGTCGGAGCTTTGCATGTTTTATCTCTAGAATTAGCAGTTATCCATGTCAGATTTGTACGATTTAAGGAGCTATGACTGATTTAATGAACATTATCGTAACATTGATAGGCTGAAGTTTAATTTTACCGGATGAAACAGGTAATGTAATTTTACAGCAGGGTCTAGATATGATATATAGGCCTATATATATATACACCCTAGTCTACTGCAATTTTCTCACCAAAAATAACTCAATTAGACTACATGTTATGACTACATGTTGACTACTTGGTGGAGCATTTCCGCTTCCTGGTGGACTAGTGGCACAAGGAGGTAGAGTGACAACCAGGTTGTCTGCCTACACTATAATGCGGAACAATTGACAGTGGCACCGATTGTAATATGATAACATAACTTAATCTCCGCCTGCCGTACATTTACGGACAACATAAATTTAGTATTTGACTCTGAAAATACATTAATAGCTGTACTTGTTAGGTTACACGTGGAATGGTATCAACAAATACACGCTCGCACGTGATAGTAACGCTGCCTGAATATTGGAGGATGTACCAACGCTCCCCATTGGTGGGTCTCATCTCCATGAAATGTGCTGAAGTCTCACCAGCACTTTCTGCCTTACACTGTTACATGCCGCTTCAGCCAAGCCCACCGACGCGTATATTCCGCTCACTTTCGATCACTTTTAACCTTTTAAGCGCCGTTGAGCGCCGAACAAGCCAACACGGCTAGGCCATTGTCCCCGTCATGAGGCTGAGCGAGTGCACAGCGAATTGAATTGCTGAATTAACTACAATAAACCAAAGAATGAATGTCATGGAGTTACACCGAGTATTTTATCCCTTACCGCCGATCCGGCTGGACGTTGGAGACGACATCAATCCAATGCTAAAGTTTTCCTTAAAATGAAGGCATATGGTGCAGATACATTGCTAACATTATATTTTTGTAGAGATAAAATAGCTGCTATTAGCCTACTATAAAGAGTCAAATAAATTTGTATAGGCCAATACAATCTTAGCAATAATCAGATAGATTGATAAAATCAAAAACAAAATGTACATTTGCAGTTGATGACAATTAGAGGTGCCGTTGGGAGGTGTGTCTTTCATGTTGTTGGCGTGACAAGGGTGTTTTTGCACAGGCATACCGGTGATACAATTAGCAGCAACACTTGAACACGATTAAAGTTCAGCGATTGCATTTTTTGTAGGCTACTGCTCGTTTTTTGTTTTCCTTATAATCGTATATCTTTTTTACATCTATCACTTTTAGTGCATGTTCTGGAATGTAATATATAGTGTTAATTAAATTCAACCCCTGGATAACTCATCGTTGTCGAAGTAATAACAACTACGGTGAATCAACAGCTAAAACGGTACATTAGTTTAATGGTTAACATTTTTTTAATGTTAATTTTATGACGATCTAAGAGATATTATATAAATAAATTCTTTTTTTAAATTCATGTAAATTAAAATTAGTATTAGTCATGAAACAAACCTGTTCCCCCAATAATTGCAATGAAATGTTTAAATATAAATACACCTCCTCTTAATAACATATTTCTACTTTTTCGTCATCACTTTTAAATTAATACCCTTTTTTTAGTGTAGGCCCCTATGTTCGGGAATGTAATATTTAATATAACAATTGAACCATATCATTACTTAAGTACGATGACTGTTACCTTTTCAAAACAAAATACATAAATATGCATTACAATTTCCCCATAATAGTATATTTTATTCACATGCATCACTTTTAGCGCATGTTTAGGAATATACAGTATTCATTAAATTAAAATATTTTCGTACTTTTAAGCAACTGTTACCTTTCTAAAAGCAAAAGATGTCAATATAGATAACTGTACCCGTAATATATTTATTTGTAACTTTTCTAAACACTGTTATGGTAATATGTTCACACACTAGTCAGTAAGGTTATTCCACGGATGACCAGATGAATATCCATATTGTAGAACGACATATGTTTAAAATTAAAACGATTATACTTTCTAATTAAATCATAAATATCAGGTCATTTTTTTGTATAAAAAAATATCTGCAGTAAGGGCCTGTGGTCCTGCTGTCATTAATAAATAAGATTATTCCACGAATGACCAAGGAAACGTGAACAATAGGCTTATGTCATAGGTGTTCTTATCACATCGCGTTGGAAACAGGAAAGTACGTCATGTCAACGCCGCGTACGTGAGAGTGAAATGATTGCATTACAGAACTTTGTTTGGAATTTTGAGTGTTTTAACATAAATATTTTCAATTGTTTTGCTCCGTAATATTAAATCTTGAAATTGAGATAGTTCTACAAGCAAATTCTGGCGTATTAACCCGTTTGTGACGAGCCCCGGAGATCTCCGTGATTTAGGGATAACATTCAGATACGAGGCCCGGAGATCTCCGGGTCTGATTGCATGAGATAACTATGACGTCATAAAATAATCTCGTATCAGAAACAGTGCAGTAGCATAATAATCCCGTGTTCAACGGGTTAAGACTCCATATTCTGTTACCGAATGGTGATGCCACACGATGAAGACGTAAATAATGCTGCAAATCATAAAAAGGCACAGTATATCATACTGATTATATTTTGTGGTAGGCCTACGTAAAATGGTAATATAGGGGGCCTATAGATCTAAATATAATTGGCAAAGTTGTCTCCAGCTTCCGTTTCTTCTGCGTCCACAATTCACAATGCGTTCATCACGAATCACAAACGTTTTTAACCTGCGAATAGACAGAAACAGACAGAAACAATATTACATCACTAAAACACTATTTTTATTTTAAAAAAATCAAAATTATAGGAGGGGGGCTAATATAGGTTCAGTTTCAGCGATGATTTACAATATAGGTCTCATGGAGTTCCATAGGCCTGCTATATGGTTGGCCATCACCCTCATAAGTAATTAAACCTTCTGAGGATACTTAAAAACCTCCCGCGGATAATTAAAAACCTTCTGAGGACAGTTAAAAACCTTCCGCGGAGAATTATAACCTTCCGCGGATAATTAAAAACCTTCCGCAGATAATTATAACCTTCCGCGGATAATGAAAAACCTTCTGCGGATAATTAAAAACCTTCCGCGGAGAATTAATTTTTAATTCTCCGCGGAAGGTTTCAATTATCCGCAGAAGGTTTATAATTCTCTGCGGAAGGTTTTTAATTATACGCTGAAGGTTTTTAATTGTCCGCGGAAGGTTTTTAATTATCCGCGGAAGGTTTTTAATTATCCTCGGAAGGTTTATTTACTTATGAGGGTGATGGCCAACCATACTGCTAATGGTCAGTCAATAATACCACCCCACTAAGAATAATTATTATCGTCGTAAAATAAAAACTATTAAAGTCAGACTTCTGTAATTTGAACACGACATCATGCATAGGGGTAGGCCTATACTCGCCGTCAAATTAAAAATGATCAACCGGGATCGCATGATTTTCGGCGATTTCTCCGTCAATTTTGAACCGATTTCCTTGAAATTTTGCAAAGGCTATTTTCTATTAAAATCCTAACAGGGGTAAAAAAATTGCCAAAATTATATTTAATATTTCAAAAGTTAGACCATTTGCGATGTAATAAAATTCTAGAATTAGTTTAATGGGGTTATAGAGGGACGTCGTAATTTCAATTTAGGGGAGACCGGGGCACATTGGGACATTTGTCACATATTTGCTTATTGTGATTTATAAAAACAAGCCTTTATGATTGAATGGTGATGCTTATTATCTCTTAATATATTGGAAAAAATAACTGTTTTCAAAAGTGGACAATTTGTAATAGTTTACTCTGTGACGCGTTTATAAATTTATTTTTTAAATGTCCCATTGTGCCCCGACTGTGGGGCACTATGGGACAGTGGCCAGGGTACATTGGGACAATCTGGCAGCTTTTTACAGCATGATCATTACAATGTCAATATTATTTTAGCTGACGGTCTCATTGTTACATCACCTTTGGAAATGGAATGACATTAATCAGAAAATAGAATATAGAAGAAAACTACGTTGGTGTTGAATCATTGTTATTTAATGCATCACCCGGCAGGGGGCAGCACAAGTAGGCCTATTCATTAGATAGCTGCCGCTCACAATTTTCACGGTCCCATATATGGTACACTATGCACAGGAGGAGACACTGAATTTCACACCTGGGGTTTTCACATCATTTTGTTTACTCAAAGCCATAAGAAGATAATTTTGAAATTATATTTTCTTTACAAGTGCTGTAGGTGTCAAATATATAATTATAAATAAATAGCTACTACAGTGCTTCAATACGGTGCTCTCGACAGCTGCTCCGGTGCTCCCATAAGCTACTGCCCCAGACAGCATCACTCCAGGTAGTGGTCAAAAAGCCACTGGTGGACCACCAGCAACATGCAGGCGGCTATTGGTAATCTACCACCGGAAAACAATGTAGCTAGTGGGCCACCGGATATCAGCCGGACATCTCCGTGGTGGGCCACCGCTGGCATTCGGTGGTGGTCTACCGGTGGCCCTCCATTGCATTGCTCTCTGGGGCAGTGCTGCTGCAGTGCTCCCAACAACTGCTGTGTTGCTCCCATAAGCTGCTGCAGTGCTCCCAGCATGCAGTTGCTGTGGTGCTTCCATAAACTGCTGCGGTGCTACCAGCAGGTGCTGCGATGCACCCATACTGCTGCAGTGCCCCCAACAACTGCTGCGTTGCTCCCATAAGCTGCTGCGGTGCTCCCAGCAGTTGCTGTGGTGCTCCCATAAGCTGCTGCGGTGCTCCCAACGGCTGCTGCGGTGCACCTAATGGCTGCTGTGGTGCTCCCATAAGCTGCTGCAGTGCTCCGAGTAGCTGCTACAGTGCTCCCATCAGCTGTTACGGTGCTCCTCGCAGCTGCTATGGTGCTCACATAAGCTTCTGCAGCACTCCAAGCGGCTGCTGTGGTGCTACCAGCAGGTGCTTAGATGTGCCTATGCTGCTGCAGAACTCCCAACAACTGCTGCGATGCTCTCATAAGCTGCTGCGGTTCTCCCAGGGGCTAGTGCGGTGCTCCCAGCAGCTGCTGCAGTGCTCCTAACAACTGCTGTGCTGCTCCATGAGCTGCTGCCCTGCTCACAGCAGCTGCTATGGTGCTTCTAACGACTTCTGCGGGGCTAAGCTGCTGTAGTGCTCCCAGCAATTTTTGCGGTGCTACCAGCGGCTGCTACGGTGCTCCCAATGGCTGCTGTGGTGCTCCCATAAGCTGTTGCAGTGCTCCCAGCAACTGCTGTGTTTCTCCCATAAGCTGCTGTGGTGGTCGAACCAGCTGCTGTGGTGCTTTCAATAGCTTCTACAGCTGTTTTTGATATCTGTTCTCAACATGTGCTCTGCTGTGCTCCAAACAGCTGCTGTTGTACTCCCAACAGCTGCTGCGGTGCTTCCAAAAGCTGCTGTGGTGCTCTCATCATCTGCTGATGTGCTCCAATAAGCTGCTAAGCAAGGGTGGCCAAGCTGTCGAAGTTCACATTTTTTGCTAACTTGATGCCTATAATTTTGCGACTAGGATATTTTTAATGGTGCATCGTGCCATCAGGGAATATTTTGCCGTTATTTTGCTATTGGCTACTTCACTTTTGCTATGTCAATTTTTTTTGACACTCCTGCTAAGGTGCTCGCAACAGCTGCTGCGGTTCTCCTATGCAGTGCTGCAGTGCTCCCATAAGCTGATTCCCATGGGTGCCTCTATAAGCTGCTGCGGTGCTCTAATAAGCTGATGTAGTAAATTTGTCGTATATGTGGGTTTTTGTGGATTTCATGCTAATAATTAGGCATGTTTGTTTCCGGGATTGTCACGCTGAGTTAATCTATTTATATCCACCCTGGAGCTATTTTGGCTCGTGTTGCTCGGCTCACTTGACGCGTGCCTAACCTGCTTTCAATATATTAATTAACTTCTGTGACGACATAGTATTCCTAAGATTAAATTAAAAGTTTAATTCCTCAGTGACGTATTATTCTAATATTTAACTCACAGCCGCGTGGGTGTTTTCCGGGCTTTTGATTGGTTGATGTCTCCCGCGTTCAGACTCGAAGTTCTTGAGATTTCGACTAGTGCGCGTTTTCAGAGGAATTGCTCAGAATCCTCAGACGTGGGAGCACGTACTTTGCTGTGTGCGTGTCTCTGTCAAACATGGACTAACTTCGCACGCAGGCCCTCGGGTCTTCACCTGACGATGTTTTGAGTTAAAATGAAGCCATCAGGCTATGGATTATACTAAGTTTATGGGTTTCCTGATTTAGACTGTGTATTGAGTTTATGAGTTCCTGCTGGGACGAGTTGTCTACCACCGTCACTAGACCTGCCAATCTTTAACATGAGTTTCTGTGAACGAAAATGTATGGTATTGAACTATGATGTCTTGTTTCAATAAAGACCAGATTGTGCCTAACTAAGTGAAGTTCCTGCAGTTCAAGTCTTTCAATCGAAGTGCTCAACAGAACGCTTCGATGTCTTCCGCCAGCCGGCGTCCGCCTCTGTGTTCTCAAACTGATCCAGCCTCACTACTATAGTTGCAGTCAACTTCCACCAGCGCCATATCCAGGACCTAGTCCAGGAGTGCTAAAAAAAAAATATATGACAGTTGGAGGTTACTACTACTGCTGAATTCTCTGATACTCGCTGGATGAAATTATCGGATAAAGGTCGGCCTATGGATTTGGGATTTCATAGCATTTTCTTCTCAACATCATAATCAAGCTTCGGCGTGCGGATTCTCTCTTTAATCCGCTCTTCCAGTACCGGCGGGCTACATACCAGCGGGTGCGCCTGCCAGACCACGCATCAGCACGGGTGCTTACACATACAGTCAACCGCATGCTGCCTGACTGACCGCCCACTGATCAGCATACACAGTGCCGCCACTCTTCTGCCAGACCACACATCAGCACGGTGCTTACACATACTGTCAACCGCATTCTGCCTGACTAACAGTCCACTGCTATCAGCATACACAGCGCCTCCACTCTCCTGCCAGACAGCGTCTCCATGGCGATAGACTACACTCTCCAACTGACAGAACAACGCCCCATCCACTCTTCACTATCAGCCACACAGTAATTGATTGTGCAGTATTAACTTTTAAGTAATAGTGTATTCAATATATCATTGTAGAATATAAACTTATTACACTTAATTAACAAGTTACACCGTTTCATAATACATTTCTAAATTTCAGAATACTGCACTGACTGTATACTTCCATCTCTTTAAATTCAACATTTGCACGGTTATATTATAGTACTCTAGTATAATTATAGTAAATATTACAATCATTTGACTATTCGTCTCCAGTGATCAGACCTATCAGTTTATAGCTGGTCTCGACTCTCGCACATACACCTGTGTATTACACTCATTGGATAACTCAATTTTTGGATTACCTTCTTCAATTTGACCTGGACTATCTCACAACACAGGACGAGAAAAAAAAAAAAAGTAAGTCCACTATTTCATTATTGAATGTGCACTTGTACCAATCGATATCCTCCACTCCTTGCATAAATCTGCCTTCTTATCGTCATTGCTTCTACAGCTAAGCTTACCGTGCAGTAACAAGCTATTATATAACTCAACAATTACATTTACAATACCTAACTTATAACTGTGTGCCTATAGACCAAAAATATATCTCTAGAATAGTAGAATTAAATTGTCATATTTTCAGTAGGCTGTCATACTATTAGGCCTATATAAACTTAGGTCCCATGTAGGACTAATCTAGGCCTAGCCTATTCTACTTCATTACCATCAATCACACATAATCCTCTGCTATTTTCCAGTATACATCCACACCAGTCTCTTGGCATAGTCAATCTTTACTGAGGCCTATCTTCTTTCGGCCTACCTTGATTACATGAAATTCATTTACACTTCAACTTCTGTGGCAAATGCGGAGTCTACATGAATTTCAATACCTCTAGTCCATACTTCACCACGGCTGACGAGGATATAACTTAAACCCAATGCTGTCATAGTCACTTTACAGTCATACGTAACCATGCAAGCATCAATAATGTTGTCTCCCAGTGTCAGACTCTTTGGCTTCGTTAGGGGAGGCTACCAAATAGCACTCATTCATGCCATCATTGTCTGATGTTGTAGGCTTTAATAGATCTTTAATAGACTCGAAAACTCGCCTGCTAACTGTCTGATTTTTTTTTGCACCACGTCATGCACTCTAGGCCTAGTTTTCCCATAAATATTTTATTATTTTCCCCACTTTTTAAAAATAAAAATACAAAAATAAGAATAAGAAAGCTAACTAACCTGCTTTGAAAGCTAAATAGCTAAACGAAACTGAGTGAAAGCTAACAAAAGCGAAAATGTAAATAATAATGATTTTGATAATTGGTGTTGGTTACCATAACTAGTCTATAAGGAATGATAAATAGTCTAATGAGTAATGTCATAGAAATAAGGATTTGTACAATATAGCCAGTATCTAATGAAGACATGATTGACAATAATGTCTTCTTTCATCATCATGTCAGTCAGGTCTCAGGTCATTCATAAGATGAATTGAGCACAAAAAGAATAATATTGAAAATTGATAATAAAAACATAACTAAAGCCTAAAAGGTTAAACTCGTACCAGTAAGTAAAGGTTTAAAACCTATAGAAACGGTTAAAGGCTACAAAGAGTCAGACTAAGAGTAAGAGTCTAGTACAGGCCAAATACTAGACTAATAACATAATTAACTAGACTATGTCGAAATAAAACTTAAAGGGACATCATGTGATGAGTTTCGAGATGTTAACGCCTGAATAAAGGTTTAAGTTAAGAATAGACTACTAAATAAAGGAGATATTCAGCCTGAACTTGAAATAAGGTTGCTAGGATATCGGCACTAATATGTAAAGTGACATTTAAGCTTGAAAAAGCTGAACTTACCAATATGTAAAGTGACATTTAAGCTTGAAAAAGCTGAACTTACCAATATGTAAAAAGACTATTATAACCCGTTATGTCAAGATAAGACATAGAATTGACAAATATACCTATTATAGACTAATATAGACTATAGACGTATAGTTTAGTCTGGATGACTTAAAGTATAGGTAGACTACTCGGGAAGAGTTAAAACTTAGTCTTAGAAACAATGACAATGTCGTTCATGAACCTATATGTTTCGTTCACACTCACGACGTAACGACGCGACCACGAATTTATACATATAGACTACCGTCATGACCATACATATACTACCGATAATAATCACGTGAGCTGAAGGCGCTCACGATAACGCACCAGCTGTTTCATTTCCGACTCACCTGCTGCTTCGACGGTTGCTGATAGACTTCAGATACGATCTGTAGATATTCTCGCTGACCCCGCTTCGGACTTAGTTGCTGTGCGCGACCCGCTACTTCGAGTAATTTTTTTAACCGCGCGACCCATTTCAGACGCACCCGTACCACATACGCTTCACTCACGAGTCGCAAATACTAAATAATTCAACCCCGACGAGTTGAATAATATGATTCACGTAACTTTAATAACTGACTATCACGTATCGAAACCTGATTGCAATCGATTCTCGTTTCATTTCGCTTGATTTTTCACATATATAGCTTACGTATACGTATGACTTCGCGTACTCAATAGGCTAGCCACTCATAGGGCCTAGTACATGTACTTACTGTTATTACGTATCGAAACGTGAGCGCAATAAATTCTCACTTGCGTTTTCAAATATTCCGAATGCGTACTCACGTAGTACTCACCAGTATTAATTAAGTGTTTTAACCGCCATGCATACATGATACCTCTGTTGTTGAATTTCGTGTTCACTTTTCACTATTGTTAATTGTACGTTCGGTTAGACGGGGATTGACTTATATCTGGCTTTATAGCCAGGGGAGCAAAATTTCTAACTTATACTCTTCACCTCGAGTTGTTCCATCGACGGATTGTTATACAGTTGCCGTTTTTCTTGTACGCTGAGTAAGTGACCATTGCTCAGCTATATATGCTGTTTTACGGTATGCAGGATTGGTACCTCTACCTTCGGTGTAATTTCTCTGCTCTCGGGTTTAATTAATGCAGACACAAATCCTTGTCAGCTACTCTCGATCCATTTGCATTTCGAGTTAAGTTTTCCCTGTTCCCTTGTCTACCTTGTTCCTGTTCTCTTATTGTGTGAAGCAAATCTTCACGCTTTCACTTCCACCATGCAACGTTACAACACATTTCACTTATAGGCCTAACGCTCATTGCAAACACTATAAATATGTTTATATATACAAGATAAGCTTCCACCTACACTAGTTTAATACTATAATATTAATTATAAATATTGTATAATAAATAAATATTTTATTTTTAAATTAATAATCTGTACATGTTTGATCTCGGAAACTCTGTAGAACTTTGACAGTTTTAGTACAATTATATTACTTACTTACCAGCAGCCAGGTAGTGCTGGCCACGCTAAGTCGTGTGGTCTCTATTCCTTGGTTGTTGGATGATCGATAATGAAGTTAATTTTATTGTCCCTGATTTATTCCCTAATCCATGTTCATTCCCTTGATTGGTGCACATTTGATAATTGTGATTGTGGACATACTTGTCTTGTGTAATTTTACATGGTATGGTGTAACTCTTTCGTTGCACTTATGTTGATCTGCATACATATTTCACATAACCTGGACTCTATTATAATATTACAGACAATCAAGCTTGATGCCTCCACGAAGTCAAGATTACTATCAGATCAACAATGCTAATAATATTTGAATCTTCAATGCAATTAGATGCTAATTACTGTCAATCAATTATTCATTTCACCTGTACCTGGACATTATTTCACTGATTTATCACCTTATTATTCTAACGATTTTGACGTTAGTCCGCCTACTGCAACAGCTTGAGAAGCTTGTGCATTGGACGGAATAACTTGTGATTATTTCATATGTTTACAATTAATTTATTGTATCGCTACTTTCTCTTAATTAATTAGGATGGCCCTGCTTAACTTTTGTACCCGCTTGTTACTTGTTGGTACTTTCCTCGACTTTTTCCTTGCGGCCTGCGTCTCGGTTCGACTCCGGGACGTAGTCTTCACGGAAGGAGGGCGTGTCGTATATGCGGGTTTTTGTGGATTTCATGCTAATAATTAGGCATGTTTGTTTCCGGGATTGTCACGCTGAGTTAATCTATTTATATCCACCCTGGAGCTATTTTGGCTCGTGTTGCTCGGCTCACTTGACGCGTGCCTAACCTGCTTTCAATATATTAATTAACTTCTGTGACGACATAGTATTCCTAAGATTAAATTAAAAGTTTAATTCCTCAGTGACGTATTATTCTAATATTTAACTCACAGCCGCGTGGGTGTTTTCCGGGCTTTTGATTGGTTGATGTCTCCCGCGTTCAGACTCGAAGTTCTTGAGATTTCGACTAGTGCGCGTTTTCAGAGGAATTGCTCAGAATCCTCAGACGTGGGAGCACGTACTTTGCTGTGTGCGTGTCTCTGTCAAACATGGACTAACTTCGCACGCAGGCCCTCGGGTCTTCACCTGACGATGTTTTGAGTTAAAATGAAGCCATCAGGCTATGGATTATACTAAGTTTATGGGTTTCCTGATTTAGACTGTGTATTGAGTTTATGAGTTCCTGCTGGGACGAGTTGTCTACCACCGTCACTAGACCTGCCAATCTTTAACATGAGTTTCTGTGAACGAAAATGTATGGTATTGAACTATGATGTCTTGTTTCAATAAAGACCAGATTGTGCCTAACTAAGTGAAGTTCCTGCAGTTCAAGTCTTTCAATCGAAGTGCTCAACAGAACGCTTCGATGTCTTCCGCCAGCCGGCGTCCGCCTCTGTGTTCTCAAACTGATCCAGCCTCACTACTATCCATATCCGTAACCTAGTCCAGGAGTGCAAAAGTACAAAATATATGACAAATTTGTTATCGTTATTGGCAAAAACACTCTGCACTCTGCTATAAGGGGTATAAATTCATCATACTTTTTTAAATAAAATCAATTACTTATTCATGCACTAATGTGCTAAATTGTAGGTAGGTCTACATCGGTGGAGAGAAGAGTTCAATGAAACAAACGAAGCAAATATAATGTACAGTAAATATTTCAATGGATTTAACTGTTATTTCCCAAATATAAATCCAAAACGGCTATTTTTGGTGGTGATAGCTTATCACAATTATATTGTAACACTGAACATTGGGGCACATTGGGACACTGCGGGGCACATAGGGACACCTGTCCCAATGTGCCCCAGTTGTCCCATTGAACCCCGTGATCCTTGTCCCAATGTGCCCCATGTTCCATCGTGACCTTTCATACGTGGTGCTGTGATATACTTTCACAGTAAGGTATTATACATCTTACATAAGTGGTGTACCCTAAGTGGTCTTTCAACAAGAAATGCATAAACAATGTCTACTATGTTCACACGTGCACTAGCTCAACCGAAATACAGTCTCTGAAATTTACTTTTTATATGATAAAAATTATAAAATCTCTTACATCCAAAGTACTGCATGCTACACACTAAGAAAACAATATGGCCACTGGAGTATCTCTGAGGTCATGTGACAGTATTTTCAGGATTCTCCCATTGGGGGTTTCCCAAGAAATCCCATTGTCTCATTGTGCCCCGTGTCCCAATGTGCCCCGGTCTCCCCTACTACATGTCAAATGGTCTAACTTTTGAAATACGCAATATAATTTTACGAAATTCTCAGGGCTGTTAGGATTTAAATAGAGAATGGCCTTTGCAAAATTTGACGGAAATCGGTTTAGAATTGACGGAGAAATCGCCGAAAATCATGCGATCCTGGTTAATTTGACGGCGACTATAGCTAGGTATGTTCATGTCTGACTATGCCTGGGGCGAAAAATCTATGTAGGCCTACCATTTTTGAGCCATATATATATTTTCTGCCATATATGACCATATATTTATCTCTCATTTTGTAAACGTGTTTGTATTACTTGCAGGGTGTTTGATATATCAACGCCTTCAATTTTGGCCCTTCGCCTCCGGGCTCCACAGCCAATTGGACAAAATATAAACCGTATGATCCCTTCCAAACAGAGGTCAGCCAACATGGCCAACCTAGAAGCTTTGCATGAGAAGGGATGGTGAGAAATAAATACGTTATAACCGGAAAATACAACGATTTGTGCTCGCATTTCACAATAATAAATGACTTTAAAACCACTTATATACATTTATGTGAATTATTTAAAAATTGATCAACAGTTATCGAAAGAGAGCGGATATATAATTCGCGACGTCAAACCCTCAAAACGAAATCGCCATCGTCCATGTCGTCGGCATCGACAGCCTGACACATGCACAGCACATGCACAGATCATGAGCACTGCTCAGTGTCGAGTTCGACTGCAGACCCAGTTTCCCCGCTCAGCAAACACAAAAAATTAATTTGTTGCCGTGATTGCGACAATGCTGGGCCAATATTATTCCTCGGTCTCCCTTCTCTCCGTCATTCAGTTTCACATATTATCGCCCATCAATGTGACAATGAATGATCAAACTCGTCTAGGCCTACAAAGATTTTGTTTGACAAAGACAAATTATTAAACGTTAAATAAGGCGTGGACCTACATTCTGTTTCACCAGATCCTGGGAGTAGCCTTTTTTCAATTTACTCGATCGCTGTTTGATTGTGTTTCAAATTTGTCTTTCATCATTTTTTCATCTCCCACCAGCTGGCCAACATCCCTGAAAATTTGGTTGATTTTTTTTGGGTATTATCAAAGTTAGGCCATTTGGCATGAAATAAATTTTTAAAATCACATCTCTCTTTACTATCATTACCGTAAAACAAGAAAAAAAATTCTATTACATGCCAAATGGTCTAACTTACAAAATACACAACAAAATTCCACAGAATTTTCAGCAATGTTAGGGGAAGATGAAAAAATGATCCCAGAAAAGGCTACTCCCAGGATCTGGTGAAACAGACTGTAGGCACACCTGCTTTATGTGTGTGCTTATTCACTGCGTAACGGGCCGTCGGACAACACAACACTGTCAACAGATAACACAGACACAGATCGTCAGATGTCACTTCACAATTGAATTGTCCGACTCCGACATTTTCACTTACTTCGCTTTCAAACGTTCTTGGTGGAGCGCCTGATGGATTTTGTAAATTTTTGAAATCTCTCCGCGACCCTTTGCGTTCTCTGATGACCCCCAACAAACTACAATAGTAATCTAGCGCCTACCTTCCGACCTCCAATGTTCTTCTGCATCGTGTCTCCTTTTCATGAACATTAGACAAACTTTATCCAGAAGTAGTGTGAGAGGGCCTACAAGGATTACGCGCCTATCTGAAGCCTTGTGATTTGCATTTATAAACATTTACTAATTTTGAAAAGAGCTATTTTATAATCATGTAAACTTATTTGAATAACTGGGCCATGTGAATATCAGTAGTTTAATAAATTTATAAGTAACTTACAAAATACAATGTGGTATTTGTTGGTCGATCACCTTTAAAATCAAATCACAACCAATGTCAAATATTCTCGTCACAGACACTAGGGCCAAAACAAAATATATGTTTGTTTCCGATTTGTTGTCATTTTAACCAGTGGGTAGGTAGGAAATTTATTTTATTTTATTTTTTATTTTATTTTTTGTCACTTTAACCAATCGGTAGGTAAGAATTTTTTTTATTTTATTTGGTGCCAAATTCACTTTCATGCATGTCTTATCTGTACATTACGTAACGATTTTTTGTTTTTTTGACATTTTTTGACCCCACTCTCCTTTTCGTAACGTTTTTCAGAGTTACTTTGACTACAGTCGGTAACTCATCCCTGAACTTTTTGATTTCCTGAGAAAAAAAAAAAAAAATTTTTTTTTTTTTTTTTTTTTTGAAATCCATAAAATATATTTGGGTCGCACATGTTTTGATAGGGTCGGTCGGAAATCGGAAACAAACAATATTTTTTTTTAGGCCTAAGTAAAGTTCTTCAATGTGATAATGAGCTTCAATGTTTTTCATTTTGATGCATTAAATTATAATTTTGTTTATAACCATTATTGTTATCTGGTTTTAGGTATTTGTCAGCTTCTAGAATTGAAGAACTCCCAGAACATGATAAGAGAAATAATGAAGCCTTGATCAGAGCTGCCTTAGATGTAATTGAACAATTTTCATTTTACATTTAATAACTATGCATTGTAATAAATGTACCTAATTTGTATTATAAAAGACTGTTTATGATCAACAAAGTGACATAAACTTTGCAGATTGATCTATAATTTATCTTTTTTTTGTAGATTTTATAGAATTCCCTTTTTAACAAAATGTGAATTTTTTTCCAGCTCGATCTTAGAGAAATTGCTGCTCGAAATGTGTCAGATGGGGTGAACAAATACAAAAGTGGCACAGTGAGTTTCTGTTTTCAGTCCAAATTTATATTTGAGTCTTATTGTTATCCATTTGTATGTCGGTCTGTCCACCTCTTTTCAAGTTAGATGGGTGGAAGTTAAATAAATATTTCATATTTTTTATTGCAAATACTTTCGGGTATGCTCGCCAGTACTCAACTTTTCACCAAAAGGAAGCTACAGTAAAAATGTTTTTTAATAATCTTGTAGAACAGATTTGCCCAATAAATTGAACTTTGCAGTCATGTTAAAAGAATAAAAGCTCATTCTGTTATGATGATATAAAAACATAGAAATTTCTGTCAATGATTTTGAACTGTTAATACCGACAATCTTTGCTCTCATAATATATTTTTCCACTGCACTGCAATTACAAAAAAAGCTCAATGAAAAAGAAGTACAGTATACGTTTTGTTCTAGGTTGATGGACCATGTGTTTTACAAATCCAAAAAATACGAAACATATCTGCTCCTAAAGACAATGAAGAATCACAGACTGCACCCCCATTGCTTAAACTGACTCTAACTGATGGTAGTGTTACATGCACTGGTTTAGAGATAGAGAAAATCAGCACACTTAAGTAAGGCAACCAGATTAACTACATACTTCAATGCTTTCCAATAATTAAACTAATTTGTTTTTTTCTCCTCACACGAGAACATTCATGGAGCAGGCCTAGATTTGTATATTATCAATTTTTGCAGTCTGAATACCCCACCCGGAACCAAGTTACAACTGAAAGGGAAAGTGTCAATAAAATCAGGCTTTATTCATCTGAAAGGAAGTAATTGTGAAATTCTTGGAGGACGTGTGGATAAATTAGTGGAAAACTGGGAGCTGAAAAGGGTATTTATGATCTAGTTTAAAAAAATTGGTAGCCCAACCTTGCAATATATAATCTTGAAGACATTTTCTTACAATTTGAATTTAAATCGGCATTTAGCAAAATTTTATAGATCAGATATATGTGTGCAATTGAGGAGTAACAGGTGGTTGTGGGATCTATGTGGCATGATGTGATATCCCATCATCATAATATATTTGATATCTTTCTAAGAAGCGGGGTAAAATTTTTAAAAGTTTTTTTTTAATTTAGAAGATGTATTACACCATTCTAGAATTGAATGGAAACTCTTTTCAACATATTTCAATTTCACGTTTAAGAAAACTGCCATATTGACCCAAAAATACAGGCTCATATATATATATTTTTTTTTAGAAATTGCCATATAAACCTAAGGGTTCAAATAGGGTCGGTCGGGTTATCGGAAACAAAGTTTTTTTTGCCTTGCTCTAAAGCAGGATGTGAGGGTTCAGGGAAAAATGCACCTCGAAAATTTTGGTGGCCGGTTGGCCTCTTGTTCAGTCTTGTGCAGTTCTAAAAAATGATGGTCTGATTTTATTGCACAATAAATGCATGACAGATCTGTATAATAAATTGTTGAAAATGTTTTCCAGATGGATATTATTTTTACTTCCCCATAGCTCGATTTTTTTTTTCACAATTCATTAGCCTATATTTTACACCTTGCTATCTTATAATAGACTGTTGAAAATGTTGGCCACATGATTTTTTTTATTCAACTTGTTCTGGAATTAAATTTTTTTGACCTTGTTATCAAATTAGTATAGTCTATATGTACATTTATATGTTTTAAATCATTTTAGAATCTGGCAAAACATACACGATCTGATATCAACAGCACAGATGGAGGCCCACCAGCTTTCGTTCCATTTGGACAGAAACGAGGGATGGATCACCCACCATCCTTTAACAGACGAGGTAAATATATCTAGCCTTGTCATTCTGCCTCTAAGTACTGTTTTTACAGCAGGTACTAACTTGTGCCACATGAATCACAAAACGGCTGTCCAGAATGCCAGGTTACTTAAAACACTAATCAATCGTAATCGAAAAATAACACTTTTGACATGACGCAGCAGATCTTGAATTCAAATCAAAATGGTTATCATCCTCTCCTATGATATGTAAACCTACATTTAATTGAAATTCTTTGTCCAGAGAGTTGAATTTTTGTTTGTTTACAAGCAAATAGTACGGTAATTGACATGTAGTTTTATCTCACAGTGTGTCGTAATGAAGAATACAATTTGAAAGACTGTAAGATGAAATTATTTTTGGGAACACTAGCATTAAATTTTGAGAAACGTTCCATCAGCACTGATAACAATATATTGTAGATTGGATAATTTTCGAGTGTTCAATTTTTCATGAAT
The DNA here is from genome assembly GCA_964017125.1 of Flabesymbios commensalis. Lineage (NCBI taxonomy): Eukaryota > Metazoa > Annelida > Polychaeta > Terebellida > Flabelligeridae > Flabesymbios > Flabesymbios commensalis. The sequence goes on from OZ024913.1 coordinate 53,463,253, forward strand.
TTGTGTTTCTGGGGCCAGACTACTTGAATTTTCAATTAAGTTTTTTCTTTTCTTAATATGCCTAGCAGATAGTCACTGAGCTGTAACATTTACCTTCCAGTGAATCAGCAATAAATCTCAATGAAAAGTTAACTGACAAATTTTGTTTATTTTTCATAGATATGTGCGTGGGCAATTTTCCCATATATTTTTTGGAGCACTCAGCCTTAAACAGCAATTTTGCAAGATAGCCTCCCAAAAATATTGTGGGTGTGATATCTTATGAACTGTTAGTTGGATCTCATTCAAATTTGATAGGGTGGTTTTCAGGTATTTCTGATGATCTGATTAACTTTTGGGAAGAATCCATGTAAAGCATGGCTGACAAAAGGGGTGGGGGTCATTTTTTTAAAGACTTATTTCTATTATGTTGGAGTAGTCAACCATATTGGAGTCTATTTATATATTTGAGAGGGGGGGCTTTCCATTTTCCAAGATAGCCGCCCAAAAGCTTGCTGGTCAACACGATATTTATGAATCATTGGTTGAATTGCATTCAAATTTGATATAATGGCTCTCTAGGTTTCTGGTGATCTGATTAACAAATAACTTTTGGGATGAATCCATTAAAAACTGACGACAGCTGTCTTTTTAGCCCGCCTTTTAATTTTAATTAAAAAAGGTGGGCTATTGCAATTGAAGTTCGGCGTCGTCGGCGTCGGCGTCGGCGTCGGCGTCAGCGTCGGCGTTAACATTTACTTGTGGGCGCGATAACTTGAGAGGTTTTTCATGTTTCCTTCCCAAATTTGTTTTGCATGTTACTAATGACCACTTCTCGGACAAGTTCAATAATGGCTGAAAAAAAATTCAAAATGGCCGACTTATTGCGATTTTTCACCTTTTACGTCAATAATTTGACCTTGTGGGCGCGATAACTTGAAAAGTTTTTCACATATCCTTTTCAAATTTGTTATGCATGTTACTAATGACCAGTTCTCGAAAAAGTTCAATAATGGCCGAAAAAAAAAAAAAAATGGCCGATTTATTGCGATTTTTCACATTTTACGTCAATTATTTGACCTTGTGGGCGCGATAAGTTGAAAAGTTTTTCACATATCCTCTTCAAATTGGTTATGCATGTTACTAATAAGTAGTTCTTGGACAAGTTCAATAATGGCCGAAAAAAAAAAAAAAATGGCCGATTTATTGCGATTTTTCTCATTTTACGTCAATAATTTGACCCTGTGGGCGCGATAACTTGAAAAGTTTTTCACATATTCTCTTCAAATTTGTTATGTATGCTACTTATAAGTAGTTCTTGGACAAGTTCAATAATGGCTGAAAAAAAAAAAAAAATGGCCGATTTATTGTGATTTTTCTCATTTTACGTCAATAATTTGACCTTGTGGGCGCGATAACTTGAAAAGTTTTTCACATATCCTCTTCAAATTTGTTATGCATGCTACTAATAAGTAGTTCTTGGACAAGTTCAATAATGGCTGAAAAAAAATTCAAAATGGCCGATTTATTGCGATTTTTCTCATTTTACGTCAATAATTTGACCTTGTAGGCACGATAACTTCAACATTTTCACAAGTATCCTCTTCAAGTTTGTTATGCATGTTACTAATAAGCAGTTCTTGGACAAGCTCAATAATGGCCGGTAAAAAAATCAAAATGGTCGACTTATTGCGATTTTTCACATTTATTTTACGTCCATAATTTGACCTTGTGGGCGCGATAACTTGAAAAGCGGCTAGTTTAACATACCATTTATATCTTGCGTTGTTATTTACGTGATGACATTCGACTTTACTTTCTTTATCATAATTCGGCGGCGGGCTATTATCGAGTGTGCTCTTGTTATATTTTGATGGACAGATTAACACAAGAAACTGCTGCTTTTTAAAATAGATACCTATCATTTGCAGTATATCCCACACCCTGCTCAATAGGTCTCCTGATCAACACACTCCCTGTCAAATGTTATAAGGAGCGCTATAACACTCGCGCTCCATCACACCCATTCCTTTGAGTTTGGGTGTGCGATTTATCACGTTCCTTGATACTATAAATAGCGCACCTCAAGTAACGTTATGTGACAGCAAATTAATGACATTAATTATTTCTCCCCTTTATAAAGGGGAGATATATTGCTTTACTACTCACCGCTCACTTTTATGTCACATCAGTTTTGTGTCTGTGCATTCTCTCTGTGCGTTCTCTCCGTCTATCATGCAGGCGGTCAAACACGAGACGTTGACCCAATGTCTACGACGCTGACCCAACATTAGCCCAGTACTGGGTTACCGTGTCGTGTTTGACTCCACGCTGAATGTGGGCAAGCATCACAGACGGCGGGCCAACATTAACCCAGCTTTTTTTTAAAGCATCGTGCGGGTATTACAGCCAGCATGAAGTAGGTGTACTGACTACGGTTGAATGGATACTAGCCAGCACCGGCGACGCTGGCCCAACATTTACCAGACATTGGATCAGTGTCGGCTTGCACTGCCTGACCCGCAGCCCAGCAAACACGAGGTGTAAAACCAGTGCTGGTTTTATGCTCGGCCAGAACTGGACCAGCATTGGTTCAATGTCTTGTGTTTGTTGGGAGTGTTGACAGGCCACATTTGTGTTTTGCACATCACCGGGTGTGAAGGTATTAAAACTGTCGCCCAACTGATTGAGCCTAAAGACGATTTAGTTACTGTAGATCATCTTCCCGGCAGCAAGTCTTGACACAGTAAGGTCTCAGGAGTAGCGAACCTTGTGGGGGAAGTTGCTGTAGATATAAACAACGGGTTCCACCACATCAAAATACATAGTCTCCACCTGTTTACTGTCCAGAGGAGCCATTTAGTAACATTAATTACAAAAGCCATTGACACAACATCTTATAGCTATCAACCCAGTTTTTTTTCACAAAAAAACAACTCTTCTAGTTGCTTTTGGATCCTTTAATAGGCACAGTGTAGTAGCAGGGGTGGAAATACACACTCTGAAAGTAACGGCGGGCGATGTGAATCAGTCGCCGAATCGCCCTGCTGGCGATCTGATATAGGGGTCTAACATGAAAAGATTAGCCTTAATCACAAATCACCTGCTGAAGTAACTTCCAAGTCATTACCAGTCAGTCTTTTTAGATTTCGCGTCCCACTAAATTTAATAGGCCCATCTTTCCAAGCCGACAAAATATCACAGTAAAAGATTATTTATATCAGCCACTATTTCAATATTGAAATAGGCCTGGTGTTCAGTCTAGTGTCTGCTTAGCCTAGAACCTTTAGTGCCGCCAATATGTGGCCATTATGGCCCACACTGTCAAATTGTAAGCTGTTTATTGCTGCATTAGTCTCACAGAGTATTGAGCGGTGTTAGAAGAGTATAGATTGTTTGGCATTCCATGATCCAAAACATGCCAACAACTACGGCAGAAAACGAACTGCTGATGCCAAAATGTAATTAAAATGCTGCTGAATCTAATAAACCAAATATTGGACTGATTAATTGTCGAAATGTCAGATTGAGTACCATCGCCAATATCTCACGATTTTGTTAGGGTATTTCAGTCATACAATAGCTGCTACACGTCACAGTCACAGAGTCGGTATGGGTTGCCGTCACATCAGTGTACATGGGGACACGCGCACCCACTCTTAGTGAACACGTGACGGTGTCATGATTCAATGCCGATGCAATGGTGGCCATCGTATACAACGATCGCCGAACATGACGCAATTTAGCGGCATTATAGGCCTACTACCATTTTATAACATAGATCTAGCCCTGTGTCTAGTGCAACTTCTGGGCCTAGTGAGTTCCCACACGGCATACTTCAATACAGACACGTGCGCCTGTCCTCCGCTCATGTAGGGCCTAGACCTACCCAGCAAACAGGACGTTGGTCCCAGTGTTGTAGACTGTTGGTCCTAAATATTAAACCAGCATTAGTTCAACGTCTTGTGTTTTATTGATAATTCATGTAAGCCCTAATTGTAGCCAAATTTTCCAATATTGTTGTAAAAAGATTCGCATGCTTCTTCTCTCGAGATATAGTTTATTATGTAGGCTTAACTATATATCAACTATAGCTGTCAGGAAAAACGGTCAACAAGTGGACAATTGCAGACAAGTAAAGTTGGATTATTTATATAAAAATTGTTCTGTCCATGACGATGCCAATGCAGATCCATCTGTTGCAGAAATTATCCCAAGCAGTAAGAGTCTTCTTGAACATGCCCATATCATTCCATCAATGTCATTTAAGTTTTAGGCCTACTTCCTTAATATAGCAGTGTCCGTGAAAAGGCATCATATGACATATTGTGCGACCTAGCATTATGATCAAAACAGAATGGGCATCCGCTTGGAAAACAAGGTTCTATCAATGTTTCTCATTGCCAGATGTTAATTAAAATGTGTTTTGTTATGACTTTCTTAACTTTTAATCTGAATAATCCCGCTGAGACGCTTATATTTTCCCAATATTGAACCAGTGTTCTGTCTCAACCAGTGTTTGTATGAAGGGCGTTATCGCGTTGTCCGCCACTTTGTCCAAAACTGTGGTGAGAGATCACTCACCTCGCCACTTTTAGGTGAGCTTTTTCCACTTTCGACTATTATTCTCATCTGAGGGGTCTGTAGCCTTTATAGGCCTAGTTCAGGGTTCGCACGGGTACTGGAAATCTTGGAAAGTCCTTGAATTTAAAAAGAAAAAAATCCAGGCCTTGAAAGTCCAGGAATTTTGTAAAGTCTGCTTGAAAGTCCTGGAATTTTAAATAGCGAGAAAAGAGATTGCAAAAATGATGTGCTGCTATCCGAGTCTAGTAAGGACGAATTATTTGGTATATAAACTTTCAGGACGCAAATCAACAAAGGATCACAGAGCTCTGCATCTGGTTATTCCCTGCCTCTTGAGGCACATGGCGTGTATATACCTCACAAAAGGTGCAGGATGATGTAGATGAAGTAGGTACATGTACTTCCTTTGAAGTACGTACATCCATTTAGGGGTGCCTATTTTTCAATGGACGTACACCTTCAACCTCACTGTGGCTAGACAAGGCATTCAGTTTGCATCACATTATTTCTTTGAGACTGGAACTCATGATCTTCACGATGTACTTCTATTGAAATACTCACCTCATTTTTAGTACATACAGTACTACCTCGATATAATGGCAACATTGGAGGGGTGGCATTATGGTGAGGGACGTGATTTAGGCCTGTGGATATATGCCAGCTGATTAACATTAATTCTGATACATATTGAGTGCTCTCACACATTCAGTTTATAGTAATACAAAACAATACAGTTCACTCCATGTAATATTGTTTTACTCAGATCACTATACCGAAAAATAAGATTTATTATTGCACAAGAAAAAAAACACTAAATATGATTTGCATTTAAATTGGGGTTAATTCAATTTATAAGTAGGCCTATATAGTAGACCCTATAAGTATTCCCGCAATCAAAGAAATATACCAGAGGCACCAGTCAGTGCTTAGAAACAATAGGTGTGACATTCCGTTCACACCACAGAGGGAAAATCAAGTGTTATGTAAGAAGTTATACGAGTGTGCGTCACACTCATGGAACCCGATGGCATTGTTAACCTACTCGATAGTTGAACTAGAGATCAAATCAAATAGTGGTAGTTTACATCGGCCGAAGTATCTGCTTAAAATAATATCGTTGTTCAACTAGTGTTTGCAAGGCTGGCCCAACATTGTACCAGCAATGGATCTCATACCTGATGAGTTATTATTTCATTGTGACAATTGCTTCATCACACATTCGTAATTTAAATTCGTATAAAAATGTCACAGTTTGTACCTTAGGCCTATTGATACATGTTCTGTTGCATAACCCAATAAGTAGGTCCCCCCCTATGCAGTGTTTTATCTCTGTCACGCTTTCCTGAACTTGTGTGTGTGCAATGAACCGCAGTCGGCCTAGAGGCGGCGATTGTTGATCACCCAAGAGTGGGTTATTTAACAGTCACGATGTCTGACAAATTATGTTGGCAATATGATCGGGGGAAAACAAATGACAAAAGTGTCATTGGGACTTCAAAACTATTGGCGGCTGGCAAATACCGAGGATGGCATTGTACCGCGGTAATTAACATTGGCGGTAATCCGTTTAAACACTTTACTTGGCATTAGGCGAGTTGGCAATATAACCGGGGGCAATACAGCGGGGGAGCACTGTACTTCGATCTGCAGTCAGCCCTCACCTGCACGTGTACCGCCGCATGTGTAGTCTTGAAATATAGAATGGCATATGTCTGAGCGTGCCTGACAACAGCCTTCCCGCCTCATGTGTAGTCTATATATAGAACAGCGTCCTGTCTACCCTGCCTTGATCCAGGCAAACACCAGACGTAGAGCCAATGTTGTTTTTACACTGCCTACCATCTGCGACGCTGGCCCAACATCAAAACAACAGTGGTTCAAGTGGTTCATGTTTGCGGGAATGTGCACAGGGGGAACTTTAGAACAATGATGCCAGTCACTTTGGTCTGGACTGGGGTGGTTGACAGACTTCAATCCAACAGCCTGAGAAAAACTTCCAAGGCTAAGGCCACTATGGTTTTTTTCTCTATTTTAGATGAGGGCGCGCAGTCAAGGACCAGGAAATGATAACAGGGAGTCCTAATTTACTTATTGTTGGGCCAGGACGGGGTCTGGAGTCCTCCCACAATGCAATTTGGTGGAATCTGTTAATATTTTTCTACGTCGAGGCTGAAAATAGGATGTCCAAAGACGACTGGACGGGTCTCTGGCTAAGTCCTTGCGCGCATTAAATTTAGGCAGCGCATTGGATTTTTGCCGATTTCCGAAAAAGTACCCAGTTTATTTCTGGAGATAAAGAAACATTCGAAAAAAAAAGAAGTTTATTTCAGGAGATAAAAAAAACACATTTTTTCAGCTATGTTTTTTTTATTGCTTGTTTTTTCGGCGCTCTCATTACCTTTTTTTCGGATAAAAAAAAAGGTTCTGATAAAAAAAGGTTTTTTATTTCGTCGCCCACATTAACTTTTCTAGAAATTTCTCCATTTTTTTTTGCCCTCTAACTTTTCTAAAAATAGGTTCAATGTTTTTTTTTAAATGTTTTTTTTACCATATTAGATTTTGGATTTTTTCAAAACAGATAAATTAAACAAAGCGGCCTAAGACCACTATGTTTTTTTGAGATGAGCGCGTGCATTAGATTTAGGCCGCACATTACCAAAAAAAACATGTGTTTTTTTCTGCCCAGTGCGCTCATTAGATTGTTGCCGATTTCCGAAAAAAAAACCAGTTAATTTCGGGAGATAAAAAAACATTTTTAAAAACAAGTTTATTTCAGGAGATAAAAATACATTTTACCAGCTATGTTTTTATTTTGCTTGTTTTTTTGTCATCCTCATTAACTTTTTTCAAAATAGGTCAAAGGTTTTTTATTTGGACGCCCTCATTAACTTTTCCAAAAATAGGTTTAATGTTTTTTTTTCTGAAATGTTTTTTTTATAGCCCTCCCTTATTAGATTTTGATTTTTTTCTGATCTAAAACAGAGAAATAAAACAGTGGCCTAAAGAACATGAAATTATTGTGTTGAAAAAGCTAATAGAGTCTGAAGTGGAAGAATTAAATATTAATTAAATTACCCATTTTGGAAATACCTGAAATACCTGCCTGATTATGTTATCATTTTTAAAAGATATAGAAAATGTAGTTTCAAGTTGTAATTGGGAAATAAATATATTAAGTTATTGTGTACACTTAAGTCCTTGAAAAATCTGATTGTGTCCTGGAGAAGTCTTTGAATTTTGTGTCTTCATGGGAGTATGAACCCTGCTAGATAATATATTGAATTCTAAAGATATTTCTGCTATCAGGAATTGCTAAAAAATATTTTTTGTTGAATAATTATATTTTATATATATATGTATATTGATATTTAACACATATGTTCTTTATATTGCAGACAATTTCAAGTCTCTTGATGCAAATAAAGACAAAGAGAAACTGAAGGAAGATTCTAAATTTGACCAACAAAGGGAGGCTACCATTGCACAAGCCTTGCAAGCTAAAGAAGGTCGCAGTAAAACATTTGCTGTCGGTACCGGCAAGCAAATACAGGTATGAAGAAGATTTCAGGTGCCTATATAAATCTTATAGTAAAACGTGCTATCAACGGCCACCCTAAATGTTAGCCAAATTAGAGGAAGGGGGGAGGGGGATTAAAAAAAAGAGATAATACAAAAATTTTAATTAAAAATCAGGGGTCTTTCCATAACAATAAATTAATCACATAACATTATTTATTTGTATATGGGTTGTTTTACAATCAGGGTACCCACTGTACTTTATATTTGTTATCACTTTCAAAAATTTAAAAATCACAGTTACAATGTTTACACACTCCAAGATACTATTAAGGTAGAATAACCTGAATGAAAATCAAAAAGTTCTAATTTTTCATGATATTTGTAAAAACAAATAAAAATATTTGCATTTTTTCAAGAAAAGTAATGTTGCATACAAAATCTATTAAACTTTACAGGCTAATTACTTGGAGAATACTCGATGCAAACTTAATCACGGGTATGTGGTATTTAGTGATATGCTTTCTCAGTTCTAAACAACAAAAACAGAACAGATTTTAAAATTTTTGTGCTGAATTACGGAGACCTACAAAACGTGTAAAATGTCCCTCAAAAAATGTCCTTTCAGAGACAATGAGTCTGAGACATCTTTGTATTGTATATTGAGATATGCAATTTTGTTTTTCTGAGAAAGAAAAGTAATGTTGCATACAAAATCTATTAAACTTTACAGGCTAATTACTTGGAGAATACTCGAAGAAAACTTAATCCCGGGTATGTGGTATTTAGTGATATACTTTCTCAGTTCTAAACAACAAAAACAGAACAGATTTCAAAATTTTTGTGCTGAATTACGGAGACCTACAAAACGTGTAAAATGTCCGTCAAAAAATGTCCTTTCAGAGACAATGAGTCTGTGTTAATAAAAAATATTTATATAAACATATTATGGCAAATGAGACATCTTTGTATTGTATATTAAGATATGCAATTTTGTTTTTCTGAGTTAAATATTATGGGAGAAAATTTTATTCAAAGTTCAAAAAATTGATGTCCATCAAAAAATGTCTTGTCCGTGAATGGTAAGAAAGCTCATTCAAGCTTGCTATAGGAATATATTTTTCATAGCTATGTTTTTCATAGCTCGTACACATATTGTGTATTAATTTGAAAAACATTTTATATTTCTCAGATGCATATTCTTAGAAAATTTCCAGTTACCGGGTATGTAAAAAAAATGTCCTTTCCGAGACTAAACTTTAGGTTCTCTTTTTCGCATACTCCAAACTCAAGTGTACAGCTGGAATAACAAGAGGCCAGCAGGCAACCATAATCCTCTGCCCCGCACGTGTGATAGACATTTTCCAGGGTGCATCTTTCCCTGAAGTCTCACATTTTGTTATGCAGTAATGTCCACCTATCTAGCACAGTTTGCCATGTATATTACAGATATTAAAGTCAATGATGGTCCTAAATCGTCCATTTCGAATTTGATCAAGTTGTAATTTGTCAGGGCATATATTACTCCCTGAAGCCGCACATTTTGTTTCATAGTAATGGTCTGGCCGTCTTGCACATTTTTTCAGATATTGCGCTGATCAAAGTCAATAATAGTGGGCATTTTGCATTTGATTGAGCTGACAGGAATATTGAAGTTAATTATTGCCGATAGTCAGCCATTTTGAATTTGATCAAGTTGATCAAGTTGAATTTTTTTAGGGCATATCCCTACCTGAAACCGCACATATTGTTTCATAGTACTAATGGTGTAGCTATCTTGCACGTTTTCCAGATATTACGCCGATCAAAGTCAATAATAGTCGGCCATTTTGCCATTTTTAATTTCACCGATTTGAATTTTTCAGGGCATATCCTTTTCTGAAACCGCACATTTTGTTTCATAGTATGCCTAATGGTCTAGCTATCTGGCACGGTTCAGTCGTATAAGTTATTTATGGCTGATAGTCAGCCATTTTGAATTTGATAAAGTTGGAAATTTTTCAGGGAATATCCCCCCTACTGAAACCGCATATTTTTTTCATATGTTAATGGTCTAGCTGTCTGGTACAGTTTCCAGATATCATGCTTATCAAAGTCAATAATGGGCGATAGTCGGCCATTTCGCATACAATCTTTTTAGTTGATATTTTTCAGTGCATATCCCTCCCTGAAACATTTTATTTCATAGTAATGATTTAGCTATCTGGCACGGTTTGCCAGACATCAGGCATATTAAAGATAATTGTGGCAGATAGTCGCATTCTCCACACATAGATGTCGCTCAGGTCAAACCCGCTCTCTCTCTGTAACCACACGCCATGTTTCGACAAAAACTGCTCATTTTGAACAGTTTTGTTGATATAACAACTAAAGGCTTATAAACACGCTTGAGTGTCCTGAATATATATGGCAAATATAAAACACCACTACTCCGCCACATATGAGTTTATATTCACATAGAAATAGAAAACATTCAATGGATTACTTTTTCTGCCTACGCGCTGCTGTGAGAAAGTCCATGTTTTTCTGACAGAATTTACAATCGGCTTCAAAACACTGGCAAATATAAATTACTGAATGACATGCGAATTGTGCTGGTTCAATTTATCCACTACTAAACAGAATAAATAGCCCTTACCTGTAACAAACTCTAAAATCAAATTAAATATTGAAAAAAAGATAAGTAATGAGTTGAAGTGAACACCAAAATAGTTCCGCGGTTATAGGAATGGTTATAAAATCACGTGGTAACGCTCACTAACGGCTGATAAATCTGGTCAATCGCCATGCGTGCATACGGCGAAATGAGCGTGTGGTATGGTATCAGAGATATATAATCTCTGAGGTCAGAATGAGATAGTCAGCCATTTTGAATTTGATCAAGTTGATTTTTTTTAGCGCATATCCAACAGCACATTTTGTATTACATGTACTAGTATAGTGATGGTCTGGCAATCTGGCATTGTTTGTCCGATATCAGGCATATTTAAGTTAATAACGTCCGATACTCTGCCATTTTGAATTTGATCAAGTTATTCAGGGCATATCCCTTCTCGAAACCACACATTTTCTTTCAAATTTAATAGTCTAGCTATCTGGCAGGGTTTGTCAGATATCAAGAATATTAAAGTTAATTTAATGCCCAATAGTCAAGTATTTTGAATTTAATCGACTTAAAATATTTCAGAGCCTATCTCCCTTAAACAAAATGGCCACCAGAAAGCCATTTCAGATTTTACAGGCCTATCTGCAAAATTTGTCATGTGTTGTCCTTGTGTAACACTGAAGATTTTTTTTTCATATTACCATTTTAGCCATCTACATGCAATATATCCAAAATAATTAGTAAAACCGACCAAACAATTTTGCTTACAAACTTTAAGCAGGTCACTGAGTGACATAGCTAACATATTTGCCAAATTAAAAGAAGATTTGGTGAAAACTTTTCCCTCAAATGAGCTAACGGTCCCTTCTTTGTTAGTGAAAGTAGTAAATTAAATTAAAGGGTTAATGACATGGGCATCAAAAATGTCACCAGAAAATTTCCCAGTGGTACAGTAGAACCTGCTATGAGCAGCCACTCGTATGAGCAGCCAACCTCCCCAAAATGACATTTTGTATACAAATGAACCTTCTATGTGCAGCCACCTGTCTTGAAAGGCCACTTTTCTTGTGTTGCAAGGGTGGCTGCTCATAGCAGGTTCTACTGTATATGATGGCTATAGCTATCATGCGAGATTTTATAAATAATGAGAAAAAAACGAATAATAATGGCTGTCAGTTGGCTATTTTGGATTTTTTTTCTGCAAAATCTTTCATGAGTTGATAAAGTTGATCCTCGCCCTGTAAAAGTAAACATATATAATACCATAGACCATAACCAAGGTATTCAAATGAATCGGAGAGAGCTAACTAAGCCATTTCTGATGATTAAAAATTGAAAAAAAAACCATTTGGTCTCCATGGTTTAAAAAGTATTTCAGCTCTTTAACCCTTACAGCGCGGGGATAGACTTTAGTCATTAGAATCTGATGTCTGCAGACATCTAAAGTCAATCCCCTCACTGTAAGAGTAGAAATATTTCTAGTGGCCGTAGACCCATAACATAGGTAATCAAATAAAGCCAACTAAGACATTTATGATGATTTCGAATTGAATAAAACCCTGTGGTCTCCATAGTTTATAAATATAAAAAAATTCAGCGCTTTACGGGTTTAAATGACATTTTTCTGTCACCATCACCTGCAGTGAATTGATTTGGCCTTCCCTCAAAACATAATTAATTAATTAATTTTGTTTATTTTTCACACAAAATATCTAATTCTGACCGACCTCAAAACTAAGACCGCGCTGTAATGCGCATGTGCCTACAACCTGTGTTAGCTAATCATAGCGACCCACCTACTGTACTTAGTGGTACGATCCTTGTTAGACTAGCGTCACAAACGGTGTTCCCCCATTAGACCAGCATTAGTTGATAAGTGACAGCTGATAATTATACACAATTATGTTCTTTGATTCCAAGTGTGGTGGTCCTTAAAATGGTTTCGATCTATTTAGCCGAATAAGCAAGTTGAGTCACAGAGTTTACACTACTCCCACTAAAAGGAGTACCGATTTTGACAAAATGAAAAATTCACCTTTTGAATTTTGTTAAAAACTAGTTTTCCATTTAAACTAGCTTCAATGCACTTACAAAACCGCAGGATTTTTTTCCACATTGTCATTTTTTTTCAGGCTAATAATTATTTGGAAACGTTTGGGCAATTCTACCAATTATGAAACTTTTACAAAAAAAAATCTCATAAAATCGCAAAGGTAACCGCTGCATATGGCAGGTATTTGATCAAATTTAGTTAAACTCAAAACACTTTTTGTAATTTTTACATTTTTCACGTCGGCACGACTCATTGAACGGACATGATATTAAAGAAGAAAAATTATTAAAAAAATGGTAAAAATTGAAAATCCAACATTCTGTGCCACTTCAACCTTAAAATTGCCTAGCTTTGGGATTTGTATGCAGTTAAGTAGTTATATTTTGTAATATTACTTTAACAAATTTAAAAAATAAAAATTCTATGATTGAAAAATAATTTGTAAAAATAAATTATACTTGTGTACGTCCGAAACCAAAAATATACCAATTGTTCTTTTACTATTAAGTGAAAGCGAGAAAAAAACTTCACTTAATTATAAAATTAACTATATCCCATGATTAGTTTTCAGTATATTTTAGGTTTCTCACTGGGCTGTTTTCTCAGAAATAACGGTTTCGGACGTACAAAGTTTCGAAGGTACAAGATAATGTACGTCCGAAACCACAAAGAGGAACCCTTACAACTAAAATAGGAACACCTATATTTCAACAATATAATATTTTTGGTGATGAAAAACAGGCTGTATGTTTATTTAGTTGCTTTAATATGATATCAACATATTTATTATTATTATTTCCCTTGAATTGTTATTTAATTAAGTTTATAACTAGATTATGGTGGGGATGTACATCCGAATCCAAAAAGTATAAGCTTTAGCAAATTTTCATTAATCCACGGACCATGACAGAAATAGACATAAGGATCTAAAGCTAAGTTCAGGAGTTGGTTGTATTAGTTAAGTTTCAAAGTTATCTTCTGTTTTGATAAATACTAGTTTCTAGACGAATGCAGTTTCAGATACCCGGTATACACATTACATGTTATGATGTTTTCCCTGTGAAGATTTTGCTACATGAATATGGGTCATCATGTATGAAAAAGAATTTAATTTAGGTCTTGCCTTTTTCAAATTTTAGAAATATAATTGTGAAATGTTATAGAATATATCTCAGTTTCTAGTTATGTCAAGATATGTATACACAATATTGTTTATTTTATGCATGGAATTCAGACAAACACTGTCTTTTGAACAGTTGAAACAAGCACTTCTAGCACATTTTATGTAAAAATAGTAGTTTTAAATTTCTACTGCAGTGAGTCATCACTATGAGAAGTGAGAGTCATACATTTATTTATCATGTTTATATTGCAAGAAGAAAAATTGACCATTCAGCTCAATTATTAATAATTTTCTTTACATGGATGTCAATATCACTATCAAATTAGGTGTACGTCCGAAACCATACAAGCAGAGCTTTCCAAAATGTTTATACATTTCATAGCAATCTATAAATCACCAGAGTACTTTTTTATAGCTTTATCATGCATGTGGTGTACTCAAGTGATACCATAACTGCTACATTTAAGTATTGAATTCAGACGCGTACGTCTGAAACCGAAAAATGTATGTCCGAAACCAAACTTCAAATTGTTTTTTCATCATGGAAGAAACACTAAAAAATTAAAATTTGTGAAGGACCCTTCACACATACGTCTTTTCTCCAAAAATATACAGAAAATTTTTCAATTCCACACCACACATCACAGAAATTTTATGAGATATCATGCATGTTTGCAAAATCACCATTCTCTGAGTACGTCCGAAACCGACATATTTTACTAATTTTTCTTCCAAAGTACAAAAAATAACAAAATTTTCAATAGTGATACTTGTAAACAAGACAAGACTGTACTGAAACATCACTTTTACTATTATATATATTGATAAATTTATGACTAAATATAGCACAGAACTGTCTGAAGTGTACGTCCGAAACCATGGAATTGCCCTTTTGTATCTCCTGTTAAAGAGTTCTACCTTTTTTGGTGTACGCTATCCAGTTCAGACTGCCGTTCTAGAAATATACCAATTTAATTTGAAAAAAAATAGATCTATAGGTAGATGATAACCATGATAAATTGATCACTCATTATCTGGCTACATAATAAAACTCTCAATAATGTTCACAGCTGCAGGTTCCTTTTTTTTATTTCGAGTAGGCCTATTTGACATCATTTTTAAGTTTAAAATGTTTTTATTATATTTGCATGATGTAGAATGGTTTATGACGTACGTCAAGTGGGTCACATGGCCCCTTATTCCTAATCGGAATGAACACTGGTGTGCCAATGTCGGATAAAATTAATTGTCTGTACGACCTACATGTAATAATTATGAATAGCCAATAAAATCTAAATGAATTATGAAGGTGGGATCGCCACTAGCTAAGAGCTAGAGCTCATGGGGCTGCAGGTTTGCTAATTAAAGGTAAAATGTCCACCGACAGCACAAGTGTTCCTGAAGACTAAGCCCACGAAAGATGGGTCAGATAGGGAAAAGAGAATAATCAGTGATTCAGATAAATCGCGCATAGTCCAGAAATATTTTTTATAAAAGCTAGTAAGTGTGATTAAAAAATCATAAGGGCTAGTGGATTTTTAGTTCCACTAGCCCGGCTTGTGAGTTTTATATAAATGTGCCCCCCCCCCTTGTTTTTCTTGTACCCTGTATTACCAGAAAGTCAGCTGGTTTGAAAAAATCTACCAGACACCAGCCTGCTGCGTGTAGCCGTGTCAACATGGTTGAACCAAGGTCAGCGTGTTGTGAGCGTGGGTGTCAACGCGGTATGCTACTGTTACATGTTGCCTAGTTGTTGTACATGTTGTTTTTAGACCAACGTCTTACAGGTGGACCAGCATTGCATAACACCTGTGTGTGTTGTGTAATTAATCGTTGAGTTGTGTCAGAATGAGGACAGCGTGTCACTTTTGCTTACAACAAAACAGGGCTCGAAATTGGACTAAATTTCCATTTGTCCAGTCGGCTAAAAAATTGACTAGTCCTTACCAAAAATAACACTTGTCCTTCCTGATAATTGTCAAGCAGGAACACTCGTCCAGAAGGACAAGCTAAGTGAAACTGAACTTGTCCTCCCCAGATTGTTGGTCGTCTCGGACGATCGTACAGGGCCAATTTCGTGCCCTGCAAAAGTAATGACTGTTCATTGCACTAGCTCAGTGATCATTGATTTCATTATTCTAATATATATCTAAAAACAGATACCATATTTAGATATCGTTGTGCCCAATTTAGAACATTCCAAGATAAAATGTGATGCTAACCATGTCATCGAATGCGTTATAACGAACTTGGCTGCATAAGGTGTCAGCCTGTATTAATGCACCAGTGACATCTGCTGATCTAACCAGCAGCAAGTTTTGACACAGCGAGGCCGTCAGGCCAAGCTGCGACCTTAGGAGTAGCGAGCCTTGCGGGGGAAGATGCATAGATCTGCTATGAGCGTTCACAAGTGGCAGCATGAGAGTGGATGGAGGCTTGCACATGCAGTGAGTTCTCACCAATGTCGCGAGGCTTAATGACGGCACCGCGGCCAAATGCGTCCGTGAAATACAGATTAAAATTTTTGTGCACATAATAAACGCGCCCCAACTTCGTCTCCACGGTAATTAGGGATAATACGGTAGGTTGTCAACCAAGCCCTACATTTTGGGTTGTCTGCTAACATTTTTGGTTATCCTGACAGAAAGATCCAGCATGGAAAAATAGGCAACAACGACATGACTGTAGCAGGGTGTGAAATCAGTTTTCTCACACTGACCATCTGTATTCTGAGATAAAATAATTAACTGATTTAATCACTTGCCCAGTCTTTTAGCAGGTTTGATCTCAAGTGAGAGTAGCACTCGTTATTTCCCCACTCGAATAGGTGAGCGTGCTAGTCCCAGTCATGCTCACCGACTGTGCTTCTAATGTTTACTTTCCAAAAAGAATTTCTTGCTCAGTCAATGTTATTATAAAACAGAAATTATATGATAAGAAATACAGTGTCATAATATTCAGTTACAAACAAATATATTATATGTTAAGTACTTTCTTTTTTTATTGTAGTCATCAACGACAAATGACAAAGATATTGCTAAAATAGTTGAGATGGGATTTACTGCAGAACAAGCTACATTGGCTTTGAGGCAAAATAGCAATAATGTCCAAGAAGCTATTAATATGCTAATCTCAGAACCTACCACACAAGAGCACTCTGTAGGAAGTGGAGCTGGTGGGAAAAATATGCGAGGCCATGCCAGAGGACCTGACCGTGATAGTCGAGACATTAGAGAACGAGATCAAAAGGATTCTAAGGATCCAAGGGAAAGAGGTTGTTTGACATTCCATGATTATAATATAACAGGCTTCAAATAACGTTTTTTCAACAAAAAATATGTAAAAAATGTTGAATTCTTTATTTTACATACCTATATATATATGTGATATCTCTATTTGCAATAATATACAGATCAATTATTTAGGAGCTCAGATGGTATTCACATTCAAGTAAATGTAATACATACAAAATAAACAACTAACTTTGTTTTCAGTTCAATTGTTGGAATGTTCCTTCAATGAGTTTGTGGTGCACTGTTTATGGTCCACTACTACAATGCTATATTTTACTGTGGGGTTTTGCAGGACGAGGCAGGAAGAATCGGGGTGATGAAGAGGGAGATGACTACTCTGGACAAAGTAGACCATCTGGGCCTGCAACAATATTTGATTTCCTCACCGATAAGATCCCAGCCAGCTCCAAATCAACTGAACCGAAAGGTTAGCTAATGATAAAGCTGATCATTTTGTAATAACAAAATTTAAAATTAGGCCTACATTGTTAGGGTGGATATTTACCAGGTATGGGTCCAGCTGTTAATAAATGGCCGCTCGTTTAAAACGACCGTGTGTTAATAAGCACTCGCAGCGCACTTCCGGCGAGTGTTTATAAACGGTCATAAAATATGACTGGTTAACTGTACATTTTATTCCATAATATCAGGTATTTTCTCTTAATTATACCAGATTTGGTATAATGTATAAATTGACACAACACATTACTACTTAGTAATGCACTTGGGAAGCGGAACGATGATTTAATTAGTAAAAATCGCCAGAAATAGGTTTTCTGACCACTGACCCCCACCTCCTTAAAGTGTCATTGCTGAAAATTGTATACATTTCCGGTACAATCTGCTCATACCATGAGGTGGTAGCTAATCTATAGTGATGATCAACTTGTATGTGTAATTTGCATTTTCCATCTTCCATCTTTTTTGTACACATGATTTAGGGCACAGAACATAGATACAATCCCGGAGTGCAGTCATTTGTCTCACTTCCTCGGTAAATCAATAAGGAGATTTACCTAACAAAAACAACTTGAATGAAGGTTATTATATAGTTAACTGAACTGCCTCTTCATATTGCGAATTCATATAAAGTTATACAAGTAATTCGTAGTCCCTTTACTATACAAGTGAACAAGGCCGGCTGTTTACAGGGCTCGCACTGGTCCTGGAAATCCTGGAGAGTCCTTGAATTTGAAAAATAAAAATCCAGGCTTTGAAAGTCCTGGAATTTTGTTAAAAGTGCTTGAAAGTCCTGGAATTTTGAATAGTGAGAAATTAAAGAGCTTGCAAAAATGGTATTTGCTAGAGTCTAATAAATAAGTTAGGCTACCCTTTTTAGAACAAGTTGAAATAGATCTACCTGCCAGATTTTATTATCAATTTTAAAAGATATAGAAAATGTAGTTTCAAGTTGTTTTTGGGAAATAAATGTACGAGTAATTGTGTATATTTAAGTCCTTGAAAAATCTGATTAGGTCCTGGAAAAGTCTTGGAAAGGTCCTGGAACTCTGTTTTCTCATGAGAGTATGAACCCTGTGTTTATAAATGCCCTGGTGTTTATAAACTCTTGCCGGAAGGGCGCTGCGAGTGCTCATAAACGCATGGTCGTTATTAAATGGGCGGCCATTTATTACCAATTGAGCTTGTACCTGTTTACTGTTTTTGCATCGGACACCAATTGTCAGTCCATCTTATTTTCCAATGTAAGGGGATTTTTTCTTCCTGTTTTCTGAAAATTGCTGCTTGTGTTCACCATATAGAACACCATCAGAATTAATATGATCAGAATGGTATGGTTTGCGGCTCAGTATAAGGGTTTTTTCTTTTGTAGTTTTTTTATCCCCCACCTGTCGAAGTTGAGGTGAGGGGTATTAGCGTCGCCCCGGATTTCTGGCTGTCCGTCTAGATCGCTGTTCGTCTGTCCACGTTTTGTTTCTGAAGGAGATCTCGGTGTCTCAGTTTCTGGTGTGACTAGATTAAAACATCTCACCCTCCGCCCAACAAAGTTATGAGGTTTTGGCTAGCAGTGTAGCAGGAGAAAATTCAACATGCTTTCACAAAAGTTATATTTTTGTAAGTCTGGACTTACACTGCCCCCCGCTAGACACTGCATTCCTGCATGTTAAAATTTGCAGATGGCTGACGTCATATCCCCCCACTCTAACTTTCGACTGATCGTAGTAAGCTTGTGATTGGCCGGCTCTCCTGCTAAAAGTTCTGTGAGCGGCTGGCGCAGATGTGGGGGGAGAGGGGTGGGTGAGGCATACACCTGTATTTAGAGACGCGTGTGCCATCTGTGTCTGGTTGGAACAGGCTATACACAGTGCTCTGTGTAGTCTGGACTACACCATGTGGTTATATCCAGATCACAGACTATTCAATATTGAGTTTTTGTTATCACTACTGTAAGTATTTCTTTGTCATGTTCCGAGCCTATGCAGCACTTGCAAGTCCAAGTGTAACTGTAAACAGGAGATGTTACTCCAACGTCATTTCAATGTAGGGGCAACTTCAGAAATGCTGGCCCAGTATTTAGACAGCATTGGATGCAGCTGGTCTTTTGGCTGTAATGCTGCCGTTGACAGTTCTGAATTTTTCTTGGGCCAGTATTGCAGACAGTGGACCGGTGGACCAGCATTGAACCATCAATGGTTTGGAATATTTTTTTTGCTGGATACTAGACTAGTGTTGATCCAATGTTTGTTTTTCTCTGGACCACTCTGCACTACTCTGGCCCAGCGTTGGATAAATCTCTTTTTAGTTGTATGAGATAAATGAGTGGCTACTTTCTTCACATAGCCATGATGGTCAGTCCAGTCTGACATATAACAGACCAAATGGTACCCATCATAGAATAGGCCTATAAATATAGATTTTGAAAATTTCCTTTGAATTATCACTCCCAGCTGACAAACTACTGACAGTCATGTCTTAGACTACAGTACATAAGGAACAATTGATGGGTGCACCATTAACCCATCTGTTTGCTCGTTCATCCATCTATCTGTCCATATTCTGGTTTCTGGAGTATACATGTATCTATAAAACCTGTTGTGGATTTATTTCATGTTGTGAGAAGGGGACGTCGTGCAATGGCTAGAGCACCTGACTGCCTCGGCAGTCATGCATGCATCCCGATTTCGAAACCTGCTGTTCCCGTGTGTGATTTTTTGAGAAACAGCATTGTTTCTCCCTTCTTAATGTGACTAGGAGATCACATTAATGGCGGACTTCGTCGAGTTAAGGTTAAGACCAGTGTATCGACGTTAATTTTGCGTAGGGCCCCGCACTGTGCGCTGCTCACACATTTCATGTTGTACACACCCATCCCTCAAGGGACACATGTAGCTATGTGCCTTTTACTTTTTGTGGTTATGACCGCTGACCTAAATGTACTTTCTGATCTGTGAGCCAAAATATCCTGGGGAGACTAACAATCTTGTCTCCAAGGCATATCTCTGAAATCAGGAGATTTCTTTCATATTTCACATAAATCCCCCCAGGAAGTGTAGATGTGCATACACCTCCAGTGTTTATTCCAGGGGTAATGGCGGCTTTTAGCGTCTTGTTTGTGTTAGGTGAATTGTGCCAGTGAAAAGATTTAATAATCTGATGATGTTCTGTGGTACAGTTCCAATATAGGAAACTGAGCTATGCGCAATACAGTTTATTAGTTCATTAGTTTATTGAAATTAGGAAAGTAATAATGATTTTTTATGTATAATCTACGGTTTTGGTGATTAATTTATCTTCTTACTGGATTAAATATAACTATAATGTGTACTTCTGCCTTTTTTTTCTATTTTTTTGTATTTGCACACAAACATTTACATCATATTATGTACATTTATTTACAATAAAGTAAAGTGTTCGGGATGATTGAACACAAATCTATTTTTTCCCAGAACGTAAAGAAGAAAAAATTTCAAGTCACAAGCCTCACCAAGAAGTGCCGCAACAAGAGCGAGAAGAAGTTGATCAGAATCAACAAAAGAGGGGATTGCATAATCTTCCTCCCAGATTAGCGAGGCAACAAATGAAACGAGAAGAAGAAAGAGCACAGAGGCAGAGACCAGAGAAGCCGTCTGTCTCTGTTAATTCTGGTTCAGACACACCTCCTCTACAGCAACAACAGCAATTACAACAGACCCAGCAGTCAATCTCACATCAAACGGGTCAAAGAGGAAACCAGGGTAACCACAAATCAGGGGCAGGTCGTAATAATGAACCATACTGGAATAATTCACAGTATGATTCTCAGGGTAACAACCAAAACTCTGGTCGCTCCTGGCATGGTGGAACAAATCGCCAAGATCGAACTGGAAGAAATGGTGGTTACCAGCGTACGTATGATGTAAATAGTCGAGGACCTGTTTCAAATCGCGGCCTTTGGACAGGAGATCGTTCTGGAGAAGATGGTAATAAACGACGTAGTGATCAGAATAGAAATGGTGATGGAAACTACCGTGATAGATATCAAGATAGAGGAACAGCACGCAAGGACAAAGATCAGGATGGAGGTAATTGGGATTCTGAATGGGACGGGCAAAATAATTCTCAATATAACAAAAATCAGTCTAGAAATCGTGACAATTATAATTCACGAGGTGATTATTATAATCAACACCGTGGAAATACATATGGGGATCAGAGTCAGACACATGTATATGCATCTGGTCGACCTAATCAGCACAATGATCATCAAGGTAACATGACATCACATGGACATATTGATAATTCTCAGAGTCAGACCAAGACAAAATCTAGTGTATCTCATTCAAAACAGCCGATCTATTCACACATTGTTCCCAACCGACCACCATCATCAGTAAATATTGTGGGACAGGACCAAACAAATGGTGTTGCGGGAGATTCTTCTACCACAGTGTCGCACACTGGCATGATAAAAACTGGGCCAATGCAGCAGCCTACATATGTGACTGTGACTCCACAGCAACTTGTACAGCAAGTACAGAACCTGAATATAACTGGGCCACCACCTGCCGTATCACTGACTACAGATACGACACAACAACCCCACTCTGTCAAACAGCTCGGCATGACTGCTGTACACAGCTCAGACCAAAGACTTGATCAAATGACACAAAATATTTACACAATGCAGCAGCAACCAGCGTCACAAGTGCCATGCAGTGCTGAGATGTCACAACCTCTAGACTATAACAATGCAGCTTTCACCAAAGTCACAGTGCCTTCGTACACACGTCAGGTGAGCTTCTAAAAAAATGGTTAAATCCATCAAAATATCAGTTTATCAGGACTTACCTCCTGGAAATGTCTGGTCGTGCTAGTTTGCAACGAGTTTGTTTGGTTGCCACTGAACAGGGGCCAATCCCAAAAATAGTTTGACAATGTTACAATTTTGGTAAATTACGAAAAAATTGTTTTTGGAAAATATTGTTCAGCAATTGTTTTCTTCCAAGCCCTGACGTCCACTTCATCCTTAGCACTCATGCATAAATATTTCGCTTATCAATTTCAAATTTGATTAGCAAATGGCCAAAATTGCATAGCTCTGAACAAAATGTTTCCTGAATTAATATAATAGTAGCATACAAATAGCGCAGTGTAAAAATGTGTGTGTGGCATAAGAACATTTGCAGTGTTTGAGACTCATAAATCATTTTGGTTTTAATCTATAATTAAAGTACCACCAACGGCGGCCGCTTTGTGACCACTTTAAAAGTTGATAAATCCTTTCATTTTCTGTAAATATCATCACATAAACACTATAGCATTTCATAAATACTTAAAAAATAAATCCAATACTGTGCAACCTGTACATCCGGACTTGAGCAAACCTGAATCCTGTCTATGCCATAATGATTATTTGGTCACAAATTAATCACACTGAAAACAATACTAATTAACCCTATTCAAACCGGGAACTGTCTACCCTAAAAACCAGACTCATTTTCTTCCCGTAATGGATCAATTGTATTGTATTTCCCTTCCAAATCGGATTTTTTTTTAGAGAAATTTAAAAAAATCATATGTAGTAGTAGTACACTAAGGGTTGAACTGAAGGGACACAAGTTGATATAACATCCTGCTTATGCAATGTTAAAGATGCAAAGTTAAGTGTTGTTAACACCTTTTGCGCTTTCGGGCATATCAGGAATTTAGCTCCCACTACAAAGTTTAACTGATCTTATCAACCCTTGATGGATCGCATTCAAATTTTGTAGGGTGTTTCCCTGGGTATTTCTGATGATCTGGTTACCTTTTGTGAAAAATCATTAAAAACAAGATGGCTGACAGAGGACATTTAAAAAAAAATGGCCTCCACTAACACTTGTTGGTGAGATATCTTATGAACCGCTTGTTGGATCGCATTGAAATTTGATGTGGTGGTTCTCTGCAAGGACTTAGCCAGGAAATGATAATAGGGAGTCCAAATGTACTTACTGTTGGGCCAGGACAGGGTCTAGGGTCCTCCCACAATGCAATTTGGTGGAATCTGCCGATATTTTTCTACGTCCTGGCTTAAAATAGGCCGTCCAAAAGACTGCTGGATGGATCTCTGACTAAGTCCTTGGTTCTCTGGGTAATTTTGATGATCTGATTAACTTTTGAGAAGAATTCATTAAAAACAAGATGGCTGACGGAGGACATTTTGAAAAAATGGCCCATGAAAAAGCTTGTGGGCGCAATATTTTATGAACGTTTGGTTGGATCGCATTCAAATTGGATGTGGTTGATCTCTGGGTATTTCTGATGATCTGCTCAACTTTTGTGAATAATTCATGAAAAACAAGATGGCTGACGGAGGACATATTGAAATACAAATCCTGTTGGGGGCAAATTATTATTTCAATTTTTTTATTGTGGCAATTTCTCCAAGTTTGACTAAGTGTTTTTTCTAGCGGTGGGTGTTTTTGAAGAACTGATCTGAAAATATGCTTTTATTGTTTCCTTGTCACAATTAGTTTAACAACATAATGGACTAATAAAATAATTGGTCAAATTTAGGGGCCTAAAATATTTTAACAAAATCATAATAATATAATATTATTTTTGCTAATATATTTCCTTTGTGTGCTTAACTTACCATCGGTTGGTTATAACAACCAATTTTAGCTGATCATCGATTACATAATTTTCATTAATTTCCATCACTTTGTTAACCCTTATCCTGCTGAGTTAATTTATTTAAATTTTCAGCCACTCGAAGTTGTGTCTCGCTACCGCGACCCACAACTCCAAGTGGCTGAAAATTAATCAGATTTGTTCAATTTGAGCACAAATATTTGCAAATCTTGGATGTTTTGACACACATTTCAATCCCAATATCAATTATTTGGTCGGCTAATAAAATAGCTTAAAAACGACATTTAGTCGTGATCAGTAGGATAGGGGTTAAGCCAGAATATGGATATTTGACACCCCAGTATGTTTTAGAAAATTACCTCCCTGGAAGCACCTTTCCAGTTCACTTTTAAAATATTTTTTATTTTCAGAATGATATGGTGGCTAGTACAAAAGGATCACGCCAGTGGAAGCCTGGTGATTACTGTCTAGCCCGTTACTGGGAAGATAAACAGGTTTTTTTTAATTTTACTATTTCACCTCTGTCACCTCCACCAGGTAATGTCTCACGGCAGCAATGAGTTGGTGTATCTGCAGCATGTTCGCACTACACTCATTTTAGTGCAAAAATGGATAAATACATTGTGTTATATTTATAAGTAATTACACACCAGCTGTGCACAATGATATATAATATTTTATTAATATATTCCATTATAACTCAAATTTTTTGAGTCGATTATTTTCCTGTTTAGCACTATTCAGTTATAGCTCGGTTTGACTAATTGGATCCTATCGATTGTGTTATAACAATGTTCGCCTGTAGCGCAAGATAGTGTGTGGACACTTTAATTTTTTTTAGTTGCCGCTGAATGAACAGTTTTTTATTTCAAAAAAATTTAAAGCTCTTGATTGCAAGTCAGTGATTTTCAATTTATTTACCATTTCTTATTGTTTTAAGTAATATTTTGCCTTTTTTGGTTGAATCCAATAAAATTTACACAAGTCCATATTATTATTAACTTTATAATAAAGAGTGAGCCCATTGAACCACCAAACGTTGTTCACCGGCAGAAAATCTTAGAAAAAACTGATGTAGATGGCTCTGCATAGCACCAAGGCAACTCTATGTTTGCCTTCACAGTCCACTATCGCAGCAGCGATCCTCCTGCAGTGTCTGTATAAATTTTCACAAGTCCACATTATTATAGTTATAAAAAAGAGTTGAGCCCATTGAACCACTGAACGTTGTTCACCGCAAAAATCATAAAAAAGACTGATGTAGATGGCACCATCTTATTATGCGGGGCAATTCTTATTTTTATCAATAGATTGATTTTAAAAATAGAATGATTTAAAGAGTATTCATGGTTTCAAAAATGTCCCCTGTCCCTCAAGTCGGTTTTATTTCTTGGCTCTTTACAAACGTTCATTTGTACAGTTGTACATGTAGTACAGTAGATCCTGTCACCAACGACCTTGCTTCTGCCAGACAAAAAAAGTCGTTGGTGACAGAAAGTCGCTGGTCACAGGAATGAGTTTTTGCTGTAAAATTTGCGGGTGCGGCGGCTGGTTCGATGTCGGGCTAATGACGGCGACATTCACCCACCATTGACTGGTAATCATTGTGGATCAAAGCACGTGGTTGCGGCAACATTCCAATGCCTGTTCTAATATCACTGAATGGTCGCTAGGTACGCTAATCACGCTAACAGAGCACACGTTATATAAGCCCAGGTAGCTCCTGACTTTTTACAGGCACGAGGCGTTGTATATTAACATTTAATGTTTCACTATAGGACAGATGGAACAACGAAATAAGTGGTGAAATAAAAAGGGAACTGATGAATAATATACATGTGTCTTTACACTAACAGGAGCATTATGACCACACTAAGACGTATGTACTGTCCACCGTCTACAACGCTGGACCAGCGTTAATCCACCATTGAATTAACGTCTTGTGTCTGCTGGGTATATGTGGCCGGACCACGCTCATATAGGACGTTCGCTACGTGTGAATAAACACGCGTGGACGGCTCATTAAGGCAGTGTATTGTATTAAAGTGACTGGGGGATTATTTATGCGGTCTGACTTTGAAGACAGTGGGCCAACGTTAAAACAACATTGGGTCAATGTCTTGTGTTTGCTGGTCAGTGACGGCGCGTCTCATGTCTGGAGAGGGGTTTACTGTTGACTGACAGGCTGTGTATAGGGTAATTATGACGCCGCCGCTCTGTCTGCCAGACAACACACAACTGAATAGCACTTGACATTTAGTGTGCTATAGACTATATTATTTGTATAATTATTCATGGCGTATCTTCTTATTACATTCCCTGAACAATTTAATACGATTGTATTTTAGAACATGTTTAATTAGCGCTATGCAAAATAAACAATTTTAAATACTTTTCGATTAATGTGAGCATTAAATTGATTTATACATGTTTTAGGGCATATCTTTAGTTAATCATTGGACATGAAGGGTTGGATGATTTCCTACCGGCGCGAGGTGATATTGCTGTGCAGTAACATGGACGGTCTGATGTAGATAGACCTCTTGCGACAGCAGCCTGATCTTTCAGCGTTATATCTCTCTGTTAACCATGATATCCACAGTCAGATCTGACATGCAGTGGTTTGCTCATGAATGTTTCCAAAAGTCGTATGACGAAAAAAGTAGCCTTTTGTGCTTTTTAAAATGTTTTTGAAGGGAAAATATTTTTTTTCCACTTTGATTAACTTGATTGGGATTTTACATTGTTTTCAAATGTGTTATTTTCCACTTGAAATTATTGCAGTTATACATGTATATAGATGTACTTTTTGTCAGGAAGAGGAAAATTAAAATCTTTTTAACTGATTGCAGTAGCCTATATAATATTTTATACCTGGTACTGAACCAATACTAATGTTGGGGGTATGCTTAGTTTTTACTATATTGTATTTTGAGCTATGTGTTGTAAACGCTTGATTTGCTTTTGTTCTTCAGTTTTATAGGGCTAATGTACAGTGCATATTGGGCGATGGACAATGTGGTGTGGTATTTACTGACTATGGTAACACTGAATATGTGCCGGTTTCTGAAATACGTGCTGTGCCAAAGGAGGTTTGGGTAGGTATTAATGAAAAATGTTTTTTTCTAAATTAATGAAGCGATGATTGGTACTGGTAGCAAAATAATGTGGGACTTGACACTAATTTTTGAGGTTACGTGACTTGTCTGGCAAATCATTTTATCCCTATGGTGCTAGGCATGACTATAGTTGTTTTTAATTTGTTTTATTAGCCAATCAAATCACTGTTATTGGGAATTAAATGAATGTGTAAACTAAAACATCGGGAATTAAACATTTTTGGTCTCGCATTAAACAAATGTGAAGTTATTTGCCACCTTGTGTATTATGTTCCCTCTTTTTACTGAATAAAGTAAATCTGTGAAGCATGGGATTGCATACTTAACATTTTATTACAGCACTGTCTGCCGATGCTCTGACAAACAACAATTATACAATGCATGTATAACATATGAGTTACAACAGATAACAATATAACCTATTTTTAGAATGATTATAATTATGCCAGACAGGCATGTAAGCTTATCAACTATTTCTCAGACACTGGGAAGTAGTTGGTCCGATACAACAAAGTGACGCCAAAAAATAGAGCTTTGACTTTGCATTTCACAATTTTTCTACAGCTTTTTAATCTTTTGTCTTTTCAAATTGATTTGTTACTTTTGTGACAATTAATCCAATTTGTAAAATCATGCTTGAGAAAAATGTATTATTGACAACATGGGTTTAACATCAATTGGCATATATAAGTAGTCTGAGGGTCAGACCACACACGGACCAATCCATTTGACGTAAACCCTCTACAGTCGCCAATATTTATCCGATCTTAACAATTTCTGAACATTCTCAGATTGATTACCATAGTTAAGTTAGAAAGTTGGCAAAATTGCATATATCCTAGATTTGTCAAAGACAGATACAGCACTTCCAATATATCCCACAGGTACTGCATTGGCAATCTTCTTTTTCATTGTGGAAGATAGAGAATTTTATATTTGCCATGCCAATGTAGCATCTAGTTTAAATCCACCAGCATCAATATTCCAGAAGTGGGCTTGTCATGTAGTCAGGTAACATATAGTGCTAAAAGTGATATTACATGTGTACTTCCTTCACATGGCACAAACAAGTTTAAAAGCTGTTTTCTTTCATTTCAACGTAAACACTCCAGTCCTACAGTCACCAATATTAATCCGAACATTCTCTAATGTCTTATCTTATCAACTTAAATGCTCTACAGTTGCAAAACTATTGCTCTTGTAAAACAATGTTGTAAAACAAATAAGTTTTCAAATTTTATGTACATTTAGTTTTGTCAAGGTATTTTTATTTCACTATTTTTGTCAAGGTTATTTTATTTTCTTTAACCTTTTTTCTGTGTTTGAAAATAAGTGCCATACAAGCCATACAGGCATCATGCATTTTCTATAATTATACATTTATAATAATAAACATGAAAATGTGTACATTTCTAAGATTATGCATTAATTAGTACAAAATAGATTTTAAAAATTTACTAATTTGACTAATTTATATTTTTTACATGTCATGTGTGCTGTCCAGACACTGCTGGTCTTGCTAGCTAGATGAGAATATATTTCAATTGTTGTGAATTTGAAGCACTGTTGTTTGTGAACAACATGTCCTGTATTTTTTGACAGGAGATGAGCATACCAACTCAGGCCTCAACTGCATCAACAACCCAGCAGCTGCAAAGTTCTCCTCAAGCCTCTAACTCGGCCATGTCTGTGCCTGGTATCATGGTACAGGGTCCACCAACTGTACAATTCCTTTCATTTTCTGGTGCTCCAGGAGCGAATGCAACTGTCGACCCCACATACCAGCAGGCTGTGATGGCATATCCGGTCTCTACAACCCATCAATCAACACAGGGGCAGCACGCTGACCCACAGTATGCTCGCAGAACCCACCAGCCTCAACAGCAATATTACATGCCACCAGCACAACGAACTCATCATATGTAAAAACAGGGCACAAAGGTTATTCACATGTATAGCTGATTTCACTGAAGGTATATCACGTGATGCAACTAAAAATGTTGGCAAATGTCTCTGAATAGATAGAATTATAACTGTTGTATTTAGATTGTTAATCAGAACTGCTTCATAATCATGGTCAGGTGTAAGGTGTGATCAAGGTGTTTCTATAATAAGGGGAAAAAATCAATATTTGGTGAGTATTGATTTCATCATTGTTGTTCAGAACTGTACAGTAAATTGTATAGCCCACATCCCCTCTTACTGGAAATGCAGCAAATGGCTCAAAATAACAATCAAGATGCATCTTTTAAAGAAAAAGAAAATATGTATTTTATTCAAATGTATTTCTAAATGACGTTGAGTTTTGCACTTATAGTCGAACTGACAATTTAAGAATACATCACACTGATGGCAGAGATAGACTATATAAGATGCTATAATTATTTTTTTGATGTCAAGTGCATGTGATGCATCCCCATAAAACAAAATTGCTGTAATCATTTTTTACACACATCATTTATTAGCGCACTGGCGATTGCTCATAAGGTTTGGTTGTGTACTCCTAACCTGGCGATCTTAGCTAGCCACCCATCTGTCCATCATTTATGACTACATGTATCAGATTTGATTCTGATAGGCAAATCTTGTATCATGGCAGAAATTAGAGAACTCTAGCTTTTCATATGCACAGTTTTCTCAAAACGGGGAGTTTATGTTCTATGGCCAAATACCAGATGTTTGTCATAGTGGTTTTGCATAGACAGTTTTTCAACTGCTTAAAGGTTTCGGGTGCTGTCTATGGGACTCTGCACTTTAAAGAACCCTTCAAATCATTTAAAGAAAGTACAGCATAATCCCAACTTCATGATTCCTTATATCATGATATTGCCACAATGTGCAGAGAGCAACGTAAAACAATATGTACTCAACTTGTGGACGGGAGAAGCAATTAGAAAGCCATCACAGACCCCCTTTCAATCAATTCACTGAAGATCACCCTCTCACCTCTGTCTGCCAATGTTCAGATTTGAGTTCCTTCCATATAGAAACTTCCTCCTATGTGTAGTTCTCGACAACTGCCTATCTAATAATACCTAATGATATGGTATTTCACATCTTGTGGCGTTAAATTGTTATTCCTTAAAACGCCGAATTCAGGGTTCGCACTGGTCCTGGGAATCCTGGAAAGTCCTTGAATTTAAAAAATGAAAACCCAGGCCTTGAAAGTTCTGGTATTTTGTTAAAAGTGCTTGAAAGTCCTGGAATTTTAAATAGTGAGAAAAGAGATTGCAAAAATTTTATCAGCTTTATAATAATTAAGTTACCCTTTTTTGAACAAGTTGAAATAGATCTACCTGCCCGATTTTATTATCAATTTTGAAAGATATGAAAAATGTAGATTCAAGTTGTTATCGGGAAATAAATGTACGAGTTATTGTGTACACGTAAGCCCTTGAAAAATCTGATCAGGTCCTGGAAAAGTCCTGGAAAAGTCCTGGAATTCTGTTTCTTCATGGGAGTATGAACGCTGTGAATTAAATGTTTAAATTTGCACGCACTTGCAGTTGTATCTCGCCCCCGCAACCCACAACTTCAAGTGGGTGTAAATTACTCATATTAGTTTAATTAAAGACCAAACCAACGTAAATCTTGGTGTTTAAACACAATTTCATCCCCAATAACTGAGATTTGAATGGCTGATAAAACAGAACAAGAACGACTATAGTCGTGCTTAGTGTTGTAAGGGTTAATCTCTAGCCCTCCTTCTATTGTGGAGCTGAGTACAACACTTGTGCTGAATTTTTTTGTGTGCTTTATGTATTGATTTATCAAATGTAATTTATAGTTATGTTTCGCATGGCAAAGTAAGTGATTATTACTTTTAAGTTAATTGTTTTTGTCATATATTTTCACCACAGATGGAAATCACACTGTGGCAGTGACAAAGGAATGAACTGTATTAAATTTAAATATAATATATATATATGTGTATATAGAAAGCATTTATTTGATGGAAGTATCCAATAGTTTATTGTACAGTTAGAATTAGAATAATTCTATCAAAGAGCGTGTGAAATAGCAGCCTCATAATAATTGTTATAATATACCAGTACATTTACTTACTTACATTATTTGAATTATCACCAGTTCAGTATATTATTAGGGCATATAACTATCTGATTAAGACAACCAACTACTTATGTTTTCATTTAAATGGGCAATGATTGAAGTCCCAAGAATTAGAGTGTATTATGCTAGTGAATGTAAAGATTTGTCAATCGATCATGCCAAAATATAGTAAAAAAAAATCATTTTTACACATTTCTTCATGGAATGTTTCTTCACAGAATTTCCACAAAAAGGTGAATAAATGATGAATGATTGGTTGAAGACAACATTTTTACAGTTGTTCTAATAACAGATTATGATAAACTAAAAAAAAAAACATTTTCTTATCGAAGAATATTTTTGGCAGGATGAAGGTTTCCATACATAATTCATGACATTTGTGTCATTACCTCTTTTTTTATCCACGTGTACACTGAGTACTGTATTTATTCTAATAAACGCCTGGGGCATAAATTTGAATGCCTCATGAGATTACAGGAGGATGGGTGCTTATTTGAGTATTTTTTTAATGATCATATACTGTACATGATCGTGAATTTTCTTTTTAAATCGGGGGTGGGCGTTTATTGGAATATGGGCATATATTAGAATAAATACAGTAATCACTCTTAAATTAACTGATGTCAATGCATTGCATAACAAAGTTCATTTAAAATGTTGATTACTCAATTCACTCCAAAATGTTTCCATCCTATACTTAATTTATATTTAAAAAAAACAGTATCGTCTAACTGTGGAGGCCCTGTACAATAGTAATTGTTAAAACATAAAAAGCTCCTTTTTCTGAATAAGTGTATTATAGGGGTATAAGTAAACTGTGAGGGCATGCTAATCCACAGGATTTGCCAGTTAAAAAAACTGCCATTCCGGAGTAAAAACTGACATTTCTTGATATAGTTATTGTGCTTGGACAACCCATAAAATGTGCCAGTTCACTAGAATGGATAATAACAGTTGTTACACAATTTTTGGCCTTACTGGACTGAAGAAATAGCGTCATTTCCAGCCCTGAGTGTTCGTGTGAACTTTCCCGCCATCTGTATTATAAGCACAAAAGTACGGGGGTACCCAATTATTTCAACAAAAATTGTAATACACAAATATTTTTCCAAATAATCATTATGGTAAAATTAAGGGTTACCGGTAATAGTCAATTAAGAATATTCTAAAAGCTTATCTGTAGCACTGGTCTTAATGTGTTTGTTTGGTACAATTCTTCTGGTTTTGAAGCAGTTCTGAATTATTCAGCAGATTGTTTTTACCGGTGAAATGTAAACAAATGTGTTCTTATTTTTTTCATTTCTTGTTTCAAACTACATGTACATGTTTTATGATATTATTTACAGTTAAATATGACCATAATACCAATCCACAGATTTGTGTGCATCCAGCACTTTAGGATTTTTTTTTTTTATTACTTTGAATGGTAAAGAAAATTATATTAAGTAATATGAAAAAAGAATGTCTGTTTTGCTGAGTACTTAAAAAGTGATAATTGCTCGTTTCACTGAACAAATTGTGAGGTGTAATGATCATCATGAAGATGTTGTTTATTATATCTATTGATGTTGTAATTTTTTTCTATTATGTTTTTAGTTAGGAGCACTTTAACGTAGACCTCCAATTAGGACCCGTTAAAATAGTAAAATATAATTTAGCCTGCTACATAAAGTTAAGAAAAAGTAGTATACAAAATAAAAATAAAATTATTAACTCTTCTCGTATCTATTATATATGATAGTGGTAATTTTGAAATAATAGTGAACTGATTTAGACTATTTCAGAAGTTATATCTTTGTATGCAAATAATACAAAGATATAATTTCTGAAAGTGTCATCTCTCTGCTATTGGAAGGGAGATGCAAATCTTTACAGATTTTCTTACAAAATTGTATCAGGTAATTTTAAAGTCTCCACCCACTATGTGGTGGTGGAGACTTACTGTTTTTGCTGAGTCCGCCCGCCACTGCATTTTGTTTCTGTTCACACTCGAAAACCTCTACTCGGATTATTTTTTTCAAATATTTGCAGTATGCATACTGGTCGTGGGGAATTTGTCTGGTAAATTTTTTTGGGTGTTTTTTAGTTCCTTCAATCAAATTCAAGATGGCTGAAAAAATCCTATGGCGCTCTCTAGAGCTTGAACCCCTTCATGGATTTGTTCATGTTTGGTTTGAAAGAAAGACCTTACCCTGAACGTGTGCTGAAATGCTTTTGGTGTGATTCTGATAATAAAAACTTTGATTTTTTTACGTTTTAGTATTTTTGCGGATATTTCAGTTTTGCTTATTTTGGCCATCATCAAAATTTGGTAATATAGACATACACCCCTGCCCATATTATTTCTGAATATTTGCAGTATGCATATTGGCCCTAAGAAATTTACCCGGTAAATTTGTTTGGCTTTTTCAGCTTCTTCAACAAAAAACAAGATGGCCGCCAAAAGCCTATGTCACTCTCTAGAGCTTGAACTGCTTCATGGATTTGTATTATGCTTGGTTCAAAGGAAGAACCCTACCCTTGTCATGTGCTAATTAGTTTTTGGTGTGATTATGATAACAAAAGCTTATATTTTTTTACGTTTTTAGGATTTTAGCTGATATTTCAGTTTTGCTCTTTTTGCTATTAGCAAAATTTGGTAATATAGTTATACAGCTCAGTGTTATCTTTTAGGTATGGTCACTGGCCCTGAGAAAATTGTCAGGAGAATTGTTTTTCTTTTTTCAACAAAATTCAAAATGGCTGACGAATCACATTTTACACCAAAGAGCTTGAACTGCTTCACCGACTTGCTCCAAGGAAGCAACTTACCCTGGACATACCGGTAATTATTAGCTCCCGCCGTCACCGTAGGAGGAGCTATGGATTCCGCCTCCGTTTTTTTTACCTCTTCTTTTGCCTATAACTTTGTAAAAAAATAAGCTAGGATAGCAATTTTTAGTATGTGGGTTACTTCCAGGTGGATAATGGACAGGTTAAAATATTTTTAATATGAATTCAATACGCAAGGTCGCAAAAGAGAAAATGATGATGTTACGGCGCTGGGCCGTCCTTGAACAATTCGTTTCTGGAGCATATCTCTGAAAGTACTTGTCCGATTGTCTTCAAATTTTACACACAACACCCCCTAGGGGGTCTAGTTGTGCCTTTTGGGGTATATGAACTTTGACCTACTTTTGGTTAAGAACTATGACTTATTTAGACGTTTTGACGCACACTTCGTTTCCGGAGCAGATCTCGAAAATTACTGGGCCGATGACAGTCATATTGTACATACATGTTCTCTGAGGTCCCTAGTTGTGCCTTTTCAGGTTTTTGGACCTTGCAGTTGACCCAGCACTTTGACCTAATTTATAACATCGGTAATGTTGATTAGATTTTGGTGTGATTCTGACATAACATTTTTACGTGGTTTACATACAAAATTGGTGACAGTACTGTATTTCTCTATAATTAATGTATTTTGGTTGCTAAATCTTTGTGGGGGGCGGGTGGAGATGCAAGATTTTCCCCTCAAGCAAATCTACCGGTAGTTATTTAAAAAAATGTCATTGTTATTTAAATTGGAAGTTTAATATTAGCGATATAATACAAACACACAACTTGACATGAAATGCATGGGCAGGTCACAATTCCATTCACTTTTTTTTCTGGTAGATTACATAAACATAGAAGTATTAATCCTCCTAAATTAGCTTAAAGCGCAATGGTGGGATTATTTCATCTTCTATTGTTAATTATTTTTTTATTGTAAATTTTCGAAAGAAATATGTATGTTATTTACAGAAGTAACATACAGTAGGTAATTCAACAATACTGCTATGTTAAGACAAATTATATGTATAGCAATAACTGCTTACTTAAAAGTAAACAGTTACTGTTTGTGTTTGCAAGGCACAATACATTATTGATCCACACGTTTGAAATGATAGTGTGGTATTGAAGGGTGTACTTTAAATTGTGTAGTATTGTTTTAATGAAATATACTGTCCATGTGTAACAACTTACTAAATATTTTTTATTTGATTCAAAGTGTATTTGGTGTTCAAAAGAAAGTAGGTAGTCTAGTTGTTTAAAAACTGTACAAGCTTGTGATTTATTAACTATAATGAATTGGTTAAAATAGTAAAAATGTTATTATTAATATTTGTACTACTAACTTTTTTATGATTTATGAGAATAATATTACATGGCATGTCCACCTGCAATCTTCATTTAGTCTTGATCTCAAATCAATCATACATTTTTCACTGTGATCCCCTTTTCTACTTCCTTATGCATGCGGCTCTCATACATTGCAGTCTTGTTGACAGAGTTTTCGACCATGGGCTGCAATGCTTTTTCTGACCATTGGTCAAAGCCAGACTTTCCAATAGTTTAATTTTCATCAAAAGTCAGCACATACGACATAATGTAAGTTGGATATACATGCTTTCTGACTTGAGAAATGTTTATATGTCAGTCCAATTTTCTATTGCCCTATTTTTTTTACAATTTACATGTATAGACTACATGTACATGTATTTGATTATGCATGACCTTTTTACATGGTGTATGCTCTAGAGCTCCTTTTATGTAATTTTGTAGCTTTATAATTTACTTAATTTTTTTCTCAAAAATTGTTTTAATCGCACGTGATGTAATTGATGGCAGTCCCTTGGACACACTGGCTATCATAGAAGTGTGTTTCAACTTAAACCATTCTCGATCCGATTAAAGTTAATCATTCAATAGTTATGTATGTAGACAGTTGTTTGTTCCATTAAACCAACATTTTTCGATGCAATTTTTTATGTAGTTCTACATAAAAGTTTGTTTGTAAACATAATCAACTTCATTTGATAAATTCATATAGTAGCAGTGCCGCAAGTCAAGGAGAACTGCTAACATATCACTTGTACTGACACTTTTAAATTATAATATACTATTCAAAAATTATTATGTTGTAGACATCAGAACACATATAATCAATGTGTCTCCTCTTCTAATCGTCTTGTACAATATTGAGCTTTGTTAATTTATTAGTATTGAATTAAAATATGTTGTATTGTGTCACAGTAAGCAAATTAAATAGATTCTTATACAAATAAATGAGAGACAAGGAGAAAAAGAGTGTCTGAATTCAAAATTGATATTATAGGCTATGAAGTGCTGGTTTTGCCTACAACGTCCTGAAAATTGAAAACAGGAATTGTTAATGTTTTGTTTCCCTTCATTTATTTTATCTGTTGCGCTGTATAATTATGTAAATTCACTTTATGTATATTTTTTCGTTGAGTTCATAGTACGATGTTTTGAAACCTTTATAAAATGTGTAAATCTGAATATTAAATTGTTTATATTAAAGTATTATCTTATCTTTTGTTTTTTAGGCATCCCCGATGCTATTGGTATGCTTATATTGTTTAGCTTTTTTTCCGTCTCCGCAGGCACCAGGCCATAAACGGCCATTTTCCAAGATCACCCTCTGTAGACCTGTCATGCAGATACTCTTTCTCACATGGTGTCATGCGTGATACTCTTTTTAACATGTTTTCCTGCTTCTAATGAGCTGTCAACAAGCACATATGAGGAACAATAATTCACAGTTTTCTCATATTTACATATGCTAAAATGTTTATTTTTTTGCTTAGATAGTATATGAATAGCTGTTGTACCACCTTGCAAACACATGTACGAATTGAAATTGATTTGTGTGTTCCTAAGGTGAAATAGATGGCTGCTCACGAAATATCGGCATGAAAATCGACACTTTTGTTGATTTTATTTCAACACGGATAAACCTGCCGCATCAAAAAATTATCTGAAAATACATTATTGTCCAATACATCAAATCGATATCCCACCTGCTCAATTATTATCCTCCAAGTCGACGATATCCAGCAAAGCATTATCTGAATGAGTCCTGCTTTCTAACAATTCCATTTGACGGATGTCCTGCTTTCTAAGAGCAAGTGTCCTGCTTCCTAAAGAGCAAATCGGTACAGTTGATAAGGCAAATAAATATAGATTGACGAGTATTCTTACTATCTATATTTATCATTCAACGCAGAAGAAAATTCTGACACCAATAAGATGGTTTACAGTATAGTGGCGCTAGAGTATATGCTCACGAACTGCACAGAGAGCCAAAATTAAATTACGTATGCACTAGTCATGGTAAGTAAGTAAAGTGCTTTACTTCACTTTTCGGCCAGTATGGCCATTTAAGTGAAAATTCCTAGTATTACAATATCCCATATTGTATAGTTAAAGTAAAGTAGAGTTAAAGTAGTAAAGGGAAGACACTAGTCATGGTGGAAAAGCAAGGTTCTAATATCATGTGATGGCTTCTATTCTGCGATACAGAACCAGTATCTGCATACTAGTGAAGTAAGCATATGCTGACTTTTGGCTTTGCAGAACAGTAATGTGTTCTAATAGTGAAGCGGATATGTAACAAAAAGTGCCTTGTGTGTGGACATCCGGATAAAAGCATGAAAATTTGTAGCATTGGGCTCTGAACAATGCTGAATTCAAAACTGTCAGGAACCACGAAGTCTCCATGTTTTCCCGCCAAAAAGTTGAAAAAATTTGAAATGGCCGCCATGAAATACATTTTCGTTTCTAAAATAGCCAAAAATGTTCCGATTTTAATGATATTGGTGTCAAAACATTTTTTTTTAAGGTCAAGGAAACCAATAAGCAACTTATTAAACATAATATTTAGATAATATTTCCACACAAAAAAAAAGAAAATACGTGTAAAAAAACAGAAAATATTCAGTGTTGCGATGGCAAATAAGCGAAGTACAAACTGGCCATTTTATTTAAGAAGTAACTTAACAAATTATAAAGGGATGTCATATATAATATAGTTACATATTTTTAAACTGCAAGACAACATGGTGAGGACAATATAAGCACGGCTGCATCATCAATCACACAGTTGCTGGTATTTAATGTGTTAAGTGAGGTAGACAAGATCTGTATCGGTAACACACAATCGTGAACGTGAAGCAGCCCTCCCTCTTTATCTTGGTCTACTGTTACATAACAAAAGCGTGAGCTCATTGCCAATCTGTTTGTTAAAGGTCTATCCGTATCATATGATAGAGCCCTCCAGTTATCTACAGATGAAGCTAATAGAACCATAGAGATGCATGAGAATGAGGACTGTGTATGTCCACCAACTCTTCGAGACAACCTCTTTACCACTGGAAACATTGAAAATATCGATCATAATCCTTCTTCCGCCTCGGGTCGTGATTCCTTCTACAGTACTGCTATATCTATCACACATCACACCACTAATAAAAACTCCGGTGTTGTAAGAATAAAGGTGGAAAATGCATAAAATAGATCCCAACCGAATGATGACCTTCCGTTCTCTAACAGTATGGATAGTCAGGGCCCATTTT
Organism: Flabesymbios commensalis; assembly: GCA_964017125.1. Classification (NCBI taxonomy): domain Eukaryota; kingdom Metazoa; phylum Annelida; class Polychaeta; order Terebellida; family Flabelligeridae; genus Flabesymbios; species Flabesymbios commensalis. The sequence continues at coordinate 53,502,067 of OZ024913.1, forward strand.
CGAAATTTCTGACTTGGTAAGGCATTTTTTAGTAGAATTTGGCATGCAGTTGTTCTTACATAATTTGGGAACGCTGATTCCAAATCTGCCCCATGCCAAGCTATATTTTGTGTTTTTCCTACTCAAAATTCAAAAACAAAATGGCCGCCAAAATTAGTGAAAATGTCACAACTTTACATCACGGCTTGGCTTACAATAAACATAAAAACATTATTTCGGTGTATTAAAACCCACCTGAGCAACATATTTGAAGTCCCCTGAATTTCACCTTGTGCGTTTGCCGCTAGAGGACAAAATCCAAAATGGCCGTCACTTCAAGGCAATGTGCCATAACTTTGCTTCCAAATAAAGTAGAGATGTGTTTTTGGTGTCTACATATAGGTTTCTCACACCCGTAAAACAAATTCAGAGCCGTGATAACATCTATTATCAATATTTCACAAAGTTATGGGGGAAAAACAAATGTTGTGCCAGGAAAACGACACATCGTAGGCCAGTGTGATAATAATGATTTATTTGATAAAGTCATTATTTCACATTTAGAAGCCGAGGGAAACAAACGTAAAATCCGGCATGTTGTAAAAATGTTTAGACAATTGACAAAAAGTATTTTATGATTGTTGATCATTGTCCAGCACTAGATAACCTGTCGCTCACTATATATCCGTTCTAGGCCTATTAGTATGTGGCCTATGTGATATCCACCTGCATCGTGTTTTTACAGTACCGTAAGGAAGAAAGCAATAATTTAAATGTGCGTTGGCCACGGATGGCACCCTCCTGCTCAAGCCCTGTACTAGAGTTAGGCAAAACATGAAGGTAATCCATCAAGGTGGTCTGCATAACCATGGAAATAATGACACACACACATGTTCTATTCCTATTGAAACAAGAACTCGTTTAAATTTAACAATTTATGATTCTAGTTGCTAGGTATATTGTGCTGGTTAAAACGTGCACGTCACATAAAAATTATTTTTCTCAATCGGATTGACAATTTACATAATCATGATAATAGTATCATCCTTATTTTTATATTTTTGATCAGAATAGATACCGTACAAAACCCTGGTAAGGCGCTGATAACACAGTTTTCAGACATAATTGAACGAATAACGTCCCAACAATCGGCTCCGACATCCACACAAAGCCGTAATGTAGGCTACACATAATTCTACTCCCCTAACGTGAATGAGATTATAGATGATATCACCTTCAATAACTATGATAAAATACTGTTACACGATATCGGAAATCTGTAATTGGGTGCAGAAGTTGACTTATGTTTTGGGCATATAAGATTGATGGTTGAGGACACGCTAGGGTAATGTTTAAAATACTGACGAAGAATTTATTTTATAAATGTAGTATGAACATATACCATCTTCAAAAGATGTTAGTAACTAACCTAGTCTTGGCAACTAAATGCTATAGAGTGTCATGAACAAGTCAACAAATATTATTGGGTACACTATTGCAACAAGATATGATGCATAATATGTGGTAATTGGAGCAATAATATCGTTCGTAGCACGATCAGGATGTTTTTTATGAAGATTAACATAAAATACAGAAACTTTCTAGATGTGGTCGTGATATGATAGAATGTATGAGGAATCAGTAGTTTCTGGTCATGCATGCTTCTAATCAGAAATAAGCTCTCACTCTCACATAATATACAAAAACCCAACAGGTTCAGTTGTGTCTTGAAGAGGTATGGGAGCGACCACCCTATTTTGCAAGAAGAGGTATCAATGTTAAAGACAATAAGTCTTACCATATATAAAGTGATGAAATCATACGATGGACGTGAAGATATTTAGGTCCCTAATAACTATATGTCTCCTCCAGACATAGTAGAATAATTATCATTCATATTTTAATTATTTATATCTTATCTATTATATTCTTTTGTGATAAACATTGATCATCTAATAATCTATGCAAGACACATGTATCCTATATCAAAAACATTTCCATGCACACTGCGATGTCATCTCAGATGAATATATAACATAAAGTACAGAATCAGGGAGGAGGGCAATACAGTTTCAGTTCAATGTTCAAATTCACCACTTTTGGTAGAGAATAATGCCATTCAACTATTTATTGTACATTGGTATTTAAGTGTGAAAAATACTGAGGTACATGATGGGACGGTAAATGTTATTACGCAATCAAACTGTCAGATACTGACAATGTGGTAGTCGTAGGAACTGATGTAAACTTGCTCATTCTGCTTTCAAAACGTTCTCATCATAGCAATGCCTAGCTGTGTAAACCTGGAACTGGTGATATTTACCGTACCATTCAACAGCACATCAATTTCAAAAGAAAGACATTTAAATTAATTCATAAACATACATAACTAGAGCTTAAGCCAATTGGAGTATTTCAATGTATCCTCTTCGTCAATAACACCTGCCACAAAAAGTGGATATATTGTTTCCGTTGTATTTTAGGCCTGTTAGCAATAAATACAGCTCTGGCCAGATAACAATATTATAAACATCTATGAGATTGTGGTTGGAGCTTCATTGATGGACAACGGCAACTAGTTCTCGTGTGAAAGCTTCCTGCTCAACCTGAAGAACTATCACATTTAGTTTGATTATGTGTAAATTAGGACCACGAGAAAGTAGCCAATGACGTCCTATCAAGGAGTCGCTACATCAATTCCGAAGCTGCACAAATATATGATCAATATATTGATGAGGGTGATTATTCTAGCATTACCATTATGCAAGATGGTGGCATTCATGCAAACCTGAGATATACACAGCAAGCCTATGTAGCTACAATGATGAAAGTAACATATCCTATTTTTGTGCAATTTCCTCATAGTTGATGTGTTGTTTTTAAATAATCATATTTTTTGCATTTTGTAACTAGCCTACATGTAACATGGAAGTTGAGTTTTTTGATGCTGTGTAATTTTTTTGTACCAGAAAACTATTTAAGCGCCAAGCATAACTTTCTACGACATTTGGAAAAATGGTTATAGTACTTGCTGTATAGTTGGCGGCCATCTTTGATTTTTCCCTTAAACTACATGTAATATAAAAGTTAGAGGTTATTACTGTATTGTACTAGAATTATTGGTATTAAAAACCTATATTTAGCCACCAAAAACACCTTTCTATGACTTTTAGAAGAACGTTATGTTACTTTCTGTATTATTGGCGGCCATCTTGGATTTTTTGCGTGATAGTTGACCAGGCCTTAGAGCATGAAATTCTTTAAAACAAAAATAGTAATTTGAACTCGAAAGTCAAGTTTGTGTGTCCGATGTGCACCCAGACGTGATGTATAATCATGATAATTAAGACTTTATCTGCTATTTTGGCGGCCATTTTGTTTTGCAATTTTGAAAAGGAAAAACTTAAAATAGAGCTTGGCATGGGGCAGATTTGGAATCAGCATATCCGAATTATGTGAAAACAACTACAACTAGCAAGAACGTAGAAAAGCAGAGCGAAGATGGAATCACACTGGGTTAACTATTCATAGAGACATTTTCAAATATCATCGCCGCAAAGTGAAGCAGTTGTTAGCTAAAGCGAAAGCAAAATATTATCAAGATGTTATTATTGAAAGTTCTGACTCAAAATGTCTCTCAAAAACAAGATGGTTATAAACCGCCTAGTCTGAATACACCAAATTTGATCAGCTTTGATACTTTATGTCCTGTAACAGTTAAAGAAATTTGCAAAACCACCATGTGCTGCCCCACAACATCATGTGTGCTAGACCCACTTCCAACGCAATTGCTAAAAACAAATGTTGATATTTTATCACCTGTTATCACACGAATAGTCAATTTATCCCTAACCACTGGAAAATGTCCTTCTTCACAAAAATCAGCAATAATAACACCATTGTTAAAGGAGGCCTCACTCGATCCGGAATCATTGAAAAATTATCGTCCTGTGTCTAATCTAAATTTTTTTTCAAAATTACTTGAGAGAATTGTAGCAAAACAACTACATGATCATCTTTCACAACACCAGCTGTATGAGAAGCATTAACACGTGTTCAAAAATTTAAATGACATTCTGAGAGCTATGGATAACAGTAAGGGGACAGTGTTGTTGTTACTTAATCTCTCTGCAGCTTTTGACACTGTTGACCATAATTTCTTGTTAGAGAGATTGAAGCAGTGTGGTATTTAAGGTACAGCTCAGCTAGTCTTGGTTCAAATCTTACTTGGAAGATAGATCTCAAAAGGTTGACTACATGGAAGCAGCTCAGCTTCGTCATCATTAAGATTCGGTGTTCCACAAGGGTCTGTGCTGGGTCCAATTTTCTTTACGATCTATACCCCCCCCCCTGGGTGAGATATGTCGTCGTCATGGTGTCCAATATCATTTCCATGCTGATGACACTCAACTGTATGTATCCTTTAAGGTTGGTGATGTAGTGGATCTCTTGGAGGCTCAACGTCGAATCGAGATACATGCATAATAGTTGAGATAAAAGCATGGATGGTGATGTTCATGTTAAAGTTACATGACGATAAAACAGAATTAGTTATCATAGCACCACCCTATTTTCTTCGGCACAATGAGGTACCACTGTCTAGTGTGCAAGTGGGAGATGAGAGAGTGCAATATCAAAATATAAATGTGCCCGTAACATCGGCGTAATGTTTGATCACCATATGGATATGACTACACAGGTCACTAGGATGTGTCAAGCAGCATGGTTCCAGCTCAGTAACATTAGATCAGTCAGATCCAGTCTTACAAAAGAGGCGACACTGAGGCTTGTTTGTTGTGATGCCTCGCCTTGACTATGATAACATTTCTTTCTATGGCATTTCCGAAGGCCTATTGGATAAATTGCAGAAAACGCAGAATGCTGCTGCAAGACTACTTGTGAAGTGTTTACGCAGTGACCATATCACTCCTCATAGATCTCCGTGATCTACACTGGCTACCAGTCAGATCCAGTGCCGGCCTACATTTCTGAAATGCTGACTAAGTTACTTATACTCCACCAAGAACACTAAGATCTACTAATTACGTATCTGTTGAAGACGAAACTCGAAGACAGAGCCTTCTCCTGAGGACAGCTCTCTAGTCCTACGGGTCATTGGTCCTACGGGCCATTGGTCCTACGGGCCATTGGTCCTACGTTTAGACCATTGGTCCTACGGGCCATTGGTCCTACGGGCCTACTGCTTGTGACAGAACACTAATTTTATCTGGCGAGTCAGCTTTTAAAACAACTCTAATTTCACATGGCTAGCTTGTTATAAGTGCCTATATAATCACATAATATATTTAGTGTAGGCCTATTTGGAAAATTGTCAATTACATATTATAAATTATTTTGTAAGAAAAAAAATATACCATAATCACGCAAACAACATTGAGAAAAATGTACTTTTTCTTCATAAACATATCAGATATTGTTCAATAGTTTCCTGCATAATATTTTTAATAAACAGTCATATTTAAAGGGACTGGCCCAGGCTAAAATCATCAAAAATCGGTGATTTTATTTCGAGTTCTTAATATGACCATATGATGTAAACATGTACATAGACTAGAACTGCAAATTTTTATAATTTTTGTGCTGCGCGTTCACCATATAGAGACGAAATTCCCGATTTCTAATTATTGACAACCATGTCAAAAATAGGAAATGCAGGAATTTCGTCTCTATATCTAGCCTAACTGGTGAACGCGCAGCACAAAAATTATAAAAATTTGCAGTTCTAGTCTATGTACATGTTTTCATCATATGGTCATATTAAGAACTCGAAATAAAATCACCGATTTTTTCATGATTTTAGCCTGGGCCAGTCCCTTTAAAAGTTGTACAATGTAGGAGTTATCACAAGTGTGATAGCTCATCACTCATATTCTGTGCATCATGCGCATGCTTATTTTATATGTTTGTATGTTTTCACTCTCACACATAATTGTTTTTTAACATACTGCTCATGATGCTTTCTGATTTTTATATTTATATGTCATTGTCAATAAATGACCTTTTCTGTCACACTTCTGTTATATTCACATTTCGGTAAAAACGAGCTGCAGGCGAGTTAGATTTTTTGTATATAAGTAAAATTTTGTTGGTGATCATAAAAAAGTTTATGTTCATTTAAATATGTACTCAATTGTTTGAAAATGAGTTTTTCCAAAATTTTAGATATTGAGGGAAGGAGTGAGATTGGACGGTAGTTTGATATATCGTTCAAAGACCCTTTCTTATGAATAGGTAAAACTTTAGCTATCTTTAGTTTTTCTGGGAATATACCGGTATTAGAGACTGATTAAAAATACAGCTGGTATTATTTCTGTTTTAATTTAATTTTAAATTGAAATGTACAGTTATGTGTGCCAGTTAGAAAATCTTCAACGTTAATGTTTTTGGGCATTTTTATGTTTTTGGCGAGGCTAGGTCCAATGTCGGTGAAATATTTACAAAATTTATAAGCTATGATGTTTGAATCAGTGATTTCTTCCCCATTGATCGTAAAATGATTAGGAAAGTCTCTTTTGACTTTAGATTGTTGTAATAAATTCTTTATATTAGTCCATGTATTTTTAATATTATATTTATATTTTTCAAATAATGAGTAGTAGTGATTTCGCTTTGCCATCCGAATGTTTGATTTTATTATTTTGTTATACGTATTTAAGTTAATTTTAATTCTATCGCATGCATCTGTATTTGTAGGTGTTGTTCTGTATAGCTTATATAATTTATCTCGATAACAAATATATTTTACAATAACTTGAGTTATCCATTGTGATTTTTTATGGCGGCGTTTATTAAATTTGACAATTTTAGGGGCCAGATGTTGTTTAGTGGCTGATTTTTAAATATTGTGAATTATGTCATAGTTAATATTGGGGTCAGAATCTATGTCTTTATTCATTTTTGAATAAATATCAGAGTTAGCTATTTCATTTTTGAAGTTATTAATCGAAACAATATATTCGCTCCTCTGGGCCAGCATTAAACCAACATTGGTTCAACGTTTCGAATTATGACATTTTGCTTCCAGCTGTTCGATATGCATTTATAACACTAATTAGCGAGTCAACCCTTATTATTGCTGGGTATTTTAATTTATCACAACGATGATATGACTTCAATACAACTCCTCAAGAAAGATCATTTTTTACAAGAAATAATGTGATAACTACTAGAGGGAAAACTCGGGTGTCTTAATAGCCATTATTTACACGTCGCTGTATGGGGCTGTCACACTATAGCGTATGAGGCAGCTGCGTATGCCAACGTGTAAAAAAATTGCCTAACACGTCGGCATAGGTCTACGTTGGCGTTCGTTTAAACTTACCCTTAACGTGTAGTAGCCTAACGTGTTCCAACGTATGACATAGCGTTTGTATGGCGTCAGTGTTGTGTAAACGTACTAGACGTACTTCTAACGTACCGGGGTATGATAATAAATCAATTCTGTGTACATAGTAGACGTTGTGACTGATCATCATGTTGGAAACGAAAAATTTAATCTGGTGTTTGCTAAAACAGTTCATTCCACTGAACACGATTATTTTGAGACAATGTTGGATCAACCTTCCTTTGTTATTTTAATAGATTCATTGGCTTATGAGATGTTGCCTTAGATTGTGGCTGATAATATGTTTAGGCCTAATCTGTTAATAGAATAAACACAATGGTTTATTGTCTTTTCGCAAGGCAAATATAATCTGATTCTATTTATGTGGTATTTAGTGATGATATAAAATATATGACGCATAGAAAATAAGTTTTGCTTTTAGATGATTGTCCAGTAAATATGTCAGGAAATGTTTGATTTCCAAATATTATTTTATTTTGGGTGTTTCTACAATTTGATCTTGAGTTTAAGCTTGAAATAACTATGAACTAACCCTGATAATGAAGCACATTTAGGACTCTAGATTTTAGGTTGCATTAATTTGCGCATAAAGATGATATAATGAATAATTTACTTGTCACTATATCATTATACTTTCTGGCTTCTGGGGGTTGTTTTCAAGGGTGGGGATAGGTGAAAGAATAATTTATAATGCTTGTCAATTGCTTCCCCTGTAAAAATAATCAACCAGAACGGCCGTTCAAACGCCGTTCCATGTGCCGTTCGAACGGTTAGCGTTCAAAACGACAATCATGGTTTTTAGCTAGCCTCCCGTTCAGAACGGCCGTTCTGAACGATTTTGGCCGTTCTTTTGGAATGAACACTGCGTTTTGAACGGCGTTCAAAGACGAGAATTGTTCTTCTTGGTACAAACCGTTCAAAACCTGAATTAAACGTTCAAAAGGGAAGATGTGTTCAAATTAGAACGCCCCAGCAAGAACCAAAACGTGAAAGCAATGTTGGCTTGATGTTGGTCCACCGCCCATGATGCTGGGCTAGCAATAAATCAACATTGGTTCAAAATAATGTTTTTCGGGACAGGCCGGCGTTCGAATTAGAACATGAAGCCTATCAGCCAACAACAACAGTTGGACCAGCAACGGAACACAGTTGGGCTGAGGCCTACCTCAATCAAGATGAGCCAACATTGAGCAGAATTTAGGCCCACCATTGGACGTTACGCTGGTCCAACATTTAAACACACCAACGTATTGTGTTTGCTGGATCTGCAAACAAGTTAGTGCTTCTATACAAGCCTCAGTCAAGTGATTGAATGGTCAAGATAACCATTTTAGCCAATCACATAGGCCTACCTGAGAAATCCCTGCACTCAATTCGGCGACTTTGAGAAATGAAATGAAATGAATCGGGCTTTAGGTCACCTTTGTGCACATATAGGCTAAACTGGGCCAGGAGAACCTCCTGAGGATGGTGAGATGATTGAGATGACACTGCCCTCCAGACACAGGATTCGAAATTCGAGCCCTGGCGGTCTGAGGCCGAGCACGCTACCTCTCGGTCACGGAGGCTCCCCACAATACTGACTTTCACGTGGATGGGGAAGAAACATTTTTGTTTCTTTCAAACCGCCGAGACCGGGAACCGAACCCCGAACTCTGGCGTGAAAGGCAGCGGTGCTAACCACTACCCTAGGGCCCCCGCTATCGGCGACTTTGAGAATATGCCTACCCATTCATCCCAGCAAACATTGATCCAATGTTGATTAAATGTTGGGCCAACGTCGCAGACAATGGGTCAGCGTTGGATCAGCATTGGGTCAACGTATTGTGTTTGCTGAGATAGTAAGCCCTATGACGTCAATAAGCTACCGAGACTAACCCAGATCACAAACAAAAAAATGATCACACTAATGTGCATAGGCCTATAATTATACTCACTTATAATCCTTCTTGTCTTTTTGATTCATTACTAGTATTTATAGTAGGCCTAGGCCTACTGTGGGCTCGCTATGTCCCACAGTCGCAAATTATCTCACCGACAGACGACAGTAGATCTACCGTACTTTGATACCAATTTATAGGCCCTACTCATTATACTAAACTTGATTGAGTTTATAATGAGAGTATGGCCAATGGCCAGTAGGTCTACATGTCTCCTCTGCAGGTGTCTGAACTAAACTGAAAGACTGTTTAGTTTTGAACGTATGGTATGATATTGAAAATCCACATGATTGGTCTATGCTAAATTAATTTCTGCGTCACAATGAAACTGTTTATTTATTATTTTGTTCAAATCGGAACGCTGTTTTCCCGCGGAGCTGTTCTCATATTTAGTTGACTGCAGGAACGTTCAAGTGCCAAGAACGACGTTCAAACAGCCGTTCCGTCTTCTTGTAGTGAACGAACGTCGTTCAGAACGATGACAGTGTTCAGTTTGGGAATATGAACGTCGTTCAGGTCGTTCGAACCATTTTGCAGCGTTCGAACGCCCAGAACGGCGTTCGAACGGCCGTTCTTTTCAATTATTTTTACAGGGGTAGGTCGACTCATCCATGACCAGAGAATTTTTTCCCTGCCGTAGGACCAATGGCCCGTAGGACCAATGACCCGTAGGACATTAATGGCCCGTAGAACCAATGACCCGTAGCACCAATGACCCGTAGGACCAAGGGCCAATGACCCGTAGGACCAACGACCTGTAACCTTCTCCTGTGCTGCTCTCAGGCTATGGAATGAACTGCCAATATCTATAAAAAAGAACCCTGCGGTTCTGAACATTATTGAGAGTATTTTTTTTGCATTAGACTGAAGTTGATATTTATATTAAGCAATAGGCCATGTAGAATTTTAATCAAAACAAATATATTTTCCGCCGATAAGTGTTTTAGATTTAAAAAAAAACTTGCTTAAAATAATTAAATGCACAAGAGCGGGATGTTTTCTTTGTAACTTCCCATAATAACAGTAAATTAAAATACTATGCAAGCAAAAAAATATAGCTAACTGACTGATTTTGTAATATAATGGCTTTTAATTTCAGTTGTTCATCAGATGTCTTTTTTGTTTCTGTTGAAAATTGATCCTGTGATATACGACATAATTGGCCCTCATTATTTGTTTATAACCATGCTTTAATTACTAGGTTGGTATGAAATTATGAGGTCCGTTAAAAAAAACACTAGCCCTAGTGCCTTGTCTATATGTTTTTTCAATGTGATTGTTTTCGGCACGAAAACATTAAAGAAGCATCAGCTTGCCAATTCGAGGTGTTGGCAGGTTGCCAGGTCCACTCAGCGACCACCTCTGGCGGCATCTGAAAAGTTCTGACCCCCCCCCCCCCATGGGTTTGGTAGAAGGGGAATTCCCACTGACCTGGTTTTTGACCACTGCATTATTATCCAAGCCAGAGACAAAGGTTAGCAGTGTCTACATATGGGCAGGTAACACTGCTGAAGGAGTGTAGATATTTCCAGGTCGGCCCATGAACACTCAAGTACTCTAAAAAAATACTGACCCCCCCTCCAATTATTTTTTTAATGGCTGCGGCAGCCATTTTGTTTTAAAGGATGCATCACAAAAGGTAATCAGATCCTCAGAAAGTACCAAATTTGAATGCAATACAACCAACGGTTCATAAGTTATCGAGACCACAAGCTTTTTTGGTGGCCATCGTGGAAAATGGCCTCCAAAAAATATATCGTAAGAATAGCCCAGTCACATAGGTCATGAATATGTAGAAAATATATGTGTAAAAATATGCATTAGTTAAAGTTCCCCCTCCCCCTCCACAAAAAGTGCCCTGAAAAAACTTTTCTAAACTTGGAGAGACTACTCCAAAATAAAAATTACCGGTAGTAAAATATAAAAAAAATGAGAAAAAAATGCCCCCCCACCCCCACTATGTCAATTTATTTTAAATGGCTGAGGCGGCCGTTTTGTTTTTAATGGATTCATCTCAAAAGTTAATCAGATCATCAGATATACTTACAGAACAATCCTACCAAATTTGAATGCAATCCAACCTACGGTTCATAAGCTCATAAATATTAATATATTAAATGATGAATTAGAAAAAATAAGTTACTGGTTATTAGTTAACAAGCTGTCCTTAAATAAACTAAAATCAAAGTTCATGCTCTTTCATCAACCACAGAAACGTGCAACAATTCCAAAATTAAAAATAAACAATACATTAATCGAATGTGTGGATGAATTTAATTATCTGGGACTAATTATAAATAAACACCTTAAATGGAATTCACATGTTAATAAAATAGGAAATAAAATATCGCAGACAATAGGTGTGATTAATAAACTTAAACACTTAATACCACAAAAAACAGTATTGACCATTTACAATTCTCTCATTCTTCCACATATTAATTATTGCATATTAGCATGGGGTCATGATTCAAATCGGATTTTAAAACGTCAAAAAAAAGCAATTCGAATTATTGTTAAAGGTAGTTTTTATACACACTCCGATCCTAGCTTTAAAAAATTCAATATTTTGAAAGTAAATGATATACATCTTCATCAACAACTAAAATTTTATTTTAAATTAATAAACAACCCTCTTCCTGATCATTTTTATGACTTTAATCTTGCTCTAAACTCTGACATTCATGACTATAACACAAGGGGGAAAAACAAACTGAGTAATGCCCATTTTAAACATGAGTTTGCTCGTAATTGTATCAGAAACCAAATGCCACATTTATTAAATACCACACATTTATCAATTTTAGAAAAGGTACTCACTCATAGTTTAAAAGGTTTTGGACAATATACTAAACACTATCTAATAGAGAAATATTCTGACATTTGTCTAATTCATAATTGTTATGTTTGTAATTTGACAACACCTACCTAATGCACTGAATATGTATGTGTGTATGTATATATATATATATATATATATATGTATATATATATATTTATTTATATATACATTTTCCTTTTGGCCACAATGTTATTTATTTTGTAATTTTTGCCTATTTTGAGGCTGTGTCTCGCTGACGCGACTGACAGTTTCAGCTGGGTGGAGATTATTGAGATTTGATAAATTTATGTTTTGAGTTAAAATCCTATCCCATATTTATCCAAACTTTTTCATTTGCACAGTCCCTGTTAAATTTAATCTGACAAGCTGCATAATATTTTTTATGATAATTTTGTATCGTGATTTACTATATTATATAGTATTTTATATTTTATATTATTTATACTTAGGTGGCTTCCATGCCAGCGACTCTTTGAGTCTTAATGGTAGTCATCATGACATGTTATTTAATTTGTTTTTTTTTCAGTGTCATTTGTCGAATAAACATTTTTCTTCTTCTTCTTCTTCATAAGTTATCGATCCTACAAGCTTTTTAGGCGGCCATCTTGGAAAATGGCCGCCTATGATTTGGTGCAAAAAAAATATATATGGGAAGAATTGCCCAGGCACATACACGTAGGTCATGTCTGTAAAAAATAAACAAAATTTACTAGTTACTTTCTTAGTAAGAGCTAAATTTCTGATTCGCCCGCGGCGGCGGAGACAGAATAATGCTAAACACTATAAGGCCACTATGTTTTTTTCTCTGTTTTAGATGAGCGCGCGCATTAGATTTGGGCAGCGCATTACCAAACAAGAGGCCCAGGGGCCTTGAAACTTGTCAACAGCATTGCAAAATATCAGCTACAGGTGTGTCAGAGAATGTATATCTATGCTCTAAATTGCATTATCATGAAAATAAAATATGTATAGGCCGGTAGTATATATTTATATCTCATCCATCATTGGAATTTATTATATGTTCGATTCCCATCATACATTTTGCTGATTTTACACACATTCTGAAGTAGGCCCACTGCACGTAATGAAAAATGCTTGACAAAAAATCATTTTTACAGGACTACAATGTAAAAATTATGTACATACAAGAGTAGATGTGCAATTATTATTTATTCTGGGTCTTTTAATAGGCCCCAGTTAGCCAGGAATTTTCACGAAGTCCTTATTCTTCAATTTCAATTCTTCTGCCTTAAATAGGCCTAACAAAATCGTCACGGAGTTGTAAAATATCAACTTTTAATGTTTCTTACTCAGCCGTGAAATCTACAGCAGCCCTAATCCATCATTATCACATGTAACCGTGATGCACTTTTACTACACCCTCTTACGTAATGCAAATTACGAAAATCACAATACTAACAGTAGATCGACCCAAGGATAATGACCCATGAAGGCTTTCTCAACTCACACGATCTTTGCTGCAATGTTACTGTAATGGTATCAGGCAAACGTCGAGTCAGGTGTTAGTTGGCTTTATAAAATGTAATGAAATAAAATGAATGGGGTTTTACGCCACATTTGTTCACATATAGGCTAAACTGGGCCAGAAGAACCTCCTGGGGATGGTGATATGAATGAGGTGACACTGCCCTCCAGACACATGATTTGAAATTGAGCCCTGTTGGTCTGCGGCCAAGCACGTTATCTCTCAGTCATGTAGGCTGCCGTAATATTCAATCTTTACGATTGAGAACGGAGGAAACATTTTGTTCTTTGAAACTTGGAATGCCAAAGCAGGAGACAAATCTACGATCTCTGACTGTCCAAGCAGGCACCAGGCCCCCGTCCTTTGGTATTGTTGCTACATACAATGGTGGATCAAGAATGTGCAAGAGGAGGGGGCGTAAGCCACATTTTGGCTAAAAAAAAGATTGTTAGCTTCACTTTATTCAAAAAAATGCATGAAAATGCAATATTTTAATCAATAAGGGGGGGGGGCGTACGCCGGGTACGCCCTATGCTGGATCCGCCACTGACATATATACAAACACATTACCTGATTACTGATATCAAGATGATGTGCTATGTATTCTTGCTGGTACCTATAAGCTGATTAGCAAAACGGTTCCAATTATTGATTTTTATGACATTGATGATGTACTATATTGGTTTAAATATATATATTTTTTCATATGTGTCGTTAAAACTCACTTATGTAGCACAGAAGCAATTGACAATGTAGGACTATATAATGATGTGGTCATTCGTGCATATAATACAGATGTTTTAGTTATTAGGGGATGACAATAGTATATCATCAAGTGACGAGACAGACAGTTTAAGTGACGATAATTTATTATTTGACTAATTCAAAACATCAAAATATGATTTAACTTTAATGTATGTCTTTAACTCAATATTATTTATAGCTGACTTATTGAATACTTTATGCTTTGGCACAGGATAACGTCCAAAGAACTTTAATTTAAGCTTATAAGATACCCATGTTATGTTTCGGAATGAGATAAAACCGAATGATATGTGTTTATTTCTGACTAAATGTTTCACATATATATAATACATTGTTTTCAATGTGTTGTATTTCCATAGGCCTATGGGGCACATACATGTACCGAGATAGTACCCTTTCACCCTTCCATCCGTCCACCCGGTGTCCGCCTTTTAGTCAGAAGGCCCGTTAGTCACAAGGCCCATTAGACAGAAGGCGCCCGTTAGTCAGAAGGCCCGTTAGTCAGAAAACCAGTAAGGATGATTAGTCAGAAGGCCCGATTGTCAGAAGGCCCGCCACGCGAAAAGGGCCATAACCTCAATTTTGTCAAAATTGATTTTTTTCAATTGATTCGATAGCCGTATGGTTTCTGTCTCAATATTGAAAGAATTTTTGAAAAATCTTTATAAGTTTTTGTTTCATTTGATTTTTAATATTTTAAATTTAGTTATGTAATAATTAAAATTAAATTTTAAATGACGTCATAAATAATTTGAATAAAGCCGCGGGGAGGTACCTTCTCGCGTGGCGGGTCACCAATGTATTGTTATTATATTTGATTTTGGCTTTCATATATTTTAATTCTTTTGTTGATTGTCTATATAGCCGAAAAATCAGTTTCCCAGCAAACACAAAACATAATTTGTATAATTTCATACAATGCATAAATGTTAGATGCGCATAAACGACGTTAGCCCAACTGTATTAATCTAACATCAAGTCAATATCGGGGTTACCTTTATAACCCCCTCGACCCACAACCCTCGACCCTCAACCCACAACCCCTCGACCCACAACCCCCTCGACCCACAACCATTCCGAATTACCCCCTCGACCCAAAGTTGAAAATGGGTGATTTAGGTTTAGTTTATAATCGTGTAAAGCCTATTGGTGGACCCTTTTTATTTATAACATAGGACTAATTTGTGTTTTTGATATTAGGCCCTATATTAATGAATAGGGCATAATAAATTCTCTGTCGGTAGACCTATATCCTATTCATATATGCGTGCCGCGTTTACAAGTCAAAGCGTCCCTGTGCAGACAATGTTGTGCCAGCTGTGGAGATGCTAGCCCAGTATTGAGACAACATTGGGTGAATTCCCGTGTCAGCGCGTGTGTTGGCTTTGATGCCAGCCACAGCACCCATGTTCCCGACACTGGGGTCATAATCTATAAAGCACACACTCGCGTAGCTACATGTAGCTGATACAATGAAGTATGGGGGAGGGGGTCTTGTGTAGCATTTTTTTCACCGAGTAGCCATTTAAAAGGAATTCCGGTGACGTCACTGTGTTTCACAGAATAGGTCTAAAGGTAGGCCTACATTTCTAGAGGGTCATGCACCATTCAATCGGCGGGGGGAGTATTTTAAAATCAAACCCCGGACAGGCTCTTTATGAAATAAATAATATATTTCAAGACCTGGACTAGCTGGCCTAATCATTTTTCTCCACACGTCACAGAGCCCTACCTGTTAAAATTATGCGGGGATAAATAATCCAGTGATTGAATAGTGCCCCCCTAACAGTTTTGTTGACAACAATTATATAATTGATTTAACTGCCTGCAGTGGGTCTCATATGCATGGTGACTTGAAGTTCTCGGAACGTGGGAACTTTTGAACTTAGGAACTTCTCGATATTGTCCCTATAGGGCCTACTTGAAGTATAAATATTTGGCTACTAGCCTGTCTGACACTTCGTTTCCATTTTCGGGCTGTGACTGGCGACCTTGCCAGCTATTTGGTTACCATCTAATGGGATAAAAAATATGTTGTTGTGGGTGGAGGGGGTTGTGGGTCGAGGGACTTGTTGGTCGAGGGTTGTGGTTCGAGGGGATCGAGGGGGTTAGGAAGGTTAAACCCAATATCGGCTGGCTGTGTCTACCCATCTTCATCTATCCAGTTGTCTGCTACCGGCAGACTCCTTGATATCAGTATATGTGCTATGAGTTCAGAACCCCCCTCTTCCCTGCCCAACTCCTGCAGGCCAGACAATCTGACCTGAGTGTGACCTCCATACCACAGTCAGTAAACCGGTGACGTCATAATGAATATTCATGTTGCTCGCACCCCCTCCTTTTCGTACCTGCATCACACACATCTGTTGTCAAGGTCAGACTGGTAGTCTGACGGTCTGACCTGACTGGGCAGGGTGTGTCTACCAAGAGAACAGCACCTGGTGGACAACTGTCCCAGTACACACAAAACATTTGTATAATACTTAAACAACTAGGGGTAGTAGTATAACGTTTTACAAAACCAAAAGGCAGTAACTAGAAGTGATCACAAGTGAACAGTTAATGCCTATTATCTTTCCCCAGCACCATCGCCGCCCTTCGCTTTGTACTTCTACAGCTCCAATTAGACTGTTATGACGACGATCTCAGCCCTATGGACAATAACAATACCGTGATATTTCTATTATATGTGACGTTTAAAATCATCTACTATCGTGAAATTTCATGTACATTTAGAACTTATTATTTCTGCTTTCAGCCGACAAGTATGTTTAATTTACATGATTTACATTAGTTAAATTTGCTTGCATATAGTCCATATTATTAGTATTCACATTGGGACGCAGATGGTTAATTGACTTCATAGTCAAGCGTCAAAGCTCACACCAACGCAGGTGACGATAGGCCTACCCTGTCTGTCAGTTGCCAGACCCTGCAAACACTCTTATTTTCACGGAAATCGTCATGGCTCACACAGAATGTCTGGTTATAAACCGCACCTGTCGATTTTTTAGCTATTTTACCAAACATATTTTCAGTGATAAACCGCGGTTACTAACCGGCAATATACGGTAGAGCTACGGTAGAGCTACGAGAACATCATCACATCCTGTGATGACATCAACAGGACTGAGTGCGTCGTCACCACTCGCAAAAACGCCAGGCACTCCACAATGTATATTTAATATTGTCCTGACGTCTATTACATTGGCCCAACATTAAACCAACATTGGCTGAACGACTTCTCCCGCTGGAGAAGCAGATCATGGTCTTGATCAAAGCACAAACTGCAATTACAATTCGGCAAACAGCAGTAGCAGTATACTTTCGTAGTACGCAGTTACTGCCGTTTGCTTGTGCACGACAGGGTATTGGCGCTGATAACTATAAGATGTATTAACGGGCATTGCAAACAAAGACGTTATTCAGTCATATTACACACTAGAAATGTATAAATTATATGAATTTACAATGCTTTTAACTGCCAAGGCCAAAAATCTAGTTTTAATAATACAAAATGTGATATTATTGAAGATAGATATCTTAGCCAAGACCTAACTTCTATATTGCATAACACTAGATGTCAGTTGTGGGAGAGAGGGTGGGTGGGGCTACCCCTCCACCACAGACTGCCTGCCGGCCACGTGAATCAGCCTCTATGGTGTCACCTGGTCACAGCCAGACAGCGAACAAGAGACATTGACACAAGGTTAGCCTAATGGTGGCCCACCGTTTACAACACTGGGCCAGCATTGGCCTACCAGTAGAATGGCCTTAGCACGATATATGTTCACACAATGCTAGTTTATGCTGGCCCATCATCTACAACCCTGGCTCAACAGTAAAACAGCATTGGCTAAACATCTCATTTTCGCGGGAGGCACAGGCAACTTGATACACTGACACAATGTTACTTTAATGTTGGAACAGTGTTATAAATGATGGCACAACATTTAACCAACATTGGGTCAGTGCATTATGTTGACCGCCTAGAACAAGCATGACATAGAACCCTTCTGCTCACAGCAAAACCAAGTATCTGCTTATTTCACAAGTGTGCAGATACTGTCTATTGAACATGCTGTTACTAACAAGAAGGAGGCAGTGACATCAGCGTAAAGGAAGTATATACTTGATTTACAAGTTAGCAAATACGACTTTTTGGTAGCGCCATGGCAAGAGGAGCCAGTTAAGAAGCAGTAAATGCCTAGTTTACCAGGGAGCAGATAATGCCTTTTGACTTTGCACAGGCAGAACAGATGTAAAGCGGAAGTTAACGACAGACGCTTCTTTTGAAAGTCAAACTAAAAACTTGGAGACTCTGTCTCCAAGTTGAAAAAACATGTGTTTTTTTTCTGCCCAGCGCGCGCACTGGATCGCTGCCGATTTTCGAGAAAAAACAGTTTATTTCAGAAGATAAAAAAATATTTGTCCAGTTATGTCTTTTTCTTGCTAGTTTTTTCCGTCGCCCTCATTAACTTTTTTTCAAATAGATCAAAAGATATTTTTATTTCGTCACCCTCATTAATTTTTCTAGAAATTTGTCCAAATGTTTTTTTTTCGTCGCCCTCATTAACTTTTCCAAAAATAGGTTCAATTTGTTTTTTCTTTAATGTTTTTCTTTACCGCCCTCCCTCATTAGATTTTGGATTTCTTCTGATCTAAAACAGAGAAATAAAACATAGTGGCCTAAATTAGGCTTCTCGATATTATCGGGGATGCTTAATAATCATGATAATACTGGGCATAATCAAGATAACTAGAGCCATATAATAAAAGTCATGATTATGTGTGGTCTACCAGGATTTCAAATCAAATTGTGGCCTGTCGCTAACCATATTATTATTACTGTGACGCCTACTCTTAGCTCAACATTCTGGAATTCACCAAATTGAGTTTGAGTTTTTAAAAGTTCTCGGGGGCTTGGCATGCCCTCAGACCATTGATCATCCCCTAGCAATCCCTACTTATTCACTTGCATCTCCTATTTCTTTCCATTTTTTAAACATATCATATTACATTACATACATATGTCGATTTTCATGTGATTTTACAGAACTAACCCTGTTCAGCCTGTTGTACTAGTATATAGGCATATTGTACATGCGTAAATATTTTATACCAGTTGTTCATTTTAATAATGCATAAGTATGCATAGACTTGCCGTCATCAATAAATATGTCTACCTAACAAATTACAAAATTGAATGCTGATTACTTCGAAACTTCGAACTGATACACAAACTATTATCAACAGGACGAAAGGCAAATGTCCATGATTTATGACAGCATAGTCTCTGATTTCGCTAGTTGTAGATAAAAAAATACATGATGATAGTCAGCAGAGTTTATAAAAAAATGCAAGAAATGTACACACAATAATCAATAGTTCTGTAAAGTTCATTAAATTGCAATGTCATGCTTAGCAATTTAAAAATAAACATTACCTCAGACCCCATAAATAACTAATGTGGCAATAGGCGAACACCTTGGAATATAATTTTTTATTATAAAGTAAAAACATGCATCATTAGTACATTTAATTTTCACCAATCATCATCATCACTATCGTCCTCCCCTTCACGGATAATTTTTTTTGATTTGCCCAGTACAGACTTAGAAGGAGCATTTCCCACTGGTGGTGTCAGAAGATCACCACTGTATGTGATAACGTCAGCTTGTGCAATTCTCCATTCCAACATTTCTGTAGGGAAATCATCAGAAGCTCCCAAGTCATTGAAGCCTACAATATAATCTACTGTTTTGCCATTCTTTGCCAAGCATACAGTAGGAAGAACTTTAATTCTTAGTCTCTCTACTAGAAAGGGCACCTTCTCTGCATTTATTTTAATGAATTTGGTTTCCAGGTGTTTCGAGGCCAGCAGAGTAAGATGTTTGTCCACAATTTTACAACGGAATGTACTGTCCCTGTAGAAATGACACACAACTTGTTTACTCTTTTTTGAACAGTCAAAAAATTCCCGCTCATCAGAGACTTCTTCGTATTTTCCATGACCCTGTTGCAACCATTCCTGTTTTTGTTGCTGTGCTTTTTTTATCTGTTCCATACGTTTCCGTCTCAGCCCTTCAAAGTCATCTTCATCCATCTTATCCAGCTTATTAATCTCAGCATCTACCTGTTGTTCTATGACCTCAGTCGCCTTCACTAGATGATTCTGAAGCGCTTCTTCCATTCCACCTAAGCCAGCCATTTTCTTTTTCGATGCTGAAAAAGAAAATGTAATAACATTATACATATTGCTATTATCAGATTATAGCCTAGCACTGATGGCTTTTTTTCATTTTATATGATTATAGCATACAATTATAATATAATATTTAAAATATTGTGTTTTTTGCTTTTAGTATTAAAGCTCTTTCATAGAATCACATGCATCATGGTCTGTGGGTTCATTGACGTATGTACTTCCTTTAAAGTACACCTCGTACTTCAATCAAAGTACACCCTCAATGGAAGAAATATAAATTTTAATATATAATATTCCAAATATGAAAAACAGTTTTGATAAAAAACATTCTGTACAATGAAATGTCCTCTTTCTGGTAGCTGGAAAATGTTCCAACAGTACCAGGACAAAAGGATGAGAAAAAAATTCCACCTGTTGCAAAAGTTTTGGCTATATTTATGTAAACAGAAAATAATTGGAAGTTCCTCTTATGAATACTTTAATAGCTTGATTAACAATGTTTAGAAAGAAAACATTCAACCAATTACATCTGAGGTTGCAAAGGAATAATAAGGCTGTTTTTATTGCTATATACAGCTTATTGATCATATAAACGGTACTGTTTATGCAGAATTTTGCTTTGTTGCATAAAAATAGGTTTAATAACCAACATGTGCTTCACCTAACCTAGGGTGAAGCCAAAAAAAAAGGTAAAAAACGACAGATCAGAAGCACTGGTAGCACATGTTCTTCTTTGATTTCTTCGTCAATTTATATAAACCGTTTTCCTTGAAATTTAGCACAGACAAGTTTCAAGTCATATCCTAACGTTGGTAAATATTTAGCAAAATTATATTGTATATTTTCAAAAGTTAGATAATTTGACATGTAATAAAATTCCAGAATTAGTTTAATCGGTTTATAGAGGGACGTCATAATTTCAATTTACTACATGTGAAATGGTCTAGCATTTGAAATACTGTGCATAGTCTATAGTTTATAATTTTACAAAATTTTCTGGGATATTAGCATTTAGTTGAAATATGATTTTTACAAAATTTCAATATATACCGGTACCTAATAGTAATAATATCTTTTTGCTTGCTAATTGACAGAGAAATCAACGAAAAACATGCGCTACTGGTTAGTTGTGGCCTAAGCCTAAGGTATAGGCCTAGATTGAAGTACCGTACGGGCATACTTCAATCTAAGACTAAGCACAAAGTAGCCTTTCAAAGGAAGTAGCCTTCGAGGCTATGTAGTCAACTAGTACTAAAGTCTATGACACAATTATCTGTACTAGCGCATACTTTTCGTCGATTTCCCCGCCAATTCTGAACCAATTTCCTTGAAATTTTGCACAGGATATTTCCAAGTCATGTCCTATCCTCGGTAAATAATTAGCAAAATTATATTCAATATTTCAAAAGTTAGACTATTTGACATGTAATAAAATTCCAGAATTAGTGTAAAGGTCATATTTTCAATTTTCTACATCATACTCATAGTCATAGCACTCTAGTCTCTAGTCTAGTACTAGTAGGCCTACAAATACAATAAACATGTCATGTCAAATGGAAATGGTCTAACTTTTGCAATTCTGCATATAACTTTACGAATTTGTTGGTAGGCTACTGGAAATGTCTTGTACAAAATTTCATGAAAATCGTCTGATAATTGACGGAGAAATCGACCAAAAACATGCGCTAGACTCTAGCCTGCCTAGGGCCTAGCGATAATTGGACCTTTTGATATGTCGGAAGGCCCAGGCAGCCTGCTTCCAAAGCTAACAGTCAATCTAAAAAATCTAGTAAAATGTTTCACCTGCTGTTGTAACTTGTGTTAGAAAACTGTTCACAGAACTTGTCAGAAGATTAAGAGTCTAAGTATTATGCCCGTTTACACAAACCAAAGCACTTTTTAAGTTCATAAAACCGTTGTATCTTTTCAAAAACTGATTACGAAGTGCCAAGTTAACATAAACCACAAGAGTCAAGACAAGCTTTTGTTTTCCTTGACGGCAACAGGGTTCTGTCAAAACATGCCAAATGATTCAATCAATCAAGAAGCTAGATCTAGCCTTCGAATATTTGTCTATGCCCACTCTAATCCATGACTCATGAATCACTATCCTTCCACTAGCGTCTGCTAGTGGCTCTGATTGATGTAAAATGTGTTCTGTAGACGTATTCATGAATTTGACCTGATTTTGTATCTGGCCAACAAGGCGATACCTGACAAAAATGGTGTCATTGACATTCTAAACCAAATGCTCAGGCCAAGGAATAGTCCTAGGCCTACATGTAGTCAGGCATGTGATAGCTTATTTTGACCAGTTTAACAAAGGGAGGGGTGGACCAGGGAGGGGTTTGACTACATTACTACATACTACATTACTACATAAAATGTTATACATGTTGTTCAAGTTGACCTGACATCTTGTGGATATTTAGTCCTGACATTATGTGCTCCTGTCAGTATTGTCTAATATGAGATATAGGCATACATCTGTAGCCTACATGTATCATGTGTATTGACTATCCTACTAGTATAGTTTTATTATAAGTTAATATACACATGGTCAATGTTGATTTTATGTTGGGCCAGCGTCGTAGACAATTGATCGACATACATCAATCCAGCACTGGCCGTCGTACAGCGTAAACAGGATAGGTCTACACTGCCCCAGTGTTTTCTTAATGCTGGGCCTGCGTCACAATCGATGGACCAACGGTAATCCAATATTACGTCAGTGTGTCATACTGACTGAGACTGCACACCAGTAAAAAACGATGACCCAGCGCTGGGTTCATGTTAATCCACAAGCTGAGATGCTGTCCCAACATTAAACAAAGAGTGGTTGTTACCATCATTTTGATTATTCTGCTGGTATCTTTGTCTTACACAAAAGCAAATCTACAACAACACAAGTAAAAGACGTATATACAATGTTGCTTTTATGCTAGGCCGCCATTGTAGCCTATAGGATATGGACCAACTATTATACAACACAGGTTGATCGCATGTAGGCCTAATGGTCATAATAATACTAGGCATATAATGACAACCATAGCCCGGTAGCCTATAGGGGAGACCACGTATGCCTACACCATTCATACTTAGGATGTAATTCTGTGAACTCCCATTTACGTCCCTAGAAAGTACATGACGTACAACATAAATGTAACAAATGACGTCATTGGGACGTTCTGGAGACGTAACTTACGTCTTTAGCACGATCTTGTTCAGTTCATCCATGAATTATATAAACTTGTCTCTCATAGGTGCAAGGAATCCTCAAACTTGACATAATTTCAGGGTCAGGTGTGGGTCACGAGACACCAGATTTTGTGGCCCCTATCAGAATGCAGCAATTACAGAAGAGATTCTCAAAGCACTGTAGCAGGGCCATCTAAAGTCTTTAACGTTTGAACTTCGCAGTCCTCCCCGATGGAGTATCAGGCGAAGGGATGGTGCTGAGAAACCGACCAGACTAATCGCTCATGCAGTTGGCTCTTACCCTGCACACAGTTTTACGTTGTAATAACGTCCCCACAACGTAGGCATACACCATTCATACTTAGGGTTCTGGGGACGTAACTTACGTCCTTAGCACGACCTTGTTACGTTCATCCATGACTGACGAAACCGGGACCTTAACGAAAGTTAGGGTTATTATGACTACGTCCTTAGCACGTCCTCGTTACGTTTATCCATGAATGACGAAACCGGGACCTAATGAACATTATATTACGTACAGTGGTTGCAGGGTAAAAGCTGCTATTGATCTGGATTCAATAGCAGCTGGTGGAACTGTAAGATGATTCCAATCGGGTACCGGTAAGGTTTTGTACCAAAAGGAATTTTGTCCCAGTGTGGTGTTAGCTCTAATGTGTTTGAAAGATTTTTTATTCGTCTGCTAGGGTTAGAAAGTCACTGACAGGTACAGTGAATAATCCGTTTACAATTTTTTACAGGCTTGTCAGCCTGAAGTTTTTTCTTCTAGTTTGTAAGTCAGTCCAGCATAGATCTTTTATTAGAGCTGGTGCACTTCATTTACGCTTCTTCGATCAATAAGCTCTGCCTATAATGATTATAAATAGCTCATGTAGAGCGCTAAAACTCACATATGAGGGTGTAGCGAAGCGTCTGTTTTTATCTATATTTATATCATTTTTCCCTTATAGAAAGTGAATAGGCCGTGAGGCAAATAAAATGGGTAAAAAGTGAAGTGGGATTAGGAATCCATAATTTCCAGGACCCATATGTGCACCCTGACATATATGTGCGCTTCACACGTCTTCACAATTAAAAATACTTTTATACTTTATACCCAAACTTGGCAAAAGTCACAATTACTTGCTCACCGATTTCTAGGTCAATTCTCAATCGATTTTTATGAAATTTGGCAAGGACTATTTTCGAGTCACCCGCCAAATACCGTGAAATTTTCATTTGAAAAAAATTCTATATCTCAAAAGTTAGACCAACTGGCACGTAAGCCTATTGCAATTCAGGACTTTAAACGGATTTTAATTTAATTAGTTTAATGGGTTTATAGAGGGACGTCGTAAGAAGAAAATTACTATAACTTAAATTCCACTTGACAATAGTACCACCACCTTTAAAAAAATATTGCATCACCTATCGTACTTATTATAGGCCAGCTAGCCCAAACAAGCAAACAGATATACAAAGGGTGGTAAATAACCTTGGAAATAAAAAGTAAGGGAATATTGACAAAAAGTTGTTTAATTACAGCATATAATTTTTTCTGTTATTTGTTATATAAATTTATAATACATATAATCATCTAAATACGTGCGAAAATCACTCCACACTACAGTTTCTTTAATTATCGCCCAGGTGAAACAGAACATAATTCGTTACTTATGGTGTATTGAGATGGAAGGAGTAATAATACATGTATGTAAGTCTACGGGAGGGGTATTATTAAATTATGTGTGGTGAGACGTTAATGTGCCCGTCTCTGAGGCTACAGCAGAGATTGTTCATGAACACTATCTGGCTACAGGGACAAGGAAGTAATCTGATAAGGCAGCTGGTCCATCTGAAGAAATGTAACTTTTTGAATATGCACCCGCCAGGCCGTGGGAGTCCTGTACCCAGATTTATCTGGTGCTATGCGGACTCTCAGATTGCCCGGGGGTAGCCAACACTGATAGATCATAGATGTGCTGAGCACCAGAAGAAGGGCTCCAATATCTGAAGAAATGTTACTGTAGTTGAACAAGTACTCACCAGGCCGTGGGAGTCCTGTACCCAGATTCATCTGGTGCTATGCGGACTCTCAGGTTAACTGGGGGTGGCACACACTGATAGACGCGCTGAACACCAGAATAAGAGCTCCAATATCTGAAGAAATGCTACTGTAGTTGAACAAGCACTCGCCAGGCCGTGGGAGTACTGTAGGCCCTACCTAGATTTATCTGGTGCTATGCGGACTCTCAGGTTAACTGGGGGTACAACTCATGATCAGGGAAGATACAAAGAAGAGGGAGAGGGACTGATGGATCATTCAAGGGTGTGTACAAAGAAGAGGGAGAGGGACTGATGGATCATTCAAGGGTGTGGACCCCATTAACGCAATGTAAGCGGGGGGGGGGGGGGGGGGTAAAGTAAATATAAAAATTAGAAGGTGGGAGGGGGTACGGGAGTGGGGAAATAGGTGGATGCTCCCTTCTCCAGGCCCATGGAGGTCACCACAGACAGCTCACAGCGGGTGGATAAGATTTTATTCTATTCTATTCTATTCTATTCTATTCTATTCTATTCTAGTCTATTCTATTCTATTCTATTCTACTCCCTGCAACAGTGTTGAAGGAGTTGAGCCATGAAATAGCTCCTATCCTGGATATATATATCACAGATCCATCCAAAGCGGCATTGTGCCCAGTGACTTGAAAACTGCCAATATTGCTTCAATCAAGTGCTTCCTGACCGATCGAACACAGAGGGTAGTTCTTGATGGTACAGAGTCTCTTCCGGGACCTGTTTTGTCAGGAGTACCTCAGGGTTTGGTTCTGGGCCCTATCCTCTTCCTCATCTACATTAACGATCTACCGTAGCCTACCTGATGTCGTCACCCACAGTACAGTCCGCAGACGACTGTAGGCCTATTCTGTATAGACATGTTACCGACAAGAACGACATCAACCGGCTCCAAATGGATTTTGACAGGAGTGCCAGCTACTAGAGACCTGGTTGACGGAATTCAACATCGGTAAATGCTTTGCAATGAGGGTTGGTCGCCAGAGAGGTATAGATCGAAGATGGACCCACCCACGTATACTCCATGGCCAGGTGCTCTGTATTACAGAGACCACAAAATACCTAGGACTTACCATCTCCTCTGATCTGAAATAGCCATATTCAGAAGGTTACATCCAAGGCTAATTCAATGTTAGGGCTCTTCAGAAGGAACCTCAGGATAGCTTCGAACATGTCAAAAGCTGTAAAAACACAACCTTTTGAAGCACTGTTTAGACCACACTTGGAGTATGCCTGCACGCTGTGGGACTCTTATACACAAGTGAATGTCAGGAGGCTTGACTCTGTGCAAAGGAGGGCTGCCCGCTATGTGTGTAGCCTAACCGTTGGCATAACACCAGCAGTGTGTCAGCCATGCTACATGAGGTGAGCTGGGAATCTCTTGCCCAACGGAGAGAAAGAGCTAGGCTATGCATGATTTATAAAGTTGTGCATGGCCTAGTGGACATACCTTGGCTGCAGAACAAGGTCCTGATTTCAAACCCACAGTGCACAAGAGGATCTCATTCTTGGAAATATGCACCCATCTTCCCCCACAATGACACCTTCAAATTTTCCTTCATTCCACGCACAATTACTGCATGGAATGCGTCACCCCCAGTAGTTGTTGACTGTACCTCCCTGAACTCATTCAGGGTGGCACTCTCAGATATGTAAACTACATAACCAGATAACTACAGTGTTTAATCTGGACTCTTTTTTGTTACACCTAACATTTGCTTAACTGCACAAATTTCACCTTTTTATTCCCCGCCCGTAGGGGAAGGGGGATTTTAGTCGCGCCAGGATTTTGTCTGGCGTCCGGGGTCCAGCGTCACGTTTTCTTGTGGGCGCAAAAATTCAAAAACTACTGGTCAAATCTTTTTGAAATTTTAACATGACATTCGTAGCAACATAGGGATGTGCAAGGAATTTTTTAGAGATGCTACCAAAATTCAAAATGGCCGCCAGAGGGCAACTCTAAAATTTGTTGTGGGTGCAAAAACTCTAAAACTAAAAGTCAGAAATTATTCAAATTTCACTATCACATTCCCCATGATATGGAGATGTGCAGGTGACTTTTTCATGGTTTTACTGAAATTCAAAATGGCCGCCACAGATCAACTTTAATTTTTTGGGGGGTGTGAAAACTCAAAAAATTTGTTTGGTCAATTTTTTTATTAATTTTAACATCACATTCCTAGCAACATGGGGATGTGCAAGTGATTTTTTTAAACATGCTACCAAATTTCAAAATGGCTGTCAGAGGGCAACTCTAAAATTTTTTGTGGGTGCAAAAATTCTTAAACTTAAAGTCAGAAATTATTCAAATTTTACTATCACATTCCCCATGATATGGAGATGCGCAGGTGACTTTTTCAAGGTTTTACTGAAATTCAAAATGGCCGCCACAGATCAACTGTAATTTTTTTGGGGTGTAAAAACTCAAAAAATTTGTTTGGTCAATTTTTTTAACATCACACTCCTAGCAACATGGGGATGTGCAAGTGATTTTTTTAAAGATGCTACCAATTTTTAAAATGGCCGCCAGAGGGCAACTTTAAAATTTTTTGTGGGTGCAAAAACTCTAAAACTTAGTCAGAAATTATTCAAATTTTACTATCACATTTCCCACAATATGGAGATGTGCAAGTGATTTTTTTAAGGTTTTACTGAAATTCAAAATGGCCGCCATGGATAAACTTCATATTTTATTGTGGGCGCAAAAACTGAAAAATTGAAATCAGTAATAATTCACATTGTACAATCACATTACCCACCATCTGGAAATGTGCATGTGATTTTACTGAAATTTAAAATGGCCACCACAAATCAACTTTTTAAATATTTGTGACCGCAAAAAGTCTAACCTAATTTATGGCGGGGGATGATATAGGACTTCCAGTCCTCTTGTTACTTTAAATTTTGCGCAACCAACATACTGGCAAATAATACTCTGTGTCAAGAGTGATTGCTGTACTCGCAGAAGAAGAAGAAGATCTACGTCCGTAACAAAAACGAAACAACACGGCTGCTAATTGTTTCTTTTGTTGCGTTATTAGTTAGTGGGGCAGTAATCGATTACAGGTCCAAGCAGACTATAGTGTCCAGTGTGGCTGCCTAATAATAATCAGTAGGCCTAATCATGTAATGCATGGTGTGATCACATAGAAGTAGATCGTTCTCAGAATCATTTATAAGCCTCTTTCAACAGATGGAGATGTGTGCATGCGTCAAAGGAAAAACACACGTGCAAATTCCCGATTTCTTATTTCCGACGTCACATGCATGTCCAAAATGAGCAATAAGGGAATTTTGTCTTTATATATCGCTTAACTGATAAATGTGCAACACAAAATTTGGTAAAAATTTGCAGTTCTAGTCTATGGAGTATTGCACGCCGTAGTGTGTGTGCGGGTGGTGCATTCAAAGATTGGTGCAGATGCGATTAAATATAACCCCTAAAAATAAAATAGGATGTTATAATAAACAAAAAAAATATTGCGGTGAAAATAAAAAGTGAAGTTTGAAAACCTTGCAGTTTAGGCCTACATACATGTGCGTTGTCGGCGGAAGGAGCCCAGGGTTGGGGAGCAGACAACGTGAAGTAAACGGAGATGGTGGAGCGTGGGAATGATAATTTGTATGGGTCATTGGACGGGCTCAATGTAATATACATACATCCACGGATGGAACCCACGTGTTTGTCTGGTGGATGGCATCAGCCACCTCTGCCAGGCATCCTCCGCGGCTGCAATGACTGCTAATTAGTCGTAGGTGTAAAGATCACAGACACTATGGCGTGATGGTAACTAATCACAGTCGCTTATAGGTATCAGCCTCGATACCCCATCCTTTGTTCAATGTTTCAGCAAAAACATCCTCAGAGCCCGACCTTGTTATCGGATTGGCCTATTTTAATTTGTGGAGGGGCCGGGACATTTTTTCTAATCACCGACACCACATATGAGCATCTGATTTGTTGATATATCACCTACCGAAGAAGCATTCAATATGTATATAATTATAGCCTATACACGGACGTATGAATAGGATAAAAAAGGTATTACCATGCCATGGCATGGAATTTAGTAACCTAAGCTCTAAACTCCCTGACGAGCATACCAGACTTCATAGTTGAGATGAACTCAGTTTTGTTTCAAGCATACCAAATAACATAAATACATACATTGTGTGCACAAAAAACACTATAGAGTATCAGGGTATATAGGCCCTATATATACAGTATATCTATCTCAGTTGGCACACACCCTTTTTTAGCTCCCGCCGTCACCGTAGGTGAGACGGAGGGAGCTATGGATTCCACCTCCGTTTTTTTTTTGCCTCTTCTTTTGCCTATAACTTTGTAAGAAAATAAGCTAGGATAACAATTTTTTGTATGTGGGTTACTTCCAGGTGGATAATGGACAGGTTAAAATAATTTTAATCTGAATTCAATACGCAAGGTCGCAGAGGAGAAAATGATGTTACGGCGTTGGGCCGTTGGGCCGTCCGTAAACAATTCGTTTCCGGAGCATATCTCTAAAAGTACTTGTCCGATTCTCTTCAAATTTTACACACAACACCCCTAGGAGGTCTAGTTGTGCCTTTTGGGGTATTTAAACTTTGACCTACTTCTGGTTCAGAACTATGACCTATTTAGACGTTTTGACGCGCACTTCGTTTCCGGAGCAGATCTCGAAAAGTACTGGGCCGGTGACAGTCATATTGCACATACATGTTCTCTAAGGTCCCTAGTTGTGCCTTTTCAGGTTATTGGACCTTGACCTTGAAGTTGACCCAGCACTTTGACCTAATTTATAACATCGGTAAATCCGACTGAAAGATTTTGCGGAATATCATGAAAACCGCTCAAGATAGCTACACCATTACTATAAAACAAATTGTGAGGTTTCAGGAGAGGATGCATCTTGAAAAATTTCAAGTCGATAAAATTAAAAATGGCCGCCTATCGGCCATTATTCACCTCGACAGGCCTGATATTGCGGAATATCATGAAAACCGCTCAAGATAGCTACACCAATAATATCAAATAAATTGTAAGGTTTCAGGAGAGGATGCATCTTGAAAAATTTCAAGTTGATAAAATTCAAAATGGCCGCCTATCGGCCATTATTCACCTCGACAGGCCTGATATTGTGGAATATCATGAAAACCGCTCAAGATATCTACACCATTACTATAAAACAAATTGTAAGGCTTCAGGAGAGGATGCATTTTGAAAAAATTCAACTCGACCAAGTTCAAAATGGCCGCCAATCGGCCATTATTCACTTTCACATGGCCGTTATTTGGTCAACCGTGCTAGATGGCTAGACCATTACTGTAAAACGAAATGTGAGATTTCAGATGAGAATGCATCTTGAAAAAAATTGACTTGATCAAATTTAAAATGGCCGCCTTTTTAGCCATTATTCCTTTTCACATGGCTGATATTTGGTAAACCGTGCTAGATGGCTAGACCATTACCTGATTACTATAAAACAAAGTGTGAGTTTTCGGGGGAGGATGCACCCTGAAATTTTTTAACTCACGAATTCAAAATGGCCGACAATCAGCATTATTTACCTCGATAGGCCTGATATCAGGTAAACGTGCTAGATAGCTAGACCATTACTATAAAACAAAATGTGACGTTTCGGGAGAGGATGCCTTTTAAAAACTTTCGACTCAATCGAATTCAAAATGGCCGCCTATCGGCCACTATTTACTTTCACATTGCTGATATTTGGTAAACCGTGTTAGATAGCTGGACCATTACTATAAAACAAAATGTGAGATTTCAGGAGAGGATGCATCTTGAAAAATTTTGACTTGATCAAATTCAAAATGGCCTCCTATCGGCCATTATTCACTTTCACATGGGCGATATTTGGTAAACCGTGCTAGATGGCTAGACCATTACTATAGAATGAAATGTGAGATTTCAGCTGAGGATGCATCTTGGAAAATTTTGACTTGATCAAATTCAAAATGGCCGCCTTTAGGCCATTATTCACTTTCACATGACCGATATTTGGTAAACCGTGCTAGATAGCTAGACGATTACTATAGAATGAAATGTGAGATTTCAGCTGAGGATGCATCTTGAAAAATTCTGACTCGATCAAATTCAAAATGGCCCCCTATCGGCCATTATTTACTTTCACATGCCCAATATTTTGCAAACTGTGTTAGATGTTAGTCCATTACTATAAAACAAAATTTGAGGTTTCGGGGGAGGATGCAAGTTTTTAACTAATTTATATCGAATTCAAAATGAACGTAAATCAGCTATTAGTTAACTAGATTGGCCTGATATCGGGTAAACCGTGCCAGATAGGTAGACCATTACTGGGATACTGATTAGGATCATTAATTTCAATGGAGGTTTGCAATCTCTGACAGACTGTCTAGTTCTTATCTTACTCTTAGACTGCGCTTCTTAGACCTAGTTGTCTTGCGTCTTGATTTTTGACCTAGACTAGGACTACATTAATAACCCTACACAAAATTGCTTAAATCAAATTCTAATTCGGAGCGGGAGCTCCTGGACTTATGTAGTCTTGTTTTAATTACCATGCTATTTTATGGCTTGAACCAAAAACACTGTGTGGTATCATGGACACATCTATCTACTAGTATGTAGGCTATATGTGGGGGCCCTGGTGCATGGTTAAATCTGCCTGCTTGGAAAGGAGGAGATCGCGAGTTCGAACCCCACTCTGGCCTTCAAGTTTCAAAGAAACGACATGTTTCTTTCCGGCTCACTCGTAAAGATTCAATATTGCGGGGAGCCTCCATGACTGAGAGGTAGCATACTCGGCCTCAGACCGCCAGGGCTCGAATTTCAAATCCTGTGTCTGGAGGGCAGTATCATCTCATTTATCTCACCATCCTCAGGAGGTTCTCCTGGCCCAGTTTGGCCTACATGTGCACAAAGTTGGCCTAAAACCCCATTCATTTCATTTACTAGTATAAACTACGAAAACATAGATTGTAAAAATCTTTATTATATTTATTTCGATCTATTCAGAATTAGGCCTATATATTATATTCTTTTTCCACGTGTGAACCGGCGTTCATCGATTGCTCGAGCGTCTCTTCAGTGGTAAACCATCTTCTCCGACGACTGATGATATGAACAGCAGCAGGCGAACAGTAGCAGACAAAACAGCTGTTCAGTTTCCAAACTCATCCTGGAAAATACCACGAGCCTCATATTCATCTGAGCCTTGTGTTCTATTTTTAGTACAGAAACAGTTGTGACGAAGATAAACATGATAAATCACCCTTATGTGTTCTAGGTTCCCCATTCTATGTTCGTTCATGGTCAGGCAGTGAGGTTGCGTTTACCCGGTGAATGAGTAAGTAATATTGCCGCCCAGACTACAGCGTCATCAAGCGGATCGAAGTCTGTGTTATGGAGATAAAGGCATGGATGGCAATTAATTGGTTAAAATTGAATGACGAAAAGACTCTCTCGTTGCTGTACGGACACCTACAGTGGGACCTCTCCCCAACATCAGCGATAATATTATTAGTGACAACAACATCATTCCATCTCTCTCAGCTCACACCTTGGTGCCATTTTTGATGAAAATTTGACTATGGAGGCGCATGTCGACAGTGTTTACCGCTCTTCTTTCTTTTACCTGCACAACATGAGCAGCATTCGAAGAGTGCTGGATATGAAGACAACTGTCATCATTGTCCAGGCCCTAGTCATTTCCCGACTTGACTACTGCAACTCTCTGCTATGTGGACTCCCAGCTATATTCATAAAGAGGCTGCAGAGGGTGCAAAATGCAGCAGCTAGAGTGATAGCTAAAGCCGACAGAAGGGACACAGAGCTGCTAGTGCCTTATACCAACGGGTGTGAAGTGGTATACCGGAAGCAGTGTATAGTTGTGTACAGTATAGCGATAGTTGTGTTTAACGCTCGATACGAATTCATAAATCGTGGAAAATTGATCATTTTCTCATTCAAACCAAATCAGCCTCACCAAATAAATCGGTGCATCAAATGGCCACACATCTTAGCTACCCATATGCAAACTTAGGTTACGTAACTGTGGCTGAGGTCGTCAAACACTCGCGCCCCGTTTTAGTAGTCGTCATAAAACGCACTCTTGGATCAGTGGAACGAATACGATTATAGTTAAACAGAGCAATAAAACATATACTTATTGAAATATTATAAAGTACTATATCACGATTTAACACTGCATACAAAGTTTCTCGCATATTTCCAAGTAGTTGTAAAGTAAATGTACAATATTTAGATGGTAGGACCACCGCTGTGATGGTTGTGTTGGTATATGGATCAATAGCTGCTAGTTGTGTTGGACCCATTTAATTATCCTAATACATTGTAATGGTGAACCCAACCAACCCTGTTAAATGATATTTCTACCTCCATATTGAATAAAATTGACACACATAGTTTACTTGGTTACAGCCAGTACATTAAAAAATATATTATAGAAAACTATTTGACTGATTGCTCAATATTGAACTGTGCAATATGTAACAACGCTATATAACATTCCATTATCACTTCATAACTATTTAATTTCAAAAATTAATTCACTTATTTCCTTTCTTCGTTTTTTTTCACCTTATTTTTTATTCACTCAATTATTTGTTTCTTCAACATGTTCAACTTACAGCAACTATCTATATCATCAGAATGGTGGCCTCCATGATAGCGATACACAATGTGTCTTAATGGAGGTCTCCAGCCTATTACAATTATAATTAGTGTAGATATATATTAAATATATATACATATTTGTTTTTTCATTATCTTGAATGTAATTTCTGGCAAATAAATGAGTTTTGACTTTGACTATACTATCCAAAAATTTGTTATTTGAGTGGGCCAATGAAAAAAACATACAATAATAAGATAGTGTTCATGGTATTATAAATACATATAGTGTATTTTTACACTACAATATGCCGTTTTTATGTGTGCTTAAGTTAGGGTGGTCATTCCAGGCATTATTCATATATATTACAGATGTATATAATAACAAACACTAGCAAACAAGACATTCCAAACTAACGCTGGGGTAAAGTTGGCCCAGTATCGTGTTTCCTTTGTGCAACTGAATCAATTCACACAGAACTACTGTCAGTCACATCAATGCACCCGCATCTATGGCGGCAAACCTACACGTCAGCAGGGAAGGTGTGTACAGTTTTAAATATTCGCCAAAGCAATGATATTAAAAAATAAATTTAACAGGTAAGTTTATGTGCATATGCAAAAGTGTACCACATCAAACTGCAGTATCTAATGTGACGTATCAAAGGGTCAATGAATAAAATCATCAAGTGTCCAAGGACTTTTGATTTTCAGTTGTTTAACCAACTGCCATTGGAAGCTACATCAAATGGTAAATATAATGTTACAGTTGTAGAATCCAATTCCAGTTTGCTTTGGTCAAGCATGCTTATGCGCCATAGTACACTATATCACAAGTAGACCATTATATACCATTATAATACCAGGGTAGGAAGCATCCTAGAACAAAAGGCGGGTTTTCATATGGCTCCGGCCGCTTTAAAAGGATCGATGAGGCCATGAGCTTATTCATGTTATTAGCGTACGTCTTTTTAAAAATCTGACTCACGTCATGCATGAGTGATTTGACCAGGAACGTGTCCGTTTTATTTAAATACAATTTTATAAAGTCACGTTTGGGTTTGAATAATCATCGTGAGTAATATAAACGTACAATTAAGCAATAATACATACTAGGCTCCAAGATATAATTGATAAATCAGATATACTAGACAGAAAAATCACAGCTGTCGTGAGAGTCAGAAAGAGCGTCTGTTTCCGTGTTTAAATTATGCAACACAATAACGTTGACCTGTTTTAGCGAAAACCATTGAGAAACACGTTCTACTTTAATATCACAAATTAGTTTTGTTCTGAATTGATATTGTTTAATATATGATTTATTATACATATTCAATTAATACCCTATGGTAACTAAAATGCAATTGTATTGTTTTGATCACAGAAGAATACCGACATTGACAAATTGTTTAATACTTTCAGCCATGTGTGTAGCAAACTAGATTTGCACACCATCGTCATTGTGCTCAGAAAAACATGTTTTTTATAAAAAAGTATTTTTAAGTGATTTAATTCAATAATAAGATATTCAACTATGGCGTATTTATTTTTTCTATTTTTAAACAATATTTGTTCATATTTTGTCATTTTATATGATTGCTACGACCGATGTCTTAATGTTGCGGCCAAGTTATGGATATATTTGTCGAGCTCCATTGACCATATATATATACATGTATGTTTTTTTTGCCTTGTCATTTTTTCCGCATGAGCAAGTTAAGGTGAGGGTCATAGGTACAATATATTATTACATCACATTTTAATGAAGTGGAAATAAATACGATCACTAAAACATATAATATCTATTGTGATTCACTTTCAGTAATTAATTATTCAATTTTTTATAGCCATTACTGTTATAAAATAATTAATTACATAACTTGACCGCATTTCATTCATTTGGTCTACCATATGAGGGTTACATTTACTATTTGGGCGCTACGTATAATAAAGATGATACATGAAGACCAAGCCCGCCGAATTTTTGTCGCTTGTGATCTAAACACAACTAACCATTTGGTGCTATATCACTGTATATAGCAACGCAACTATCTTAGCAACACCATACACCTCATTATGATAGACATATATTATCATTTTTCAAGGTGATTTTGTATCATTTATAATATGAACAATATTTATATGAATAAGTATGAGTCTGTCAACAATACCAGTTGAATAAATATATCACAGATATTTCAATGGTTCCATTATTAGACATAAATAGCCGGTTTTCACTGATCCAGGAGTGCTTTTCACGTCGACTTCCAAAACGGGGCGCGAGTGTTTGACTAACTTGGCCACAGTTACATGCTCTAAGCTTGCATGAGGGTAGCTAAGATGTGTGGCCATTTGATGCACCAATTTATCCGGAGAGGATGATTTGGTTTGAATGTGAAAAAGAACCATTTTTCCACACAACTATCGCCATACTCTACACAACTATACATTGCTTCCGGTATACCACTTCACACCCGTTGTATACACCACCTAGAACACTGAGTTCGAGCACAAAGCAGCTTTTGGTTGTCCAAAAGTACAGACTTAAAAAACGTTGGTGTCAGGAGTTTTTAAACTGCGGCTCCAGCACTTTTGAATAGTTTGGAGAGCCAGATCCATTTGCAGAAAACCTTGACCTCTGTTAGAAGGCCCTTAAAAAAGCGTTTAATGACCTCATGCAGTAATTGACTTTTTTTCTCTCTTTCGAATGTGCAGCACTTTCATTCATACATTCATTCATTCATTCATTCATTCATTCATTCATTCATTCATTCATTCATTCATAAATGTTAGGGCTCTGACTTGGACTGTTATGTAGTAGTACTTAGTAAATTATTGCTCTACGTCACTTTTCGGCACAAATGGTCCTTTAAGTGAGGGCATGGTGGGTTATTGAGAGTGTTTTATTTTGCTCGCCCGATAAGGGGTTCTGGGCATGTCTGGGGGATTTACCCCCAGAAATGCTATGCAATTTAATCCTGCACTTCGGGCGCATTGTTACGAGGCTACCACTGCCAACATGAGTGCCTGCACTGCTGACAGCGCCTGCACAGATACGGGAGCTGCATTAGCTTGGACTGTTATGAGTTAAAGCCGAGGCAACTGACCAAAGCCTGGTTTCCGTTTAGTGTTAAAGCCGAGGTCAACTGGTCAGAGACTGATTCCTGCTGAATGGCATATGTCCCTTTTTCGACCATACACAGAGAGTAATACACATGGCCAGCCGCTTGACGATTTCCCATAATATTGACTCGCAGTTTTCACTCGATGTCCCTGCTGCGTGAGGTGCATTTACACCATAGGCTAATCACGCCCAGGTGGGGATAATGTTGATGATTACCCGTCAGAGGGTGTCCGTGTGGATCTTCGGAATGGAGAATCTGTCGGTCAGCATAAAGTGTGCATACGTTCCATGTCAAAGGCTCGATTCTCGTACAGGTCTCTCCTACTACTTCTCTTGGCTATCTGGATTAACACATTACTTGAACTTTTGGCATTAAAGCCCATGTCATGTCTATAACCACGTGTATCAAACTTTGAAGAGGTTGTTTTAGATATTTGCTAAGGACTGCACAAAGTGCTCCACTCAGCCTATTCATTCATTTACACCTTACTCTCCGATGTTTTAAAACAGTTATGACGACATTTTTTATCTATTGATGAATATTATTTTATATGTCATGTGACCTTGTGAATATGTTTTCAGATATATGATTTGGTCAGCAGTTCTACATTATCTACTGCCGGGAAATGTTTTTTTATTTGATATCGTATTTCAAATTACCATTACTTTTTCCAGTTTTACTTCTTGTTGGAACAGAAGGTGAGTAAGATTTCGTTTTTATGTTTCAAACATATTAACACTTGGGTCAACCATTGATTTTAATTGCCCCCTAGATAATTAATAAATTGATTAATACAATTGCATTTTAGGATCAAAGTTAAACGTGTTATTGATAGTGGCGGACGATTTGAGACCCACGCTAGGCTGTTATGATGATAAGCTAGCTATTACTCCTAATATTGATCAACTTGCATCGAAATCTGTTGTTTTTCACAACGCATTTGTTCAGGTATGTGCTTTATTTAGATTATTCTCCCAGTTTCTTATATTCTACTTACATCCTATTTACGTTTTTAGTCATATACGTAAACTTAATTTGTATATTTGTCATTATGCTCATCGTTGCTGATTTTTTGTGTTTTAATTTATATCAAGATTTATGATTTGTTGAATTATGCGATGGTTAAAATCGTATAGCAAATTATATTATTGTTCTAACTGGACGTTTGAAAATAAGTAAATGATGTAGAAAAGTAACATAATGTTTTAGAAAATCATGGTGGCCATAGCCCCCGAGATTTGGAAAAAAAACGAATTGTGACAGCTTGGAATAATTTATAATCGTCCTATTTCATTTTACTAGCAAGCCCTTTGTGCACCCAGTCGGAATTCATTTTTAACAAGTCGACGCCCAGATACACTTCATCTGTATGACTTTGGCTCGTATTGGAGAAAAGATACTGGGAATTTTACCACTCTTCCTCAGCATTTCAAAGACAATGGATATTATACGAAATCTGTGGGGAAAATATTTCATCCAGGTACATTCAAGAAGTGTTGATAGTTGCTGTCAGATTCTGGACCGATATTAACTACCAGTATACATATGGGTGGGGGGTGGATCGATCGTGTCGCTGACATGAATATGTTAAAGTGTTACGTTCCACCACCTTCCATCAACTCTTCCGTCGGGACGACGGGATTAAACAACTCTTATTAAATCATTCTTCAGGTATTTCTCACTTTATCACACAGTGCACACAGTTCCCAAGCGGAGCACGGCGATCGGTGCCATGCGGCTAAGCCCCTGAGCTCACGACGGGACGTCCGTCTGCTTCAGTGGCAACGAGATGACTGGTGGCGAGCTTGGCTGAGGGCGCGCTCGATTTGCGGTGTAGGCTGATCAGAACGAGGCTTGGCGGCCCCTGGCCACTAGTCAGTGGTCGGGGAAGCCGAGCAGTCCCGAACGTTGAGACGCTAACCCCACATACATATGAAACAAAATAATTATGATACATATATGACTATTATGGTGTGCCGACACAGCTTATTGATTTTATTTAGTGGGTGGGCCGTTTTGATTCGTTGAACGCATTTCAACATGAATTGGCCTCGTTGTATACCCATCTGCACATCTCAAGTTTTAATGAGTTGCATTCTTCGCAACATAATTCTTATTGAGTTGTGAATCCAGACGTGCTTAGTGTACCATTTGTTTACACGAGTGTGAACGCGTACAATAGTTTCTAGACAAGTTGATCATAGTTGACTTTAGATTAAACATAGTTGTCCCTATATGTCCGCACCCACCCTAGGCCTAATATACCGCAGTTGACCTATTTGGTCCTATAATCGAGTTGAATGCAGTTAACCCCAGTTCTCTGTGTAGGACCTCGTCTAGGGTAAGTGCTCGTAGTTAAACGTAGTTGTCTGTACCTGCACGTAGTGATACTATAGGCTACCTCGGCCGATAGGAAATTAAGAAATGTGGACACGTGATCAGGCGGTGCTGACGGTGCCTAATTTGAAATTTTAAAATGGATGCCATCATTTTTCATTTCTTACAGGCCTACTCATAGATCAATCAATTTATAGTGGGCCGCATTTACATGCACTTATTCCTGCCCACCCCTGTTATGTATTATTGTATTGGTATAATGCCCTCGTTTGTATTGTAAATTATAAAAAAAAAAAAATTAGGCCGAAATTTGGCTGAGGGCCTATTGTCCTAGCGCAGTTCGTTTGTCTGGTCCTCCGTCCATCTGCTCGCCACTATTCGCCACTATTAGAGCAATAACTAGTTTCGCGTTACATTACTCAGTGAGCATAGTAGGCCTACTATTACAGGCTCGTACAGCAAACTTCTTACACAGGTCAACCATGGCTTAACCTTAATTAATTTCACATATTTATGCCACATATAGTCCATGGGCTAAGTTTTAAAAAAATGGTCACTGGTAACTTTTTTCTGTGGCAAATTTGTACACACATTTTCTAAAATGGGTTTTCCAGTCTTAAAACTGATTTTTGCCACATTTGTGCTCACGTTGGAAATTATAGGAACTATCAATAAAATAAACATGTGTTGTACATTTCAGAGCGCTTATCACAAAAATGTTGCGTGTATCGTATCATCGAGAAAAACTGCGGATCGAATAAATAAAAGTCATAGAGACAATATGTATAATAACCTTTGAAATCTTCACTTTACTTTATCTGTTTATCGCAGAACCATTTATTTTAAGTCAGCCTTGTTGGACATATCAATTAAATATCCAAGCTCCGCACTCCACAAATTTAAGGTTACTACCAGTGCGAAGAAATGGGGATATATAGCTATAAAAAGATCAGATTATTACTTAATATTTAAATGATGAGAAGGGGATGTGGTCAGTGCTCACCATGTAGGCCTAGTATTATTTGTTCACAGGAAGGACATCCGGACACAATGATGATTATCC
Source organism: Flabesymbios commensalis (assembly GCA_964017125.1). Classification (NCBI taxonomy): domain Eukaryota; kingdom Metazoa; phylum Annelida; class Polychaeta; order Terebellida; family Flabelligeridae; genus Flabesymbios; species Flabesymbios commensalis. The sequence continues at coordinate 53,543,081 of OZ024913.1, forward strand.
TTACAGCTGGTCTGAACCTGCCTATCACCCATCATCAGAGCAATATAAACAAGCAAAGGTAAATAATTGATTGTACAATATATATTTTCGAAATTATATATTATCACCAATTATATAGTTTAAGCCCCAAGACTCCTTCAAAACTTCGTAAAATCTATTGGTAGGCTTCGTTGCTAAATGTGAAATTTTTGTATCAATTTTTCTTTAAAAACTTAGGTTTTAATGGATCTGGCGTCTGGAGAGCATTAACATGCTAGATCTCCTAATATCCGATGAGGACCTTAGCGAGTAGCCTACATATATCATTACCCAGAATATCCTTGTGATTTTTTTCTGTTTTGCCCAACATATTTTGCATCACAAAATGAACTGTTTCGAAATCTAGCAACCGTTTTACCAGTGGATTTAATCCCAAATAAAGACGAATTATGTGGCTGTGAAGATAATGTAGACGCTTTCCGATGGCTTATAAATGTATAACTCAACCCATCGGTTTGAGTTAACTGTGCATAAAATACTCTGGTGGGGTAGTTTGTCATATATATTAGTACACATCATCATCAATGTTGTTCGTGGACCAACATGGTAACAAAGTGATCTTTTTTTGTGAACGTTTTCATTAATTTCTGTGAAATACATATTTCTAAATATTTATTTGTGGGGGCTAGCTGGTGCATGGTAACAGTTTTCTAGTTTCCCCAATTAAAAAAACATAATGAAGGCATAAATAAAATTAATTTTTTGAAAAGTAAAAGCTAAACAAAGTCCTTTCAGCGAACTTCAGGAATGCTGTCACAGAAATTCGTATTTTGTAACTCAATTGTCAATATTTAGGATATTGTTAATTCAAACCAATCTTGTTATCTATTAGACCACTATGCTTTTATGCGCAGTTTTAAAACAGTGCATGTTATATTTAACCATCGCATTATAAAACAAACCATTGTTGTATATAGCCAAGTGCGTGGATTATTTAGAAGCGTCAGCGGGTGATTTTTGTTAACTTTTGCAATCACTATTTTGTAGCTCTCCACCAACTAACTTCATTCAGCCTCAAATAAATTACATTACTAACAAATGATCTGACTTCTAAAATACGCACACAAATATTGCGAAATTCATGAAATGTGATTGAAAATCGTCGAAATACATGCCCTGGTGGTGATTACATACTGACTGCACAGTCTCGTTCGCTCCGTTATAGCCATGTTGCACATTGTCGTACAGACCCTGGTCAGCGAGGGTGGGTGAATACTACTATGGACATTTTTAGCTCCCGCCGTCACCGTAGGTGAGACGGAGGGAGCTATGGATTCTACCTCCGTTTTTTTTTGCCTCTTCTTTTGCCTATAACTTTGTAAGAAAATAAGCTAGGATAACAATTTTTGGTATGTGGGTTACTTCCAGGTGTCTAATGGACAGGTTAAAATATTTTTAATCTGAATTCAATACGCAAGGTTGCAGAGGAGAAAATGATGATGTGACGGCGTTGGGCCGTTGGGCCGTCCGTAAACAATTCGTTTCCGGAGCATATCTCTGAAAGTACTTGTCCGATTGTCTTCAAATTTTACACACAACACCCCTAGGGGGTCTAGTTGTGCCTTTTGGGGTATCTGAACTTTGACCTACTTCTGGTTCAGAACTATGACCTATTTAGACGTTTTGACGCGCACTTCGTTTCCGGAGCAGATCTCGGAAAAGTACTGGGCCGATGACAGTCATATTGCACATACATGTTCTCTAAGGTCCCTAGTTGTGCCTTTTCAGGTTTTTGGACCTTGACCTTGAAGTTGACCCAGCACTTTGACCTACTTTATAACATCGGTAAATCCGACTGAAAGATTTTGCGGAATATCATGAAAACCGCTCAAGATAGCTACACCATTACTATAAAACAAATTGTGAGGTTTCAGGAGAGGATGCATCTTGAAAAATTTCAAGTCGATAAAATTAAAAATGGCCGCCTATCGGCCATTATTCACCTCGACAGGCCTTATATTGCGGAATATCATGAAAACCGCTCAAGATAGCTACACCATTAATATCAAATAAATTGTAAGGTTTCAGGAGAGGATGCATCTTGAAAAATTTGAAGTTGATAAAATTCAAAATGGCCGCCTATCAGCCATTATTCACCTCGGCAGGCCTGATATTGTGGAATATCATGAAAACCGCTCAAGATATCTACACCATTACCATAAAACAAATTGTAAGGCTTCAGGAGAGGATGCATTTTGAAAAAAATCAATTCGTCCAAGTTCAAAATGGCCGCCAATCGGCCATTATTCACTTTCACATGGCCGTTATTTGGTAAACCGTGCTAGATGGCTAGACCATTACTATAAAACAAAATGTGTGATTTCAGGAGAGGATGCATCTTGAAAAAATTCGACTCGATAAAATTCAAAATGGCCGCTTATCGACCATTATTCACTTTCACATGGCCGTTATTTGGTCAACCGTGCTAGATGGCTAGACCATTACTGTAAAACAAAATGTGAGATTTCAGATGAGGATGCATCTTGAAAAATTTGACTTGATCAAATTTAAAATGGCCGCCTTTTCGGCCATTATTCATTTTCACATGGCTGATATTTGGTAAACCGTGCTAGATGGCTAGACCATTACCTGATTACTATAAAACAAAGTGTGAGTTTTCGGGGGAGGATGCACCCTGAAAATTTTTAACTTACGAATTCAAAATGGCCGACAATCCGCATTATTTACCTCGATAGGCCTGCTATCAGGTAAACCGTGCTCGATAGCTAGACCATAACTATAAAACAAAATGTGACGTTTCGAGAGAGGATGCCTTTTAAAAACTTTCGACTCAATCGAATTCAAAATGGCCGCCTACCGGCCACTATTTACTTTCACATTGCTGATATTTGGTAAACCGTGTTAGATAGCTGGACCATTACTATAAAACAAAATGTGAGATTACAAGAGAGGATGCATCTTGAAAAAAATTGACTCGATCAAATTCAAAATGGCCGCCTATCGGCCATTATTTACTTTCGTATTGCCGGTTTTTGGTAACCGTACTAGATGGCTAGACCATTACTATAAAACAAAATGTGAGATTTCAGGAGAGTATGCATCTTGAAAAATTTTGACTTGATCAAATTCAAAATGGCCTCCTATCGGCCATTATTCACTTTCACATGGGCGATATTTGGTAAACCGTGCTAGATGGATAGACCATTACTATAGAATGAAATGTGAGATTTCAGCTGAGGATGCATCTTGGAAAATTTTGACTTGATCAAATTCAAAATGGCCGCCTTTAGGCCATTATTCACTTTCACATGGCCGATATTTGGTAAACCGTGCTAGATAGCTAGACGATTACTATAGAATGAAATGTGAGATTTCAGCTGAGGATGCATCTTGAAAAATTCTGACTCGATCAAATTCAAAATGGTCCCCGATCGGCCATTATTTACTTTCACATGCCCAATATTTTGCAAACTGTGTTAGATGTTAGTCCATTACTATAAAACAAAATTTGAGGTTTCTGGGGAGAATGCACCCTAAGTTTTTAACTAATTTATATCGAATTCAAAATGACCGTAAATCAGCTATTAGTTAACTCGATTGGCCTGATATCAGGTAAACCGTGCCAGATAGGTAGACCATTACTGGGATACTGATTAGGATCATTAATTTCAATGGAGGTTTGCAATCTCTGACAGACTTTCTAGTTCTTATCTTACTCTTAGACTGGGCTTCTTAGACCTAGTTGTCTTGCGTCTTGATTTTTGACCTAGACTGGGACTACATTAATAATGTTTTATGGCATTTGACATTTTTTCGGGAGAACCAGCGCTGACAGAATGTTAATAAAAAATGTGTCGGCTTTCTTGATCAGTGTAGCACTACCTTACTTTAGAAAAACATTACTGGACATAGGCTATCACCGAATATCAATATAGGCTATCATTATCACGGGAGACGGACGTAAACGAGGAAAACTGGTATAAAATTGAAGAGGAAGAGAAAAGTATCAGAGGGAATTTAAATATAGGCCTAAAACACAGCCAGCTTTACCGATCAGCGATTATTACAGATTGGCTCAACGTCGTGAACAACTAAAATGAATAGCCTATATTACCAGATTACAGACAACTATGGCGCTCATCAATTTCGTGTTCCTACGTAACAAGTAATTAAATTAAAGGCTCCATGCAGACTCTACCGGAAGTCCGAAAGTCACCTACAGAAAGAAGATGTGACATCTGATCCTATTGACGAACGAGTTCCGCATATATACATTAAATTTTAAGCTTTTGATTTGGTGAAACAAATCAACATTTTGGCATGATGTAGTCCTGTGTGTGCGACGTGCTATGCCGGCATGAGACATATTACAACCAATTGCGGGACGCGGGAGCAGTATATTTGAATTCAAGGCCAGACGATTCATGTGTTCAGACTACTTGACGACCAAGTGAAAACAACAGAGTAGGCCTTCTTCTGTGGGGAAAAGGGAGCGGACCGAATCGCACATTCAACATGTTCAAGGATAAAAGAAGTGATGATCATAGAGATAATGAACAAGAAGTGTACACAAAATATGTAGGCATAGTTAGTCCTCCTGCCAAGCTATTCTATGTTCGAGATGTCCAGCAACAGGTGGGCAACTTTTTATATTTTTGTCTGCAGAGATTTCGTTGGTGACTATGGATCATGATCAAGATGAAATTAAAACACGCCGACCGATTCACCTAAATTTTCTTCGAAATCACCTGAATTCAATCTTGCCACAAGAGAATCAGCTCTTCTCAGAGCTAGGAAATAGTACAAAAAAAGCAAACACATTTATTGTCAATATACAAACAAGTCGATGTTCGCAGTGATTATTACCACTAGACCTTGAAATATCATAGTCCATTCCTATTTGCCTGATGAGTGGACTTGTCATTATTGACTGTCACTTGCATCACATGGTTGGCCGTCCATTGCAGGTTCTGTATTTTTAACAGCCCTCCTTATCATTATTATTTTTTTTTTTAGCAGCCTTTTTTAGATTTCGGAAAGAAAAGCCAATTTTGTTTCTTAAATGTGCATCGATCAAGCCATTACATTATAATGCAGTTGAAAATAAGTGTAAACTAAGAGATACCTGTTGTCGTATACTTCAGTCTCTAGTTGATTGTTGCTTGAATATTTGTTCACGGACCTGCTCACACATTATAATATGCGTTTCATTGAAAACAAGAATATTAAGTCTCTTTTAGTAATCTGAACTGGATGGGGTGTTATCCCCGCCCGACGAAGCTGGGTGCGGGGGGTATTGGTGTTGCCTCGGATGTTCAGCGTCGGGCCGGCCTGCTGTTTGGCGCGCCGTCGATCTGTCCGTTTTTCGTTTCCGGAGCAGATCTCGGAGACCCGTGGATGGATTTCTGTAATTTTGCAAACACACATTCCTTATGGGGGTAGCTCGAGCTCTGCCTTTTGGGTTTTTGAAATTTCTCCTACTCAAAAGGCCGCTATAATTAGCTTTAAATAATATGTCTCATTTCTGGTCATATTTCCTTTCTGGAGCAGATCTCGGAAAACCATGTGTGGATTTATTTCATATTGCACACACACATCCCTTAGGGGGTGTAGATGTGCAATTTTATGAAATTTGACCTACTTTATTGGCCGAACATCGGCCATAATTAACTGTAATATTCCTTATATTTCACAAACCGTGCCTGATAGCTAGATAATCACTATAAAACAGAATGTGTTCCCTTAAAAACCGTGCCAGATAGCTAGACCATTCCTATAAAACAAAATGTGCGGTTTCACTTTTAGCTGGAGATATGCCCTGAAAAATATCAACTTGATTAAAATGGCAGACTATCGGCCATAATTAACTTTGATATACATTATATCTGGCAAACCATGCCAGATAGCTATCTGGCCCATTACTATAACACAAAATGTGCTGTTTTAGGGAGGGATATGACGTACAAAAGATCAAATTCAAAATGGCCCATTATCTGACATAATTCACTTTGATATGCCTGATGTCTGACAAACCGTGCCAGATAGCTAGACCAATACTATAAAACAAAATTTGTGGTTTCAGGTAGGGATATGCCCTGAAATGACAACTTTAAATTCAAATTGGTCGGCTATCGGCCATTATTGACTTAATATACCGGATATCTGGTAAGCCGTACCAGATTGGCTACACCATTACTATAAACAAATTGTGCGGTTTCATGGAGGGATATGCCCTGAGAAATGTCAACTTGATCAAACACAAAAATGGCGAAATTAAGGCCCTTATTGACTTTATCATGGGTAATATCGGGACAACTGTGCCAGATAACTAGATGGTTACTATAAAATAAAATGTGTAGTTTCTGTGAGGGATATACCCTCAAAAATTGCCCATCATTGACTTCAATATCTGTAATATACACGGTATTTTGTGCTAGATATGTAGACCATTACTGTAAAACAGAATGTGAGACTTCATGGAAGTATGCACTGTGTAAAATTTCTATCACGCGGGCGGTGCGGGGGATTATGGTGGCCGGCTAGCCTCTTTTTCATTATTTGCCAATTTGATAATATAACATACATAAGTAATTAATGGAGCTTTGCCGGGCGAGATATATCGGGCTCCGTCCTCAGTGAGAATCGGATATCATCGAAAAAAAAGTTTTTCTTTGTCTGGAAACTTCACTTTAATATATAAGTCATCTATTTAGTGAATGTCTTTGAATTGTATAATCAACACCGAGTTCGATTTTCTTTTTTTCTTAGGTTTGTCCTGGTCCAGATGGAAAACTGCACCAATATGTAGTATGTCCTGTGGATGTAGAAACTCAACCAGAAGGGACGCTTCCTGATATACAAAGCACAAAGTATGCTGTTAACGTCCTCAAAAACCGCAGCCATAATACAGACCAACCTTTCTTCTTGGCCGTGGGATACCACAAGCCTCACATACCACTAAAATATCCAAGAGAATTCCTGAGTAAGAGTTTTAATCACTAAACGTCACTACATCATAGCTAAGGTATCGTATAATAGTTGTGATAATCTTTATGGTGTGTCTAGCCTTCAAATATGATTGCACATTTCTGAATTCTAAATCATGTCATGTGACTGCCGCGAATCTGTCACCTAGCTTTTTTCACCCACCCGACATTGTTCAATTAGCCAGCAGATAATATCAGGCAGACAAGATGTTTCGCGGATTTTGCCCAGAGAATATACACCTTGTGTAAAATATTATAGATCTGTGTTATTTCACTGGCGGGGATCAGTGTATCTGATTGTGTACAACACAACTCTGGTCAGTGGTATTTTAAAGGTAATTAATTAATTGTTATTCTTCAGATAATTGAATTATAACGTAAATATTTGCTATCACAGAGCTGTACCCGATGTCTGATGTTCACCTGGCCCCATATCACACATTCCCTCCAGGATTACCCAAAGTTGCTTGGAACCCATGGACGGATATCAGAGAAAGGGAAGACGTTGCTAACTTGAATGTCAGCTTCCCTTATGGCCCAGTTCCTCTCCATTTTCAAGTAAGTTTCCGTTCAATTGTATGATTAAAGATGTTTGAAGCTGTGGGAATTGCATTAGACTCTTGCATTGGCCGATCATATCTGTGGTTGACCGTCTTTCAATTTGTAAAGTACATAAAAAGATAGAGAAACATTAAATAATTACCCATTTATTGTGGGAATATTGATATATACCATACTATCACTTCACTGAAGGCATACATATATCGGCCTAATAGTTCGCTTATGTTTCCTTTCAATTCTGGATTAATTCTGAGATTATCCCTTCCAGTGTGGAGTTCCTGGCAGATAAATGTACTCCCAGTCCGAAGTTCCTGATAGAGCGTGAAGGATGCATCCACGATGGGGCGCCCCCCTGGGTAGCCTACACAACCAATATATTGAAAAAAATCAACTTTACAAAATAAAATAGAATGTCATGACCATCAGGCTTTCCTGATGCTCCGGCGTCCCCCTTTCTTTATTTTTTGGTTCAACATTTTGAAAAAAATATCTCGGGAGCCATACTGAGATTGCCACCCGTTAGTTTAAACATATTTATTTCTCAATTGGAACAGTACCCAAAGGTAATACATTGTGGTTCCTCTCGAGGAGGCGATGTTTATCATGTTGATTTATAAACAAGAGCGGATCATCAGACAGACACACACAGACAGACTCGTAAACCGCCTGATAGAGGTTGGCGGTGGCGTGACGAGGTGTGGGGTTCAGATCGGGAAGAATGGAAAGAAATAATGGTAAACACTATCTGTTAAGGAGCGAAAAGCGGTTACTGGACCGTAGGAACGTGTCCACTGCAGCCATGAGATTGGTGTTGACCATGTTGTTAGGATCTTCACTGCCGTGAAGTATTACAGTACAGTTAAAAATCAATCCTAGGCCGTTCATTGAGTCTTGTAGCTCGTTTCTGGCTGCGGTGTACAAGGTACATGATAGAAAGAAATGTTCCGTGGTCTCAACTTCGCCGCAACAGCATTTAGTAGATTCGGAGACGTGTAAACAATTTAAATGCACTCGAAGTTCGCTACATCCCATCCGCAGGCGTGCCAGAATAATGTTAGTTGTTCGAGGACCCAATAGATAATATTTGTTTTTATTTACGCGTTTTTTTGCAAGATTTGACTTCAAAATGGATCTCTCGTCAATTGCTTTCAAATTTTCATCCAAATCGTCCCAGAATATTGTCGAGTACGGGAAGAAAGAAGATTTAAAAGTTTCGGTTCTGCAGGAGAAAGTATCCATGAGGTCAGAGTTTCGTAGGTTATACCTGTGACCACTTCTACTTTCTACACTACCCGGCAATAGATCTTGTAAATATGTGGGTGAGCGATGGTGCACGATATCCGAGAACATTAATATGCGTCGGTTTTCGCGGCGCTGAGATAGAGTTTCCCAGGATAGTTCTTTGAACAGAGTGCACGAAGAGACTCCTCTTATGCCACCAGCCACGATTTTTGCTGCTCGCTTGTGGATTTTGTCTAATTTAGATAAATCGTTTTGAGCAGCGTTTGCAAATACGATGTCGCCATATTCCAGTATAGATCGGACATAAGCAAAATAAAGCTGTTCTAATCCCTTTCTGTTAATTTTAAATGATAGTTTATTTAAGATTGCCAGTCTTTTGTTTGCTTTTATACAAATATTATTTATGTGAGCCGACCATTTTAGGTTCGATGTTAGTGTTAAACCCAGGTGGCAGTGGGAATTTACAGTTTTGATAACTTTGTTCTTAAAATGTAATGGAGGAAGAATGATATTTGTTCTGGTTTGTAGCGAAAGAGGCATGTCGCAGGTCTTTCTGGCATTAAATGTCACCAACCAAGTATAAGCCCAGTTTTCCATTTTCCCCAGGTCCCTGTTCAATACATTTGCGCATTCGTCCACCGTATTGGCAAAAATATAGAGAATGTTGTCGTCTGCGAACAAGCTAACTCTGCCCTCCAATTCATCTGCAATATCGTTTATATAGACAAGAAATAAGATCGGTCCAAGTACGGACCCTTGTGGAACACCAGCTTTGATTGGCATGAGATCAGATTGTTCGCTGCCCAACACTACTCTTTGTGCCCTACCAGACAGATAATTCGAAAACCAATTATTTAGCTGGCCAGTAATACCAATAGAACTTAATTTAGTTAAAAGACCTGCATGCCATACTCTATCGAAAGCTTTGCTTATGTCTCCGAATACCACACGAGCTTTCTTATTGTTGTCAAGTGCTTCACCAAGGACATGATACAAGTAAACCAACTGATGAGTGGTACTGTCTTTGGGCATAAATCCCGACTGCATTTTGTGAATCAAGTTATTATCGCGAAGGTTATTAAACAGATATTTCAATACACATTTTTCCAATATTTTTCCTGGTATACTTAACAAAGACACTGGGCGGTAGTTAGTACACAAGTGGCGATCGCCGTTTTTGAATATAGGGGTAATGTGAGCTATTTTCCAGATAGCAGGAAAAACATTAGAAGAAAGTGATTTGTTAAATAATAGAGTAAGGGGCCCAACAATAACATCTGCAGTGTTTTTCAACAGCAATGGACTTATTTCATCCGGACCAGTAGCTTTATTCGTCTTTAGTGTTTTTAAAATATCTAAAACCTCTGACTCAGAAAGAATTATTTCTTGCAAACGAGCATTCGTTCTAAAATCTAAGTTGGGCGGTACACGGTTTCCAGCGTTTAATTCGCTGTAAGAAGAAAACATTTTATTAAAAAGGTTAGCTTTATCCATGGAGTTACTGAAGACACAACCATCGTCTGTTTGTAATGCCGGGATTTTCTGATGTACGCCATTAAAGAATACGCGAATCGTTCGCCACCAGCCTTTTTCGTACGTTTTGTTATCGTTGATCGAGTTTAAAACTTTGTTATCATGCTCAGATACCGATTTCGATAGCTCGTGAGCATATTCGTTGCGCGAACGTTTGTAAGTTGCCCAGTCACTGGCTAGTTTTGATAGTTTAGCTTTCCGGAATAAACGATCACGTTTCCTTTTCAGTGCTCGTAATTTATTACAGTACCATGGCTTGTCATTAGGTCTGATTCGAACTGATCGAAAAGGTATAAATTTCTTTGCAGTTTCTAGGTAGGTTTTAGTCCAAAATTTTGCGCAGATATCTACATTGTCAGACGCTAGACATGCTTCCCAATTTAGTGTGTTTAGACAAACCCAAAGACCAGCCCAGTCGGCGTTTTTAAAATCCCAGACATTTCGTGTGAAGGATTCTTTATTGTTAAATGTCAGTGAAGTGTTGCAAGATATTGAGCAGTGGTCGCTGGTATAGAACGGATATCCGACTGTGCACTCGGTGATAGTTAAGGAGGAAGAAGATAGAATTTGGTCCAGGATAGTAGCACCCGCGGGTGTGATTCGTGTGGGACGAGTAATGTTAATTATAAAATTGTTACTTTCTGCGAAGAATTTTAATTTCGGTCCGTTGGCATAGTTCGGATCTGCATTGAGGTCACCGATCATAATAATTTCGTCGTTGCCCCCTTGTTTAGCCATATCTACGGAATCTTGGAGATTTTCCCAGAATACTTGTCCAGAATTCGGAGGCCTGTAACACACACACAACAGTAGATGTTGTTTATTACATTTAATTTCCACCCAAAGGGCTTCTAAGCTAGGTAGTTCGAACTCGGTGCGTCTGACGGCGACAAGACTGTCTCTGACGTATAGGGCTACACCTCCCCCAGGCCTATCCGAACGATCGTGTCTTATTATGGGCAAGTAACCATTTAAGTGAAGGTCTAACTCACAATTACTGTTAAGGAATGTTTCGGTTAGTGCTAAAAGATCAAATTTCTGTGCCACATCGGCAAGTAAAGCTGTATGCGTGTCGAAGTTGAGACCACGGACATTACAATGCCACAGTGAAATGAACGGACCAGGATTGATTTCCACATCTCCAGACAGTAGAAGCAAGATATAAATAATCGATAATATCAGAAAACATAAAATACCGTTGCCGCACACTCCCAATCTCACTGACATGTGCTTAACTTTAAGCGAGTTAAAAAGACCAATCCGAACCCTATACACACCAAGATCAACCCCCATCATCGTGACGAATGATTATGTCTGTCTGTGAATGCCTGACTGTGAACCGACTCAACACATTATGAAATAAATGAAACACCACCCTCAAACATTGCCACCCGTTATCTCGGGAGCCGAATGAAAGGGGTAAGAAACCCTGTTACTGTTGACAGAAATGTGTCAGTGCGACGGAACTACAGGCGTCTGAGTGTTAATATAGAGATGCTGGTCTAACAATTTTGAGCAATGCGCACCGTAAGTATGTAATAAACAGGGTTCCTAGCCACCCTGGAAAACCTGGAAAATGAGTTTCAAGTTTTCCTGTCAGGGAAAAGTCAGGGAATTTGAGAAGAGTGCTTCAAATCAGGGAAATGTCATGGAATTTTATATTCACTTGCCCATAAGAGAAAGTGGTTGTGACAACAGTCTGTTGAATTTTTAGCTTGGAGACAAAGTCTCCAAGTTTTTTAGTTTGACTTTCAAGACAAATGTCTGTCATTAACTTTCGGGTAACATCTGTTCTGCCTGTGCAAAGTCAATCTGATCCCTGGTAAACTAGGCATTTACTGCTTTTTAACTGGTTCTTCCTGCCATAGCGCTGCCAAAAGGCTGTATTTGCTCACTTGTAAATCAAGTACATACTTCCTTTTCACTGATGCCACTGCCTCCTTCTTGTTTGTAACAGCACTTTCAATAGACAGTATCTGCACACTTGTAAAATAAGCAGATACTTGGTTTTTGATGTGTGCAGAAGTTTCATATACCCAGCTAACACAGGCATTGACAACGAGGAAGTGTTGTTTTAATGTTGTGCCAACGTTAAAGACCGCAGGCCAACATTAGAACAACATCAGGTCGATGCCTCGTGTTTGCTGGGTACCCTGCTGTTTGTAGTAAGTCAACATGATGCACTGAACCAATGTTGGTTAAATGTTGTGCCATCATCTATGACACTGCTCTAACATTTTACTGCTAAGTCAAGGTTGTAGACAATAGGCCAGCATTAGGCTAGCATTGGTAGAACGTTTGTCATGTTAAGGCCGATATAGGGTGGACCATTGCTGGGCCAGCGTTTTAGATGGTGGGCCATCATTAGTCTAGCACTGTGTCCCCTCTCTCCAATGCTGATATCTACACAGCTGCCCTCTACAGTGTTATGCAATATACAACTTAGGTCTTGGCTAAGACATTTATCTTCAAAAATATCAACTTTGGAAATATTTAAAATAGATGTTCGGCCTTTGTGATAAAAGGCAATGCAAATTGATATAATTTATACATTTCTGGCGTGAAATACGACCGAATAACGTCTTTATTGCATTTTGAGTGAAGTCATGACAATTTCGTGTCCTATTGAGCGCCGACCACGCTGTCAAAACACATGCACTTATAGCGACTTAATTACATATTAAGAATATGCTAAGTGAGCCCTAGCACCCAAAGGGTGCTGAGCTTGAGATAGAGGCATCGAAGCTTCTATAAAAACTGCTTTTAGCTTTTCCAAATTTTTAATTAGTATGATACTCATTGCTAATATCTGGTTGGCAAGGGAGGCAAGGAACCTGGAAACAGAAGCATTTTAGAATTTAATTAATTGAGATGCGCCCTCGACGAACAGAGGGTCGGGGTGGCCTAAATTAGGTGTTGAATCAGCCAGTAGCTACCCTGTATTTCGTGTCTTATCTATCGAAATCTGAATGAAAAGGCCAATAAAGTTGTAATTTAACAGATCCTTCAAATAAACATTTTTAAGTAACTATATGTCTCTCGTGCATATTTAAATGCACTTAGTCTGTTGACATACCATCTATCCCCGCGTATAGTGGGACGCCATGTATAATACTAGTTAAGATATGAGACCTCTGATGACGGGAAAAACGTCTACCCATAATACGACCATTTTGGATGTCGGCAGTGTCCATGGGCCATCATAATATGATGTAGGCCTATCGATATTACCTTGTTCTACTAATAATAGCCCCGTGACACAGGACAAACATCTGCATAAAGGATACTCAATGGCGGGAGCACCCCCAACAGTTTTTTTGGCAGACATTCTGAGTCCTGCATATAGGCTACATATGCACTGTATGAAATGTAATCAGTCAGATTTTAAAATATTTTATTTCGCCTACAAATTAATATTATTTTAATTCATCTATTAGAAATACCATATTTTGATATCGTCGTGCTCAAATAAGAACATTCCAAGATGAAATGTGATAGTAAATTATTTGCGGACTAGCGCTAGCGCATAGTCTAGATACAAGAAGTGTGTGACTGTATAAGGTGTCAGGGTGTAATAACCAGTGATAGCCACATGCTACACAGCGGCAACAGCGGTAGGCAGTAATGTTATCCCAGCAATATGGACATTCTGAGGCCTACACGTATAGAATTTGCCATAGAAAATATGATCAGTGAACAATATCTTGGTATTTTTCTTGAACGCATTTCTCTCATTCCAATACATTTCAATAAAATATCATGTTCAGATAGGCCTGTCGTTGTACACAATAGAACACTCTCATATGTAAGGTGATCTTAGATTAAATCAGTATTATTATAAATGAACAGAGGAGTGTGAATTGGCTCAGACTGGTTGTCAAAGTTGCCACGCCCGTCTTTGTCTTTTGGCCGGACGTGAGACGGGGGCTCCCAGCAAACACACATATCCACCCAATGCTGCAACAATGTTGTGTCAGCGTCGCAGACGGAGGACCAACATTGTACCACGACTCACTGTCCAATGCTGCTTAAATGTTGGGCCAGCGTTGTCGACAGTGTCCTAACTTTGACCCAGCATTACGTCAGTGTATGGTGTTCACTGTGTGCATCACAATCGTCGGGAGCTTACCAAACACGCTGACTGGCCTACGTTTACAGATACGTTTTACACACAATGAACTTCCTGCTAGAGCGCTAATTTTTTAAAAATAAATTGTACATCTATGTATAATCAGATAATACGAGGTGCCTTTTTCTGACGTTAATTGGTAAGAAAAAACGGGCCCAAATATGATCCAGAACACTTCATTTGAGGCCTCAGATTTTCCGGGGGGAGCATGCCCGCGGACCCCTCTAGAGCATATGAGGCTGTGTTGTGTATAATTCTTGAAAAAATCGGCGCCCCCCCCCCCATTTGTCAATTCATGGATCGGCCACTGGGGATATACGGTACTTAAAATTGGGCTCTGCGCTTGGCTGTCCAACATGTGACCTGTTTACTTACACTCAATGCTAAAAAGCCAGAGTGGACAATGCACTTATAGCCCCTATACATGTTGCGTCGCTGATTTTATAATTTGAATTCTGGGTTGAGCTGTCAAACATGGTCTATTTAAATCAACACTTGAGACACTATGACTTATATTGCGGTGCGACATCCGTTTGCATAATTTGTGTCATGTGGACAGTAGAGTCACCATGCCTCGTTACTTATTAAACATGTTAAATTTTGGATCAAATGTGATCAATTTACCTTGTGTTGTTTGCCTGACTGTCCGTGTGCCGTCGCCATACTCCAGCATACCCAGAGAAAAACGAGTTATGTAGTTTTGATTGAATTTGAGTGGAATGGTCTGAAAGTGTCTGAAGTTAATAATTTAAAAATAGAAAGTTCCTAGAACCGATAGCGTCTCATCTTAATTTGTGAAATTTCAAAAAATTGTTTGTTTTGAATTTGTCTCTTTTCAGAGCCACCAGGGGCTTTACCCTTTCCATGCCTTTCCCGGACCGTGTCCGGGAATTTTAATACTGATTACAATGCCGATCCGGGCTAGTTTACAGTTATTTCACTAGGCCCTATATGCTGAACAGTCGCCACGTATGGTCCGATGCATCCAGCGTGCTTCAAAACATGATTATGGGCGTGTACTACAGTGCCATCTGGTAACTGTTTGGCGGGTACCGACGGCTGCTACGCTCTGGTCAGGCCGTGTATGGGCATTTTGTTGGGTTGATTCACAAAACAGTGGCGGTGTTGATGTTTTGGCGTGAATTGAAACAGTTCGCCTGTATACAATCACAGTGCCATAGAAAACTAGGTGAGCAACAGCTCAACAGTGTATGTAGGCCTACTCTTGTTCATATAGCGGGTATAGTATGTCGATTTATCCACTCTTTGCAGCAAACACAAGGCGTTCAACAGATGCTGGTTTAATGTTACATTAACCAAGCATTGGTGCAAATTACGGCTGTGTTTGTTGCGTGTCTCGAAGTTATCTGATGTCTGCTATAATTATATAGGCCTATCTGGGGTCACGTCGCACTATTTCTGGTTGACGTGTAATTTTTACCGCAATGCAAGAAACCAATCGTATCAGTTTGCAGCCTCATCAGTCAGCATTTAGGCTGTTCAGCGTCTGTCTCACTGGCAAGACCTCTTGTTCTGAATTTGTGTTATGAGAGCTCCCGGGTAGCGCAACGACTATGCCTTTCAGACTCTCGTCCCGCGCGAATGATGTCACTCCTCAGGTACTGTTATTACCCTAAAACTACTTGAAACACCTTCTGAAATAGTGCTCGACCCTGAATGATCCAACTACAGTCATATATAACACTTAGCTCACGCATAAAAAATAAAATCTCTTACAAGTTTGACCTTTATATGACCTTGATATGACATTGGAATGACCTTTGCACACCACCTCAGTATAGTGGAACTCCAACCCATGTCACCCTTTCCACACAGTCATATGTAAATTTGTTGCAATTCAAGGCATAGATCCACACTACTATATTTGGATTTCTTTTGGCATTCAATTTTAGTCCTGGAGAAGGGGGAATTGAATAGTGAAATTATTCGATGTTGAAAATAAGGGAAAGCCGAAGAGGCTATCACTACTCGTGTACCTTAAAATTACTTGCGACACCTTCTGAAATGGTGCTTGACCCTGAATGATCCAACTGCAGTCAAATATAACACTTAGCTCGCGCATAAATCAAGTTGGAAGGCATAAATGGTATTTTTGTATTTTTTATCGAGGTTGACATTCATATCACCTTGACATGACCTCGGCATGACCTTTGCGTTCAACCCCAGTAAATTGCAACCCCAACCCGTCCCACCATACATTGCCAGTTACAAAATATGGGAGTCCACTATATATGATATTCTGCAGGCCTACTTTTGGGTATGGAAAGGGTTAAACCCTTCCAGGACTCGTTGTAGTGTTTGGATCCTGTCTGTTATTTTATCTTGTTGTTTTGGTGGTTTGTGAATTGTGTATTTGAGTGATGCTTGTTTTCTTGGCGTTTTGTGAGTTTTTGTTTGTTGGTGAAAGTTATTAATCTGTTATTTATAAGTGTTCATGTGAATGCGTGACATGGCTTGTGAACTATTGTCACTCACTCACCACCGGGTACCCGGTATGACTGGGCCCCTAACTCATTTACTGCGCGAGGCCCAGTCACACTGACCGCCATTTTGTTTCCACAGCCAGCTGTGTAAAAACGACACTCGCGCTGCCTACCAAAAAACTCGGATGCCAAGAAATTGAGACGAATATTTCAAGTGCCTATGAAAACTATGCTATTTTCAGCAGGCGTAAACATGTGATTGTATTGGAACTATTACATTTAAACATGGAGGTCACTGTGTCAGAGCCTTGCGATGTCATCAGGGTAACCAACGGGGTGACACGTTAGTGAGTGATAACGTGTCGTGGTGTCCTGCTCAACGCTGGAAGTGTTGACCCGTCAACGCCAGTGTTGCGCCAAGGCTGGCTCAGCGCTGTTAGCGCTGGACTGACATTGGCACTGCGGTAGCCACACTGTGACAGCATTCGATGTTTAGCTCATCTAGGCCTAAGATGAGCTTATGCGATCGTGTTGCGTCTGTCGTCTGTCATTTGTCCACAATTCACAAGAAATGTTTCTCCTCCATCAATTCTTATCCGATTTCAATTATGTTTGGTTTGTTCGGAGCATGTGCATTAAATTCTTCACGGATTTCAGAAATGTTCATAATTAATTATCTTATGACCTAATTGAGACCCAACTAGAACAATTCACAAGAAATGCTTCTCCTCCGTCAATTCTTATCCGATTTTAATTCTGTTTGGTTTGTGTCAAAGAGCTGGGGACTGTGCATTAAATTTTCTCACGGGTCGCAGAAATTTTAATTATTAATTAACTTATGACCTAATTGAGACCCAATTACGGCACTCTTTCCACGATTCACAAGAAATGCTTCTTCTCCCTCAATTCTTATCCGATTTCAATTCTGTTTGGTTTGTTTCAAAGAGCTCGAACTTCTCCACGGATTTCAGAAATTTTAATTTGTAATCAACTTGCGCTAATTAATGATGAGCTTCTGTGTAATTGACACTCTGGTTCTATATCACTCTCACTTGCTGCCAGCGTTGTCCCAATATGTTGGCCCAGTGCAGTTGTCGCGTGACGACACTGACACAGCTCTAGGGGTAATCCCTGATTTATTGCTGGTCCTCCCGTCTGCAACGCTGGCCCAACATTAAACTAACATAAACAACACATGAAAAGTGAGAATTTTTTTTTATTTAACCCATCGAGTACACCATCAATGTATATGATTGTATGGATCATAAAAATCATTGACCTGATATTTTGCAATGCTGTTGACAAGCGTCAGCCTCTGTTTCAAAACAAATGACATATTCACTAAATAATAATGATTGGCTATGGTGCGGAAATCCTTTCCTTTTTTTCTCTCGCTTGGTGGCTGTGATGAATTTGACCTGTCCCATCTACACTAAAAGAGTCAAAAAGAGAGTGGCGCTAATATTCACTGCATCAGGGAATTTTGTTTCCATGATTGCTGGGAACTCTGAAATAAGTACACAGCCTGCTGCTTATTGTATTCCACATGGTTTGCCGCGTCTGCCACAGTTATTTGTTTTCAAATAGCTACTAATATAATATTATCAACTTCTGCCTCCTCATACATCACATAGCAAGCACATACCACTGGTGAAGTTTTTGGTGACATTTTGATCCCCATATCAGCAATGATTTTTTGTCTACGGCCACTAACAAGGAAATGCTCGTCAGCTTCTTTCGATTTGGCAAATGTGCTCAGCTATATCCGCCAATGACCCGATTAACTTTCGGGAGCAAACAATTTCAAAATGGCCTTTTATCGGCCATTTTTATATTAAGTATTTTCGTGATATTTAAGTAACAAATAGCATGCAAAATAGCTGGATCATGAATGTAAGAAAAAATGTAAGGTCTCACACAAAGATAACTCATGACAAATTTCGCAGAAATAAAATCCAAAATGTCCAAGTAGCGGCCATTTTTAATCAGTTTTTCTCATTATCTCGGAAATCTTGTATGGTAGCTAAAACGGTAATAGTCTATAAAATTCCCGGTGTTACACAAAAACAACACAGAACAATTTTTTGCAAATATAAAATCCAAAATGTCCCATTGCCAGCCAGAAATCTGTCGGTGGATTTTGTCTAAAAAATACGTTTTGGTAATTAGTATGCTTGTTTAACAATTTCGACAAATGCGCATCTGAAGTATATAGTGACGTTTTATTGTATCAGTATTTTCATTATTAGACACTTTTATTGCAGCGCAGTATACGTCAGAGTTATTATGCCGCTGTCACCTATATGGATAAAATGGTTGGCGAGTTGCTGAGTGCAATGGAAGAACATAATCTGACAAGGAATACCATAATAGTATTTATGGGCGATCATGGTAAGAGCTATGTTACAACTTCCCATAGTTATAGAAAGGAAAGACAGACAGACAGGGAGGGAGGGAGGGCGGGCGGACAGCCGGACGTACAGACGGACGGACGGATGGATTAACGGACGGGTGGGTGGGTGGGTGTTTGGATGGATGGATGGTTAATGGTCCCTACCTTGATAATGGGAAATCAGGCATATGAAATGTATGTTGTCGTTTGCTATAATTATTTACATTTTTGTATCGACTGCTGCATTTTCACAAAAAGACTTTTTTTTAATGTCAGTTTGTCTCATGATTATTTTTTTCTAATTTGCAATGACTCAAACACGAGATTTTTTTTTTTTTTTTGTGTAATATGCTGTGTGTTATATTATACAATACAGCAGAGACTGAAAATGGTAAGTAGTAATAGGCGTGTGGAAAGTGGAAAATTCCCCAGCAGCACGACTTATCTGCCCAATACGGATTCAACGAATAGACATGTGACCTGGTGACGCTATGCTGGGCCAATGCTCCGTCTTCCTTCAGCCGTACAGCGATATTTTTTGGTTTCATTATCTTATATGTTAAAAATATGAACATTTTTCTTGGAATTTATAAAATATCGAATTTAAAGACCCCGCGTTGTACCCAGACCTACTCGGTGCAAACTCATCCTCTATACTATTTTAAATGATTTTAATATGATGTTATCATGCCTGGCTGGTTATAATACATGCATGTAGGCCTAAATGTAGCTGTTGCTGTACCGTATGATTTTATAAAACTGCCCGAAGTCAATATAAAATGCCGTTCCAGAATGAAGGTGCTGCACTAAAAATGCTGACCATCTAGCATTGACTCGCCCTTATTCACCCTGCCGATTCGGTCATATAGAAATCTAATTCAGTTGATAAAGACAGATATTATGAAACATTGACCTGATGCTGTTTCAATGTCCAGATTCAATAATGGACTGTGAGCTCCGCCCAGCCCAGAGAAATATCGTTTTCAGGTTTTATTTACAATAACTGATAATCAGTGGACTCAAATAATCATCATAATCTGACAGGGTTCCCATGGCCATGGAAAATCAAGGAAAACCATGAAAATGAAAAGATAAAATCCAGGCCTAGAAAATTTGGCAAAGAGTCATGGAAAAGTCATTACTTTTGAGAAAAATATGTTGATTGGATACACTCTTGACACGCCTATCTGTAAACTTTTTAACATGGTACATGTGTGGGGGTAGGGGTCGTCCGTCCGCCTTGACACCCACTGGGTACGGGTATGATTTATAAAGTGGTTATAGATTGGGTCGCTGTAGGCTGTATATTTTTAAATTTGTTAGTTTCGAAGTCATGGAATTCTGAAAAAATAGTCATTGAAAAGTCACAGAATTTCATTTCCGGATCTCTGTGGGAACCCTGTCTGAGTATTTAGAGGACAGCTCATTGCGCATGCTGTCACCAGCGCCCGACCTATTTCCATGATACACCCCAGAAATAGTTTTTGATTGAGATGAAGCGAATCTATGCCAAAAACATCCTTGATTTGCGAAAATCCAATCTAAATCGGCAGGCCTGGCATTGTTGTTGTGATCACAGGCACCATAGACATATGACAGGCACCCTGTTTTAAATACAACGCCGCTGATTGGCCGGTGGATTTCTCGCCGGCTAAGGTCAAGAGATCAGTAAAAGTTGACCTACATCGACTGGATAAACCAGAGCCTCTCGTGCCGACAGGGAGAGATTGCTCTGGTCACAGAATGCTCATTGCGATATATACTTTGATTGTATTGTTTAAGTCAAATCACTTCACAGGGCACGTACGATCAGTAGAATACCCCCACGTCTTAGTAGTTGATTTTTTTTAATATTATGAATATCCATTACTGAAAATATGTATGTATTAATAACATAAATTGTGTTTTCTCAACAGGCATTATTAAACAAGAAAGCATAAATAGTCTTCAACGTGCCTAATTCATTCGAGCTTTATAAGCGTAGAATTACATATTAATTACTTTACATAATAATTTTATGAAATATCTAGGCACTGTTAATATAAGGCATAAAATAAAGTTTTGAAAACTTTTTGCTCTGCCTACTTTTCTCAATGTCGTATTAAATGTTAATATATATATATTTTTAAATGTCTAATTGCACGCTGTACATTTCGTCATTACAGGTTGGTCACTTGGGGAGCACCAGGAATGGTCAAAATATAGCACATTTGAAGTTTCCACCAGAGTGCCACTTGTAGTTTATGTTCCTGGTGTTACTGATTCAGGGACATCACAACATACATTTTCGTTTTCGGATGTTTTCAAATTAACAAAATCGCATGCCGTTTCCTATCGAAACAAAAGCAAGCCTTGTATTCGCGATAGGACGAAAACAAAATCAAACCAAATATACACTGACAATCCATTTATAGTAAGTGACGCATTGGTTGAACTGGTTGATGTTTTCCCATCTATTTGCGATTTGGCTGGCATAGCTGTGCCACAATTGTGTCCAAAACATTCTAAGAAAATTAGGTTATGCACGGAAGGAGTGAGTTTTTCTCCCATTATATCGAAAATTGATAAAACGACGAAAGATTTTACTTGGAAGAAAGCAGCATTCTCACAATATCCGAGGCCATCTTATTATCCACGGGAAGATAGTGATAAGCCAAAATTGGCAAATATTACTATTATGGGATATAGCATGAGAACATCACACTACAGATACACAGAATGGGTGACGTTTGATAAAAATAAATTTATTGGTGATTTTAGTCAAGTATATGCCAGAGAACTTTACATACACGACACAGACTACGGTGAAAACAACAATGTGGCTTATGAATCAACCTATTACGAATTAGTTCATAATGCCTCGCGCAAACTTCAAAAAGGTTGGAAGCATGCACTGCCTATCTACGTGAAGACACAACAGACAGCTACAGAAACGGGGAGTTAAAGCTGCACGCTGACATTTGATTCTCATAACTGATTTGATATAAAGCAGTGGAGTTAATTATTTATAAAAAATTATAGCCCAATCGACTATGTATGTTTCTGGTTTTAGTTGTAACCCAGTTGCCCCTATTTCTGTATTCAGCGTCTTGCTTTCTGGGTAGAGATGTGACCCGACTATACTCCTAAATTTGTGCTTTTTACATTCAAGTATAATTGAAAATAACTTTAAGTCGGGGGCTACATGTTACTAAAAAGATGATACTCTCATTAGGAGTAAGGCCGGTAGCATCGGGTCACAAGCTAGTCTGTGACGTTAGTCCAATAGGCCTGTGTAACAAATAGTGATGATATAAACTGGTTTTGGGGGGCATTTTCTCACACTAATTATAGCAACTCGGCGCTTTGATGTTCGATCAGAACACCTAAACATGAAAACACAACAAATCTAACACAAAATATGGCGAGTTGTAAAAACGCAGGGGCCTATTGCTATAGGGATGATTGAAGTAGTTTTCGATAGATCCGACATATAGTCTATGTTTGAAATCAAAGACGGCATAACTGGTGCATATGACCTCACATATCATCAAAGTAGGCCTTAAACACTAATATTTTGTGGAACGCCGTGACGTCACTTGGTGAAAACAAGGTAATATAAGAAACCCCCCCCCCATATTTCATTCTGTGAAACTCAGTGACGTCACTCGGTGAAAACAAGGTTATATAATCTTGACCCCCTCCCCCATACTCCATTGTATTAGCCAGCTCGGTGAAAACAAAGGTCAAGGTCATTGAGTTTCACAGAATAGAACAACAATTTATTTTTTAGTATATTATTATATTAAACATTTTAGTTGACATTCGGTAGTAGGCCTACAATAGGCATACACCATTTGATAGGCCTATACATGTAGGCCCTACCGATAGTCATTTTATATGCGGTATATTTATATACATTTATGTCTAATATTGTCTAATAGCAGTATACATACATATCACGTACGATGGGTACGATGCACAGCTGCATTGATCACCCCTATGCAGTTTGTGAGCATTTATGACCATTTATGGAATCATTGTTTTATTTATTTAGGAGTGGCTTATTATTTTTCACTCTATTTAAGTATTCTACTGTAGGCCTATATTTAATTTATTTGCCGGAGTGACCGTCCCTCCAGATGGCATAATTCGACGTCTATTTCACACTGGAACACTGCACTGTTCATAATGTAACATATAATTATTCAACTATTCGTTTCTTGCTGCCACGAAGAATAATGTTTAACTATGTGTCAATATTGATCATGTACCGTATGCTCATTTATATTCTACGCTTCACATGTTTCATTAAAGATGTATTTTTGTACCTGAACGAACCTTCAAAGCCTTAATGGCGATTATTTATTGATGTTGATTTTGATAGATTGTAACTACAATAGATTTTTCATATTCATCTCATCAATAAATTATTGTGCATTGATTGGGGTCTGGATTCTCATTCAGTTTTGATTGCTCGCTTACAACCACTATTGAGATTATTCATACCGTATTATAAAGGGAGCACGCAGCGATGGAAGCTGGAAAAATTAGCGTCGATATAAGCCTACACTAACGTTACTGATTTTGAAAAACGCTAACTAGACAATGAATGAATAAATGAATGAATACATGAATGAATGAATTGGGTTTATGACTTGGTAGCCGTGTCGTCCTCTCCGAGGCCGTGGATTGATGTGTTTGCTTTACCCGAAAAATTCAACATGGCGGCGACTGAGAGCGATCTCGACCCCAAGATCCGAAAAATTTCCATGACTTTTTAATGACTGTGCAACCTCTGAGCTGAGCATTTGGACATGGAACTGATGCTACTGATTCTAAAAAAACGTTTTTTCGACCTGATTATGCTCCGATATATTCAGATATGAAAGTCCAAAGAAATGTCCCACGATTTTGTACGCGGTCAATCTGTGGCTGAAACCTGTTTCAGCCACTGGGGCTAATGACTAGGTACGGTACATCCTCAAGGTCATGTCAATGTCATTTCAAGTTTAAACTGGCAAACATTAGACAAAAATAGACTTTTTGTCATTTGTGAGCCGATTTAAATTTACCTTGAGTTGACTTTGACGTCACCTTGTTGCGGTACCCTTGTAATAAGGTAAAATTCTTCATACCCAGTGATATTATAGGCAGAGACTAATTGCTTGCACAATTTTTCCTGAGATATTTTTTTCAGAGATGACCTTCCACGTTTGACCTGACCTTAAAGCGACACAATCGCGCTAAAATCATCAAAAAATCAGTAATTTTATTTTTGCTCCTTGATAGAATAGAACAAACGTTTTTTAATTTTGGTGCTGCACATTTACCAGTTGAGCGATATATAGAGACCACATTTCCGTATTTCTTATTTTGAAAATCGATGGTGAAGAGTCAAAATGACCAATCTACCTGGTACTAAGCAAAGGACATTGGTCGTTTTGACTCTCATGTCCGAAATAAGAAATTGATTTTTTGATGATTTTAGCCTGATTGTGTCGCTTAATTAAGGTAGGGCAGTGGCGTGGCCAGCATGTATGCACGTGCGTACAGCCTGGCCCATCCTAAAAAAAACAACTACATTCTAAGAAATTTAGTGTTATTTTCACATTTTACGGGAATCCCAATACAGTTACTGACGGCAGGCAACATACATGTATATAGTTAGTTATGGCATAGCGCGAATACCTGAGGGAGATAACTTAACCCAGTTAAAAAAACATTGCAGTCACAAAGAATAGTCGGTTGGAGTTGAAGCTGAATTAGTTGCGTCATATTGCCAGATGTACCAATGTCAAAATAAACCTCAAACTAGTAAATTCTTCAAAATTGTCGTTATATGGATTTTTATTTTATTATAAAAAAACAACCATAAGGATTCCTTAATCAGTTATTAGGATCTGTATTGGGATCGCTATAACCCTTTGTGTAGGTCTGCAGTGTATTTACATCGAAATTCAAAGGTCGATACCGGTAAATTATACCATAGATTAACCATATATATGGTTGATCTATGATTATACGATGATTGTACCCATCTGTATACTAGAAGTCACCAATTGTAGTACGCCTATATCATTTGGCGTCTAGCTATCATCAATGCCAAAACTTGTAAAAAAAATGCCATATAGGCCTATTGTTGAAACAGTTTCACAAAAATGGTCGTTCTGAAACCCTTAAGTGTATAAAATTGAGTTGGTTTTCATGAAGGCAAAATGATGCTTTGAGGCATCATGAGGAATAAAGGTTAATTAAATGAAAGTTCTTAAAGGTTATTTTCATATGGATTTATGCTGATGCAAAAAATAAAATGCAAATACAAAGAAGAGTACAAAATAAAGTTTCTATATCAAAATTAAATCAAAGCGATGTGAATTAGGACAAATTATTTGGGTATTAATTTTTTCACATGTTTATCAAAAGATTTGCATTGTTTCCGCAATTTAAATTTAGTAGTGGACGTAAATTCCCATTGATGTGCATATGTATGCTCGTACATGGATAGTAGGCTTACAACAGCATCAGACAAAATGTATAATAATTAAATAACGTTTACAAACACACGAGACAAAAAAAAATAATAGTACTTACCAAGTACATGGACATTGCATCTAAGTATACAAGTAGTCGGAAATACAAACAAGACACGAGGGTGGCATTAGCGGATCAAGAGATGGGGCGGGGCGGTCAATTAACAGCTCAATTATGTCTCAAAAATTAATCTCAATTGCTCCCAGAAACAACCAAAACCAAAAATGTCCTGTGGTGGGTGTACAGCGCACCCAAACCCTAGCTGTACGGACATTAACATACACCCACATAAACATGGCGGTATTTCGTGCGTACGTCCAAATAATTCCTGGCTGCACTCCTGTAGGGCTACTGTCCCGCCATAGTCTAAGCGCAGTCCATACCAACATTGATAGCCATTTTGATATCCTGAATGTATGAAGACTATCCAAGTGGTATAAATATAGATTGAAAATTAATCATTTTTTACAATTTAATTCATTTAAATCAGTTCAGAAATATTCCGCATGGAAAAGGTTAAATATATGTATGGCGTTGGTAGGCCTACCATACATTATAAACTTGTAATTATGCCCCTAGTATTAGCAGAGCAGGGGAGCCCAGGTAAAACGTACCACCGGGCAAAACGGGCCACCAGCGTCGTAATAGGCCTATGTGACGAGGGATGCTTAATTATAAGAGAAAATAGTTTATGTTTAAAAGCATTAACATTGGTAGGGCTTACATAAAATTATTACATTCACTCAGTTTTAGAGGCCTAAACTAGGCTGATGAAAGGTGCTGAAAACTGAGCAGCATATAACCCTACTCTTGTCGCACTGCTGTCCCCGTAGTAGCCTAGGGCAAGAAGAAGGGTCTCTGACCACCCGAATTTCGGGTGGTCAGGTACCTTACTTCTTGCCCTAGGCTACTACATATTTCGGAAATATATATTTTTAAACTTGTATTTTTGTAATCCTTAGAGTGCCTGGTAAATGAGTTTTGTTCCCATTGCGAAAAATTGTCCCATTTTTTAGTTAATTCTGAATGAATAATCCATTTCTGCTATTATTTTGATGATTGAAGGTGATTTTGAAGGCCAGTTTTTCAATTTCAAGGTCAGGTAAGCGAAGATATGATTTTTAACAAATAAAGCTAGGAATTTGTATTCGTGTGATTTTGCCGAAAAACATATATTCCTGGTATTTTCTGTCATTAGAGGTGATCCTCTAGGTCAAAAGGTAAACTTCAGGGTCAAATATGATTTTAAAATCATATTTACCTCTTCATATATTATATGCTACAAATTGGAGTATGTATAATACATTGTTTTGGTGTGATTTTGACTGGATAATCTAATTCTAGTAGGGTTTTAAAGATTACACAGCGTAGCAGGTCAATTGAGAGGTGTTAAAAGCCGACACTATGGGACAATATTTCGAGATGGGAACATCACAATTCGTTTACCAGGCATCCAAAGGATTACAAAAATATAAGTTATAAAAATATATCTTTCGGGTGGTCAGGGACCCCCCCCCCCCCCCCACCTTCCTCTCTACTACTTATGATATAAGAGAATGTGAACTATGGAATGATCTGGGTCATGCAGTTTCACCACAGCCCATTATATAGGCCTACAGTAAGTGTTGATTCGATATCTAATATTTGCGAAAAGCATTATACAGCTGGTGAATGTATGTAAATATTTCCAAATAATAATGAATGCATTCAAAATTATTGTCCAGACCTATATATGTATTGAAAATAATACGATAGTTTGTAGGCCTACAGTATAAATATTGTATATTTATGTCACCACCATATAGGCCTACATGCCCACCGGGCATATACACTGAGGATATATACATGTATGTTCATTCATTCATTCATTCATTCATTTATTCATGCATTCATTCATGCATGTATGTACACATACAGAGCCTTGATCGATAAATGACTGTCTTGCTGTCTGTCTTCCTTATTAGGGGTTCTGGGCATGCCCAGGCAGACTTAGACATGAGTATGAGTTTCGCAATGCAATTTAATGCTGAAACGCCAGAGCCGGACACTCAGTAAAGCATTAAAATAGATTGGCTAAGTCTATGCGAAAATATGTTTTTATTAGCTGAACATGCTGATCTCCTGGTATCACAGGGTGAAACTAAAGAAAATGCTGCGTGTTATTTATCATTTTATTGGTAGTTAATATGCTAAATATTCTGACTGCAACCGCCCATCCGTATTTCAAGCACCAAGAAATGCAGACTCATTGCTAGTTCTAATAGGGTAATGATTCTTAAAACCATCCATCTACATTTCAAACACTAAACGATCCAGCTCTCACAATAGAGCATGATAGAATGAGCATAAAATACATGGCACATAGCTTAAATGGAAAAAGAGCTGACTAATTTAACATTTAAACAATTGACTATGTTGAATTGAATGAGAGCGTAGACTTAATTATAGGCCTACATTTTCAGGAAGAGGTCTGTTTAGGAAGCTTGGCATGCTCTTGTACCAATGAAAGGGCCAGATCTGTCCATCGTTGCTCCTGTTCATTTAAAGTTTCTATGCTATTGCCGTTTTCGGGTTCTAATTCTGGTAATTCCATCTGAGGCACCGCAACATCTTCATCAGGTAATTTGGTTTTCGCCCAACCGGAATCAACAATAGTCATTAACCTGCCATCTCGCATCACTTGACTATCCATATTTTTCCAATGAGAGAGTCTGAAAAAAAACAATACAATCACCTGGTCATTAAAAACACGAACATAGCTCCTTTGAAAAAGTTATGCCTACTACAATTAGGCCTATAGGTTACCTGGTCGACTAGTTATCTTCACGAATTGACCAGTGAGTACTCGTCTTAGAAATAGGTATAGGGGTGTGCCTCCGGCATTGTCGAGACCTGACCCTGTCGCAATTTGCCGCATGGCTCAAAAGACACCCTGTCCCGATTTTTAAGTAAACACTGAATTCAATTCACTGGTTTACCGTGTAATTACTACCAATTTACTCCATGTCTTAATGGTATTTTCAAGCTATTTAATATTTATTTCTGACAAGCTGAGGATATCTGCTGTGAGACTATAAAATAGTGATGGAATTCGGGCGGAATGGCCTGAGAAATCAGCAAAAAACATGCCAAATCGAGCTGGTGCTAGAGCTGGAATCTCCAAAAGGCACCATGTGCCACTTCTAGAAGCTCAAAAAAGACACCCTGTGCCAAAGCTGGGAGCTCAAAAAAGGCACTCCGTCCAGCGGCACATCCCCAGTACTCCCAAGTATGGGAGTACCCCCCCCCCTTCCAAGTACCACCCCCCGGGGGGGGGGGGCTGGACATACAATTGATTATTTATTTATTTTACTACTCATTAGGCCTTGAAATATGTAGGCCTATTTAAAAAATACTCTTGAATATCAAATGGTGGCCCTCTTAGAATTATTCAGCTTACTAAAATATGTAAAGAAAATAATATCTTATCATCTGATCCTTGTTTTGACAGGGCGAGTTTAAAAATTACCAATATAGTGTAGGCTCATATGTCACATATAACACTTTCGTGTATTTTGTCTGTTAAAATTGATCTTTTACTTGATTCTGACTCAAAATATCATGAAGATCAAGAAAAAAAAGGATTGCATTTTTTATAGGTCGAGAAAATAGTCCAAAATGGCGAAATCCAAGATGGCCGCCAACGTATATAAAAATTAACATTTTTGCGAATAAGTTTGCAACTACATACGCTAGAGACATAAATAATATGTCTATTCTTATGTTTTCAGGTATGAGAAAACAAATTCTGTCATTTGTTTTTAGGAACAAAATTTGTAAAGTCGATATTTATGCAAATGTAAGCAAAAACAACGGGCTATTGTCGCAGTGAAACTGCGACTAACATTGTTTTTGATTATACTTGGCTGGTTCCCCTATGGTGATATCTGGGCGGATGTGGCGCTCTCATCTGGTTTCTTGTAAGACTTGAAATTCAAAATGGCTGCCATGAAATTACTGAAGTTATAGTTTGAGCAGCAAACCATATCATTTTTATCAGGATACAATAAAACAAATCCTACCATCATTCGACATCATTATAATGCCTAAAATGCTATTATAAGCTTTATTATATATATACCCAAGTAAATTACATACCGGCACATCTATTCATTATGCATGTGTAGTAAGCCTACGCGTTACCCATAAACATAACCAACTGCTTGCTAGGTTAGAATATGAATCAATCTATCAAGAGGGTGTAATTTTTCAGATACACTGAGGGTCCCCTTCCCGATGGGGGCTTTATAATGTCATTTTAATGTCAAATCAAAGAAAATCTTAATAAATTAATTCCAATCTGGTATATTCTGCGCATAATTATCATTCTGAATTGCAAGACGTCAACTGTGCAACTAACACTTCTGGAGGCCAAAATGTTAAATGATGTCATATTACATACTAAATTAGAAGAGTGGAAGAATAACTGAAATAGTTTTCATATTTAGATATTTACATAGATGCTTATAGATATTAATAACTCGGTGCTATATAAGCCCCCTATAGATTATTTGTAAAATGTCCACAACAAGGTCATACCATACTTTTTTTCACAACCGCCCCAATGCACTCGCACAATTTGACCCAAAAAAGTATTGTTTTACACATTAATTGAAAGGGGTAGGCATATGCTAAAGAAAAGAATGATTTATATCGGTTCGGGTTGCAGGGTTGGCCTTTACAGTGACAAACAAATATCATACCAAGGACAACCTATATGAGGTCATTGCAAAGTACAATAATAGCTCATCATACATAAAACAATTATTACGCAATTCTGGCATTTAGTTGTCATACAAGTCTAAACTATCCTCCGCAAAAGATATTTCATTCATTTGTAGCATTCAATTCATTATTGTAGCTAGGCCTATATGTCTCTTCCAATTTTGGTAGAGTTGAAAATAACACTGCTCATAATGTGATGGCAAAAGGCGACAGTACCGTCTGGATCTTGCATTGCTGCTGTGAAATTCCTGGAATGTAAGTTAGGAGCAGGCCTAATTTATCCTTGTGGCACTTATGTCTGAAAAATTTACTCACATTTTTGTGAGTTTGAAGTTAAGAGGACTCAACATATTAGTGTGTTTGAAGTTAAGATGACCTCAACTGGTCTGGCCTCGAGTTACTTAGCGTTAGAGTTATTGCCGTACTACGATACATATTAATTTATTGCAGAATATTATTCATAATAAATACATGTACTGTACATTATACAATTTGAATGAGTTAATCTGAAATGAAAGAAAAATTATTCTGAAATCAAGTAAAAGAAAATTATTATCTAATCGTTAGTAGTTAAGGAGCTGTTATAGCTATGACCATGATTGTGTAAGGCCATTATCCATAAATTTATATTGTAAACTATATTGTGTAATTACGGATTTTGTCAATAACTTGATGAAAATTATTATCGATGCATTTAATTCAATGGTACCTCAATATTACACTAACAAATAATACAAGATAGATATAGAGATGTAGTTATAATATGTAATCGCAACGCATGTGTGAAACGTGAATCCAAAGTACGCACAGAGTCGAAGCCTCTTTTTAAGAGTTGATCCGGAGAACCACTCTCAGAAACTCTAAACATACTTTGTTTTTAATTATCTTCTTTTTAGATATATATTTAGAGAAATGATAGTTCCGATAATATAATCAGCAATATATTAAACATTCTAACTGGTATTGGTATATCAGATAAAAGTAGGTGAATCAAGCAGATGAGATTAAGATCATGAAACGTCTTATTATACAATCATTGCATTAATCTATGTACATATAATATAGTGCTAGTAACATAAAGTAAATCAAGTTAAATGTTTTCGGAGTGGAAAGAATAACAGTTTTGTCATATTACATTATTTTACTGCTAGAATTAAAAAAACAATTGTAACCTTTACGTGTTTTTTGTGGCAGCATTCTTAATGATATCATGATATAACTTCATGTTCGACATATTTGTGGTCACGACTCTAGGGGAGGTTCAAAAATGTGATATTGACGTTTAAATCACGTACTGTTTAAACTTCTACAGTATCGTTATATATTATAATTAAAACAAACTGAAGTTTACTTTGTGCAAGAATGTATTGTTAGAAACTGTCTTTGATATTTCTTTGCATTGAACATGTTGAAGAAAATGTTTATGTAATATTTACATTTTTTAATTAATTGTATAATATTTAAGAAATTTGTTGATAATATATATCATAGGGGGGGGGGGGAGGGGAATAAATGGGTAAATAAGTGAACGCATGAATGGGGTATTCGGACACTTTTTTGCACATATAAATTATGACTAAACTGGACTAGGATAACTTCCCGTGTACATGGTGTATTAGAGCTGTACCGATTTCTGTATTTTCAAGAGGTTACAATTTTTGTACATTTAAGGGTAGGAAAATCATATGTACTGCAAATTCAAGGGTCAATAAAATAACCCAGCTGTATAATGTGTTTATTCAAAGGCTGGTTTGTGTCCCGAACATTACGCCTAGATGAGTGTGCTGTGCAAAAAGCAGGGTTTTCATGTTTTTAGACAGTGACAGACTGTTTGTTAAAACTTTTAGGCTATCCCGAGCATTGTGTCTATTCAGATAGGGTGTGTTATCTGTGTAGGCCTATGATATGTTTTCGCCCGAATCTGTATTAGGCCTAGTTATTTTCGACAAAGGTATATTTTTGGCCACAAATGTATATTCAAGACTAAGGGTTTACTATCCTGTCTGCACACCGAATCCAAATTTTTACCTAGTGCCCCACCCCCTATCGGGGAATAACCTTCCGACCATGGTGAGACTTATCAGATGGCAATGATCTCCACACAGTATCCTAAATTTCGTTCAAGCCCTAGCACACAACCTCTAGGACACGTAGCAGATATCTTATGCTATGTTTTTATATTTTTGGGGTAAAATCAAGAGAAATATATAATAATATATAATATAAAATATGAAATATATAATATCTTGGAAACATGGCGGCCATTTTGGATTTTGTCAATTTTCATAGATTTAAAGAGTTAGAAAAAAATACAATCTCTTTTTTTCTCATCACTACTATGTTCCAAATAGGAAAAAACTAAAAAACACTTTTAACGAACATTTTGCACGAAAATACATAGGGGCATATACTAATAGTACTTTTAATGTTTCTTGGTTATTTTTCAAAGTTATTTATTTAAATTTATTCCATTATCTGTCTATATATTGTCACAAGTTTATTTTTATTAATATCTGATTTATTGGACAGCTATGATAACAATAACATGATTTGGGAGGGCGCTGTGCTGTTTTATCGGCCAAACACAAATATCTAGCAGCAGCTGGGTAACCATAGCATTCTACACATAAGGCCTTATTTTCTCTCATATTTCCCTCGCAAGATTTATATTTTCCTTATGTTGGATATCAACATGACTACATGGGATGTTGTCACAGCAAAAACATAGGTCTACCACATTCACTTGACAAGTTGTGGTTCCAATATCTGCAGCTGTATTTAAAGCTTTTGAAACCAAAAAGAGCCACTTGGTTGTTTGTTTGTTGACACAGAAGACACATCATAGTTAAATTACAGAATCATACGCAATAAGACTATTGTTGCAACTTTTATCGAATTGGTATCATTACTGAATAGTATGCACTCCACATTGGTGTATGGTGACTTCAGGGGTATTATGTGATGGACCAGATTTCATAGAGTCACTGTCAGATGATCAGACCTAGATATAATGGGAAGTCGGATTTTCATGTTTGATGGCACCACTCCCCACTCTCCCCTATATATCATTATTGCTATAGGGGAGACTGGGGTCAGTTGATCACCCGGGTCAGTTGATCCATCCCTCCTCCTCAAAGCAAAAGTTGTAGTGCACATGGTGGGCTACTAATATACATTAAAACATCGTATAAGCATACAACTTTATCTTTTCATAAACCGTCTATAACATATGGGAAGGTCAATTTATAGAAAGTGTAATAAACGAGGTGACTAATAAAAAAATGATCCTCGGTAATATATATAGACCACCAAAGGATCGAAATTAAAACTATTATACGTTCATAAATGAATTTAGTGAAACTCTAGATTATATGCAAAACCAAAAAAGTGAGATTATAATTGCGGGTGATTATAACATAGACATATAAAGGCTTAATAACAACACAATTTTATTTAATCGTAGGCTATTCGTTGAGCAATTGATGTTTATCGGAAGATCCAGGCAGTTTGTTTAGAGGGCTAGCTAACATCAAGAAACAACAAACAAACTAGTTTAATTCATACAAAATTCTTATCCAGTAAATCGTTATAATCGTTGTGTTATTCTAACAACACAAAAAGTCCCAGTCATTAAATTTGTCATTCACTGACAGATATTAACTTAAAGTATACAATGCAATATAGACATGATAAAGCATTAACGTCTTTAATTTTCTGTGGATTTGCTAAGCCCTATAGGACGTTTTTGACAATTGGCTCAACTGACCCCCGCTTCTCCCACATCAATAAAGATGTAGGCCTAATATAAAAAAATATTTATCTAGGTCAATATAAAGATATATATTTTACGGAATCTAACCACATATACTACCCATGAAGGAAAATTCCGACAAGCTATTATAACAGTTAGGCCCAATAGATGCAATATTAATATTTAATCGTGTTAATACTAATAGATGCCATATTATTGTACGTGGAGCAAAACGACCGACGTGAGTTATTTATTATATTTATTATATTTAATTATTTGTTCCGATATTTAAATCGAGAATATTTAGCCTATTTTTAATGTTCCCAGATTAGACCCAGGCCCTAATAACAACACAATTTTATTTAATCGTAGGCTATTCGTTGAGCAATTGATGTTTATCGGAGGCAGTCTGTTTAGAGGGCTAGCTAACATCAAGAAACAAAAAACTGGTTTAATTCATACAAAATTCTTATCCAGTAAATCGTTATAATAAGCATATATATTTTATACGATGGGATGGTTTATACTGAATCTGTGTTTGTACACCAACTTACAGAATTATAGAAATACAAAATACTTGGTTGCGCTGAAAATAATGTTTTAAAATATTAGATCTAGGCCTACCTTCACTTCTGTCCATCAGTGTAGGCCTATATCTATATGTCGAAACTAGGATGTGTAAACATTAATTATGGATTCGTGAGGGTTAGGGTGCGCGTCATCTACACAACAAAAATGAACTGTCGTAGTTTCCCAATCCTACATTATCCTTTTATTTGCCTACTTATAAGTAAATTTGCATTTTTTTCAGAGCGGTTGTTAAAGTTATCAGTCATGCTTGATCAGCAATCGCCGCAATGTGCTCCGGCCTATTGCACACTGCCGATGAGCTCCACTGCAGAATCAAAAAGACGCCTATTGGCAAAGTGCAACGCTTCTCGGCGCAAAATTGTCAACTTTTTCAGAAATCTTACAAAATATCGTCTGAAAAAAGGCCAAAATGTTCAATTTATGTCAAAGAAAGGTGTGCACGGAACAATAGTACATCTTACGAGCCTCCACACATGGAATTTACATGGAAAGGTTTAATACATTTCTCAGACTAGTGAAAACAGTTTTAGTACCCTACCTCAAAACTGGACACGATTCCATTCAAATGTTATTTTTTTGAATCTATTTGCATATAAATCTTCTATAATGTGATAGATTATGTTACATTAAGTCTGTTCTACGCCACTGATATCTCATTTATTTTTCTAATGACCTGCGTAGACAATAAACCGTTGAAACGTTGTAAAATCAGTGTTGCACGCCTATTGGAGAAATGTGAAGACGCCTATTGGTGCAACTATGTACAATTCCGTTAGTATTGATAAGCCTATATGGCTATATCAGGTACGAGTTTGTTTTATAATGTACGGCTATTTTCTTCAACGGGATAGGTCTTAAGATCATTGTGCTATGTAGCCTACGGCTGGAATAAATACATTTAAATGATATTTATAATATAACTTGATAGTCTAGACTATAGCCTAACAAAATGTGCTTTAATAATTAAGCAGCCTCCGCCGCCGGCGCAGTTATTTGTTTTCAAGATAACTACTAATCTATCAATATAACCTATCTATACATAGCCATCCCATAAAACTGTCAAATTGTTTTGGTGACATTTTGATCCCCATAGCATCAACACTTTAATTACTATGGCTACTAACGACGAAATGCTCGTTAGCGCGTTTCAGGAAACAGTTTCCATCAGATCTTCTTTTAATTTGGCAAATATGCTCAGCTATGTCAGTCAATGACCTGATTCCCTTTTGGGAGCAAAAATTTAAAAATGACCTTTTAGCGACCATTTTGAATCTGGGTAATTTTGTGATATTCAAGTGACTCAAAAAAAAGCAAAATAGCTGGACCATAAATATAGAACAAAATGGAAGGTCTCACACAATGATAACCCATGACAAATTTCGCACAAATAAAATCCAAAATGGCCGCCAGTCGGCCATTTAATTTTTTTTCCCTCATTATCTCGGAAATCTTGCATGCTAGCTGATCTAAGAACTTCTGCTCTTTCATACTTCACTTATCCAACACATACCACCGAATTATTTTTGGTTGCATTTTGATTTCCATATAATCAACCCTTTAATTACTAGGGCCACTAACAAAGAAATACTCTCTAGTGCGTTTCAGGAAAAAGTTTCCAGCAGATCTTCTTTTCATTTGACTAATATGCACAGCAATGTCAGCCAATGACCTGATTAACTTTTGGGAGCAAACGATTTAAACATGGCCGTTTAGCAGCCATTTTGGATTTTATAAATTTTGTGATATTTACGTAACTCAGAAACAAAGCAAAAAAGCTGGACCATGCATATAGAACAAAATATGAGGACTCACACAAGGATAACCCATGACATATTTCGCAGAAATGAAATCCAAAATAGCCAACTGGCTGTCATTTTTAATTTTTTCTCATTATCTCGGAAATCTTGCATAATAGCTAAAGCGGTAATATAAAATAAAACTTGAGAAAGTTTGCTGATCTATATCAAATTTAAAATGGCCGACTCGCGATAATGGAGGGCTGCTTTTGTGTTCTTTTCCTAACAACACTCTTTCTAGTTAAAGACAGTTATTAATCTTACTACATTATGTCTACTGGTCCTATCACTGTTCTGCCATTGATCTGTTGATAAGTAGGCATATAGGTCTACACGAGGCATGGTGGTCTGATATCAGTCCAGACCTGTGATTTACTACACCGTAAAGGCGTGGAGCATGGATTGTTGTGCTCCTTTCATTCAAGAAAATGAAAGTTTTTTTTAACATATGGTGGTGACTGAGAGCGATCTCGACTTCAACTTAAGATACAGTAGGCCTACATAACTTTTAATGTTGTTTATAACATATGAGCTGAGCATGGGATGTAGGGCCTAGCTGTAATGTCACTGATTCTTACCAACCAGTCCTATAATCGACCTGATTAATCGAGGCCAATTTTAGTCTTTCATAATTATGAAGGCAAAATGGAAAGTAGGTAACACATCTTTTATTGGAAGCCATCTGTGGCTGAAATCTTCAATTTCAAGTTTTGTTTCAGCCACGATTGGACTATACTTACCCCTTGCTTTTTGTGTCACCCAAGTGTACTATAAGGGCTACAGGGTCACACGAGTGCACATGTAGTTCACATGTATGCATTGGGAGATGGGGAGACGAGGATGAGGGTAATATGTAGCCCACACAAGGCTATACATTTGGTCTAAATATTTTCATTACGCATAGGCATTATGACCTAAACACTTTTACTACCCAACAAACTTGAGACGCTGGTCCAACGTTGGTTTACCGTTAGTCTATTGTATATGATGTTGGCTCAACAGTAAACCTAATGTTTGCTGGGCACGACAGTCCTGGTTAGTTAGCCCAAACCGTTGTATGGTTAGGCCTTGTTAGTCAGGGGCGGATCTAGCTTTTCACTGACGGGGGAGGGGGGCGGGGTAAAACAAAGGAATATTTCACTGCAGCTCGGGGTCTTTGATTTTCAAAGGCTTTTTCCTGCAATCTAAGGCATATTGGGCACTGCTTGTCCCTCAGTGAGTGTGGAACCAGTTCATAAGGAAACCGTTAAATAAGATGATATTTTTTGCGATCAAACCACCCCCCTTGGATCCGCCCCTGCTTACTTATTTTAATTTTTAAAATTATTTTATATAACCCCGGATCTTGTTTTTATATGTCAATATAGGCCTAGACATTAGAAATTAAACTTACGTTAGTTTAGTCTTCAGCGCTTTTGAATGTTATATCCCTGCCCAACAAGCTAGGTTGGGGGCAAATGTTAGGACCACCCCCCCCCCCCCCTTATGCATTACACCGAACGTGACGCTACATGAACTTCCCTTTCCCATTTTATTTTATATAGCTGACATCTGATAATCCCCACCGTACCTTATTACCATGGTTATAGTGATAAATATTATTTATA
Source organism: Flabesymbios commensalis (assembly GCA_964017125.1). NCBI lineage: Eukaryota > Metazoa > Annelida > Polychaeta > Terebellida > Flabelligeridae > Flabesymbios > Flabesymbios commensalis. Next base: position 53,581,390 of record OZ024913.1, read on the forward strand.
TTACAAATAACTGTATATACAAGACTTCCTCCATCTTATTTTTTTGAAGTAAATGTTTCTAATAGAAAGTGTGGGCTGTGGGGATTTGATAATTAACATAGGCCTAATCATCTAAATGTGTTGGTAGACGTATATGACTAGTCTTAGCAATATAACGTTGAATAGGCCTACTACATTTATCGCTAATACGTGATAAAAAACAGTGTAGGCAATATAACAAAAAACATCTTGGGGGGGGGGGGGAGGGAAATGCCCTTCGTCCCCTTCTTTATCCAGAAAGTGGATCCGCCAATGAAAAATGTTTGAAAATAACATGTTTTCTATTTCAGTAAATTTTATTTGCACCGATAGGCGTGTGCACATTGCTCCAATAGGCGTTCAACCAGACAAGAATTTTAGTTTTGGCGGATAATTACAAAATAAAGCTACCAGTTTGCTCTCCAGTTGTTTAGTTGTACAGTCTGGAGTCTAATCTCTACCATTCGATCATATTATGACGTTTATATAGCTGCTTACCAGCAAAAATGTGTTTGAAAAAAATTATAAGTCCGGATATCAGGATGGGTAGCCAACTGTTTTCATTCGTCTGAACAAATCACAGTCGCTATACGAGTAAAATAAACACCAGCGTTGTCCTTATACAATCTAGTGTTCCGCGGATGGGGTCATTACACTAAGTAATTGAAATTTATGTTTCTTTTATACTATTTGTGAGCCGTCAGTGCTCTAAATTGACATTTTGCGCCGAGAAGCGTTCATCCTTCGCCAAGAAGCGTTAACTTTGCGCCAATAGGCGTCTTTTTGATTCTGCAGTGTGTGGCAGTAGGCCTCTGCGCTCACACGTTTTGGCAATCGTGATGGTGATTAATCGAATGTTGATAGGTTGAAAGGTAGCACATTTACCAGAGATTTAATGTTGTTGCTGTATTTCTTATTTTGGACATCAATGTATACAATTTAATATCATTCTTATTTCTCTTTTAGCTGGTAGGCCCTACATGCACAACCCAAAATTTAAAAGATATATATGCAATTCTAGTCTATATGGAAATTCTGAAAAAAATTGAATCCCCCCCCCCCTCATATCAGGAAGAAAAAGTAGAAAGGATGACTTTTAGCCTGCTTGAGTCGCTTTAATTATTGATGGAATTTACTCTTCCCTTTTACGGAACCAGTGTTTGTTTCTGTATAGTTTAATAATGTCAAAGGCGTTTAATAAATACTACTAATACTAGCTTTGCCTCCGATCACTGTTCAGGCTAAAGTTGATACAGTATAAATTTATGCAATTTAAAGTGAGTGTGTTGCTATACTCATTTGATTATTTAATTATGCTCTACTTTTAATATAATGAGTTGTTATAGAAATTTTCATGTAAAATCTGATGTTAGGCTAGGCTATGTTTTACAATTTGACTTAGGAGCACAATAACATACCTTTGCCTAAACTTTTAATTTTGATTAGTTCGTTCATCAATATGTAGATAGGTTTTGTAGGGAGCCTATTTGCAGACTCGCGGATTACACTATGGACATGCAATCAGCATTATAGTCTTTGAACATGTTTATTAAACATTTAGCCGTCATCTTCTGACTGGATAAATCCCATATTGGTTTCCTCTGAGCTATTGCCAATAACTACTTCGTGGGGCATCAGACTTTGATCAACGTCTTCATCTGGATAATCCCAAAAAGGACTTGTTGTGTATCCATTATGATACAAACACAAATTCTTGCATTTTTCGTACACCATAAACATCACACCTGCTTGTGGGGCTACCTGTTATAGAAAAAAATGACATCCGCTTAGTGGGGGGCCGGAATAAGGCCTGATAATGTATGTATATCAAAATAATAATTTTGTTTCAATAACACATTTAATATTTCTGCTTATCATAGGTACATTTTTTTAGGTATATTATACCTTTATGAGACTTGGCAAGATTCCTTTCCATAAACCTGCTATACCTCTTCTCTGAATGACGTATTTAATCACATCTCTTGAATTTGTGTAAGTAACGTTGAAATCACCTTTGTCCATCAGATATGAGCTGCTAGCCTTGAAAGAACGTGTGTAGTAAATATGACAGTTTACCAAATTGCATGACAAATGTAAATAAATCATTTTTTATAACATTCGACTAATTAGTACTCAACTTGATTAATAAAAAAATACGTTTTATTGGGTGATTAATAGTGAGTAGTATGTAAGTAAGTATTTATTTATTATAGTGACATGCATATACACACACAACATAGAAATAAATATCATGGTCATGAGCAATAGAATATGGCGGGCCAATTTGGCTTATAATGACACTCTATGAAAGGTTACAACAAACAAAACGTATACAGTGTGCAGATCAGGAAAGTATTACAAATATAAACATGTCTTTCTTTTCGCACAATCTCTGCATATATAACTTAATGTTTCTCTCCAACATTTGGTGATTAAAAAGGTAATTTTTTGTTCTAAAGTTAGATTGATAAAATCGGCGGCGTTATTATGCATAATATTGCTTATCTAATCAACTCGGCAAAGACATTACATTTTAAACAAGAAATGATATTCATCTTCGACTTCACCAGATGAGCAAATTAAACAGACATGCTCTTCCAGTTTTAAAGAGCGTGTCTGTCCACTTGTATCATTTCTAATTATCTGTCCACGGCCTGTTTCTAATCTCAAATGTAACATTCCACAACAAAATTGAGCAAAAATGCTTTTATGAAGTTTGGTCAGTAAGGTGGAAACATAATAATGATAGGGGTCATTATCTGCGAGAATGATGTACATTGGATGTCAGTATGATGTTACTTTAAATTTAGCTCACCTGCATTATTTTTCGGATTGTATCTAATGGATATGTGAACGTTTGTGCAAAACTGGCAGCAATGCAACCAGTGAAAAATGAGTTGCACACAGGAGATTGTGATAATCGCCCCCCGCATACTCGCTCCATCAATTCGTAGGCAATGAATGTTGTTGCAGAATATGGAACCATAGCTGCAATAAATCAGTTGTGCTACAATAAATTGTAAAATAACATTTAAGTAAACAAACGATGTCACATCAATTGCAAGGGAAGGTCATTTCAGGGCAGATTAATGCGAATCGTAGTAAAAATATTTGTTTTAGAGAGCCACCATTCAATTCCTAGGGGGGCGGGGGGGGGGTGGCTGTAGTTTTTTAATTTTCTTACAAATTTATTTTTTCTGTTTACAAAGGTAATCAGATGGTATATATTACTATATACGCTACCTCACTATTTATTTCACCTAGATCTCAAGTAAAAAAAACCCATCCAAATCGTTTACATTACGAAATAAGGCTATATTTTTATTTCAAATATTTCATATACCGGCTTAACAGATAATAGAGCTGTTTGGACTGGAAACCCGGAACTATATTTTCAGTTAAAATATTTCAAATACCGGTTTTAATATATAGCAGATTAGGCCTACAAAGCTGTTCACACTTGAAAACCGGAACTCTGGTTGCTGATGCAATATAGTGCTGTCTAGTAGCAGGCCTAGCCAGTTTGTTGTTTACAGGAAAATGCAATAATAAGTTAAAGTTGACGACGACTAACGTTATAATAATTACTGTTGGTTACGTATACATTATTGACCTAACATTAAATCAGTGACCTGCACCAGGATACTTTTCAGTGTTTTTATCCCTGGTGTTCCAGAATGGTGGTCACATTGTATTTTGAATACTTAATGTATTTATCATACTGATTGTTAACCCTATTTTATGTGAATGCTGAATAAATCTATCTATCTATCTATATCAACGCAGACTCAATATATGCATTTATTGTCTATAATTGCTAGTTAAGGTCAACTGTGCTGCTCGTGACGCATAGGCCTACGTGTTTTCGTGAGTTTAATTAGTCTAATATACTAATATATATATCATGTACATGCAATAATTACTTTCAGATGGAACAGATTCGACTCTGCCCCTCAGTGAGATAGAGGCCAATGAGATATATTACGTAAATGTAATATATTACTATTCGACTAATTAGTCTATATAGATAGTTTTTTCATTCATATCTAAGCCTACCTATGATCGTTACTGGAAGTCCTCTGGAGAAAGTCGAGAAGCCTTCTTGTTGCCAAATAACCCTGGCAGCATTGTAGACTCCATTTCTATATATTGATCCATCTTGCCAGATTATAAATCGCGTCTTCATGACGTCCAATGGATAAAAGGTAGCAGTTGCCATTATCGCAGCTCCTGTGCCGGCCACAGCAGCTGATGGGAGGGACAGCCTTCCGCATTCATCAACCAATGCTAATTTTAATCTGTGGTATGTTCCAAGCTGAACAACTGAAAATGGAAGTAGACGTGTGCACGCTATAATATTTCCTCTCCACAGCCCACGAAAGCCAGAATTATGATAAATATTGTGAACCGTTTTCAGCACTCCAAAATGTGTGTCTGGTGTTCCGACTTGTAGTCGGATTTTGACCACATCAAGTGGAGCTGTCGTAGTCCTACTTGCAACACCTGCCAAGGTAGAACACAGCAGGTTTTGCGTAAGTGTTACTCTATAGTCCCTCTTTCTAACCACCATCATAACCTATTCAGGCCAATAGGCTATGAGTAGGCCTATGATGTTATTGTAACGTATACAACTTGTAGCATGTTTATCATGGTCGGTTGCCATACGGTGATTTGATTTGTAAGCAAAGCTTGAATGGTGACCACGTGGGTTTGCTTGTAAATAAACAACTATTACAAATTGTTAATCATACGCCCGAATATACACATTATTTATGCAATTTTTTCCGGCATCAAGGAGTGAGAAATTGAAAATAGGAAATTGGTGGTAACTTTTGTCAAAAAACTATAGTCTATAGATCTCTATAGTAGGCCCCATTTCACCAATTTTTCGTAGAACTACTTGCTGTAACTTTACCATTGCCGGTGGTGTGTCATCCGCCGGAAATAAGAGCATTCATGTAAACTGGTAAAGATGGCAAAAGCTGATCTGCAGATCACACAACAGTTGTTTAAGGTTTTTCCCACCTTAAATAAGTCTTATCAATAAATGTCTCGTTTTAAAAGATTATTTATATGAACGCATTTAATTGTTTTCTTTATGTTAAAAAAAACATCAATCAATGATAATGTTTGGCTGTAGAGTCTATGCGATTTATCACATGTCATGATATTATCGCCCGGTGGCCGCACAGCTGCCATGTCACGCATTAGCCTTAGGCCTAATGCCATTATGATTAAGGCATTGTGGCTAATCGTACGTGATTATTCATAATGTAACTCTTCGAACTTTGAAATGTTATCCAGCAGCACCTGTATTTGGAGTATCAGGCTGGAGGGGGGAAAGGGCTGGTGGATTTAGTCAACCAGTTGACTCTTGAACGCTGCCACAGTTTTTGATTCTATGGCAGCTGCCGGAAGAGAATTCCAATCAGGGATAGTTTGATGCCAAAAATAATTTGGTCCCAGTGTGGTGTTAGCTCTAAGATGTTTATAGGCCTGATTGTGCCCACCACGTGTTCTTCTGTCCGCTGGGATTAAACGGTCATTGATAGGAATTTCGACTAGCTCATTTAAAATTTTGAACATGCTTACAAGTCTAGAATTTTTACATCTTGTTTTCAAGTCAGTCCAGCCCAGGTTCTGAATGAGAGATGTCACACTGGCTGTTTGTCTCTAATTTTGGGTGACAAATCTTGCTGCTGATCTTTGAATTTTTTCTAATTTATCAATATCTTTTTGTCTAAAGGGGTCCCAAACTGCTGAAGAGTATTCTAAAGACGATCTGACCAGGGAGAAATAGGCAGTCTCTCTTAGTTTAGGGGGACATGCCTTCAGGTTCCTCCGAAAGAAGCCTAGAGTGGAATTTGCTTTACTTGTAATTTTGTCAATGTGGGCCTCCAACTCTATGCCTATGGATAACCTCGTTTACGAAATGAAGGGCTGCTATTCGCCTATTGACTACCATTATAGCCACTCCGTATTAGGCCTACTATTATATAATATGAATAGGCACTGCCTAGGCCAGGGAAAGCTCGCTCCCTGGCCCTGGGCCATGATACAAATTATAGCCTATAGGGTCTATTATATTCATATGGGTATCCGGTCGTTTCGGCCTCTTACCTGTTAGGCCCCCTCCCGTTCGGCCCCTTACCCGTTCGGCCCCTTACCCGTTCGACCCCCTAATATACAATGCTTCCACTGGCCTGTCAGTCACTGAGTCAGCGTGTTGTTATGATTTGTTGAGTCGATTTGAAATGTTTAGGAGCAATAGTAGTGTCATCAACTACTCACTCGATCTGCTCAGAATGTGTTGCCACTAATTGTCCCGCCTAGACGCCAGTTTTAACCTGAAGCGTTAATCCTCTGACAACTACCAATAATTGATTTTATAATTTTCATCTACCCTTATTTATACCAGGGATCATGATTTTTATTTATTGTTTATATTCCCATAATGACGAACAAGCCCTGGAACAAGCCCTAACATAAAATAAGTGTATTGCATTTAATAAAACGCACATATGTATTAGTATCATTTATGTCTTTAGAATGGCTGACAATTATCATTGTGAGACAATAAATTAATTCAGTAGCCTTCTAAACACCTCCGGTAGCATGACAAAGGTCACGCGTCCGCGCGCCTCTAGAATCAGACAGTCTACAAATTGATGTGACCATGGAGCCTGTACAATACTTAATGGAATCCTCCATGGAAGATGACACTGTAGACGTGGATATGTCAGATGACGATACAGCTGCAGTGTCTTACAGGATAGTTGCAACAAGCAGCAAGAGAGGACAAAGTACACTTTTTGCCAGTTTCTCAAAATACACATAATTTAATCAATGCCCGGCCGATTTCACTAATGCAAAATACCGGTACCGACTCTGAATCGTCAATAACTAGCTTTATACAACATGATTAGTTGTCAGTAAATTAGACCTACCTTGCATTAAGCTAGACTCTCAGTTGCCAGTTGCGATTTTCGCCAGCTATACACATAGGCCTAAGTGCCGCATGACACTTTGTCTGCTGATTTACATATATAGAGCCTATATTGTATTCAAATATTTCACATATTGATCATCACTATGAATAATTGTGCTACTTATAATTAACAACACTAGATCTTCGACAATGTTTTATAAATTTTAATATTTTAATTAGGGGGCCGAACAGGATAACAAGAGTGTGCCAGACAGCTTAGCGCACTTACACACAGGGCTGGACTGAGGGGCGAACAGGCTATCGCTGATGGGGGCCGAACAGGTCATCTCACTTATAAGAGGTCAGAGCGTGCTGGACAGCTTGTGTATTACTATTAGCGCACTTGTTAAGTCACACTCACAGGGCAGGTTATCGTTGGTGGGGGCCGAACAGTTCAACATGCCATGTCACCCACGACACCCCAGACCTGATGCCTTATGTATACTAAGCCTAGGGGGCTGAACGGGTAAGAGGCCGAACGGGAAAGGGGCCGAACAGGAAAAAGGCCCAAACGACTGGCATTCTTCATATGCACTGGAATATTCTGTGATAATCATAAGAACACATCCACATGGTCATGGTATGAAAATATATAATATCCTAGGGCCTAGCCTGGCATAGCCATAGGCATGATACCTACAGTGGTACTGTAGTAGTCTAGAATAGTCATAGTATTGCATTCATTAATAAAATATGCAGTTCACTAAACCAGATGATAAATTATGACGTCATAGATTGAAGTTATTTCATTCATGAATTTCAGTAAAAATACAATACAGTTGGGAGACTATGACGTCATAAATTCAGCCTGAGTTAAATAGCCATGACTACAGCACCATGAGCATGCTATAGTAATAATTTAAAAAATAACTGCATTCTGTAATAAATATTGTGATTGCTTAAAAAAAAAAAATTGTGCTGTGAGACTACAATGATGACTGGATTGCCTCTACCCACTTGACTTCCGGTTGCGCACGCACCCACTTGCACTGTATTTTAGTTCCTGTTAAAATATGACAAAAGTAGTCAGCAGGCAACACTGTGAAGTCTGTGGTTGAATCCCTACTATTATGCCGCTCCCTGCGCGCCTATGGCGCACAACCGAAGCAAGCTATTATATGGACCTGTATATAGATCTACTATACCTGGCATGGTACATAGTCAGACGGTTGTGGGTGACCGGGCTGGGCCCTGTTATTGAAGTTTGGCGTTACTAGATCTATATAGTCTACGGATATATGTGACCCGCCAATACGGCAATAGCGTCATGCAAAAAGGTACTCCCCACAGCTTTTGTCAAATTAATTATGACGTCATTTTAAATTTAATGATTACAATACATAGTCTAACAGACTAACTATTGTAATTTTAAAATAGTCTCTTAAAAATCTCATAAAACAAAACGTTAAGGATATTTTTCAGGTATAAAAACAGAAAGGACACTGTTATCATATCAACTATGAATATCAATTTTTGAAAATTTTGACTACGCAATTACGGCCCTTTTCGCGTAGAGGGTCACATATGTAGGTAGATTCAAACAGTCCTTATCATGGGTTTTTTTCGTGTTTTTTTCAGGATTGATGTGAATCTGTGATACACTGCAATAAAAGATTTATTTTTCTCTGTTTGTTTGTTCTTTTTGCTCGCTATTACTGGTAGAAATGAAGCCATCATTGTAGAATTTAAAAAGTTATTTGTTTTGAATAACACTTTTATCACCTTTAACGGGGGTTCATATCATTAGATTTCTCGCAATTACGAAAAATGATGCCAGCTCTCGCCTTTAATCCCATAATTGTTGCAACAAGTGCTTAAAGAGGTAGGCCCTAAGTGGAACAAGCATGCTGTGGCCCCTCTTGATAATTTTTTTTACGCAGGTGCCAATTTTTTGAATTTTTGTAAAAAAAATGCAAAAAATGAAAATAGACTATGTCCACTGCGCTATCAGGAAGTACATCTATCAGGACGGCTCACCAGAAGTATGAATGAAAGATCAAAGGGACAATATACAGCTCACTGAGAACAAGACTGTGTGATAACGCTTTACGTTGATACATCTACATAAACTAAATTTTTTTTGCGTTCAACAATTGAATTATTTTAAAATTTATATTATCAGAATTATTGCACTGAATAACTGAAAAAGTAAATTATAATATATTGTTTTTTGAACAAAACGGATATACTTGCAATGTACTTGGCTTCAAGTACCAAGGACTTCGTAATGTACTTGGGTACAATACAAGTACATTCTTGAAGCTCAAGTACAAAGTACAAGCAAGTATATGAAAAAATGTACTTAAGTACAGGTAAGTATAAGTACTGATGTACTTGGTCCCAACCCTGCATTCCAATACATCTTAATAAAATATCATGTTCAGATAGGCCTACCGTTGTACACAATAGAACACTCCCATATGAAAGGTGATCTTAGATTAAATCATTATAAATATAAATGAACAGGGGACTGTGAATTGGTTGCAGACTAACTGTCATTTATCTGCCTGTGGTTGTCAAAGGTGCCACGCGCGTCGTTGTCTTTTGACGGGACGTGAGACGGGGGCTCCCAGCAGACACGACACATTCACCCAATGCTGCAACAATGTTGTGTCAGCGTCGCAGACGGTGGCCCAACATTCTACCACGACTCACTGTCCTATGTTGCTTAAATGTTGGGCCAGCGTTGGCGACAGTGTCCTAACTTTGACCAAGCATTACGTTAGTGTATGGTGCTCACTGTGTGCATAATTATCACAATCGTCGCAAGCTCTCGCCTTCAATTCCATAATTGTTTCAACTAATGCTTGTAGAGGTAGGTGGAACAGGCATGCTGTGGCTATGTCCACTGCCCTATGAAGAAGTTCTGAAGGCCATCATTAAGGTCCTTTGGACAGAACAATGTGGGAATCTCTTAAGAATTGAGATACTCGGGCAAGGCTGCACTAGTTTGCCCAGGGTGAAAATCTCGGTGAAGTTTTGTTTGCCGGCCCTACACTTCCTCATGGGGTGCACCGAGGGTAAAAATGGAAGTTTCTTAGCCATAAGGAAATTCATAAAAATGAAAAATTCTTCCAATACCCCTTTGTGAAAAAAAAAACATAAAAAGGGGCCGGAGGTTATGCCCAAATTTTCTGATTGTTATGTGCATATGTGATATATTTGCCAAGTACTGTTACTGTATTGCGGAACACTCATTGGGTGCCCTGATGTATCTAAAAACTAAAACTCTCAAGAACATTCATCTCAGTAGTTTTCTTCAGCTGCTGGTGATGTTTTGGATTCTGTATTCCTTCCGCAATTCGCAACATTGAGGTCACAACCTTTGCCGTTTTATAATTTAGCTCAGATATTGATCTAGCACAGCGTTTTTCTTGCTCAGTAAAAACTACATGGAATGTGGTCAAATATTTATTCTAGCATATCGGCAGTTACGAAAAAAGGGTCGGCATTATTTTATTTGACAATTTTAAAATTTATGTGATGTACCTATATGTATAACAAGAAAGGAGTGTCTAGCCGTATGTGACTAGCCATTCGTATTTGCTCTAATCATACATATAATACAAATACCGTCTATACTGATTTAGTTGTACGAACGTACGAATAGCATGCTATACGCTGTACAATACAAGTTTATAAAAATGTTTTTTTTTTAAAAGATGAGGCTTCAGCCTAGATTTAAACACAGTCAGTGATGACTCTAGGCTTAATTTATCAGGTTATTTACAATACAACTGTTCGACTATGTGTCTGTTTAAGTTCAATACTATTTAAAATGTATTTAATGTATTTAAAATGATTATTATGTTGTGTTGCAGAGGCTTCACCAGTATGGAAGAGAACCATCCATGGGTGAAGATGTTGGCTTTTTGGCAGGTGTGGAGGGTCCAGATGACTTGACATTGTTATCTATGGTCATTCCTGTTGAAGATAACACAGATAAGCTGGTGAACTGTTTTGCAGAAAGTTTGGTCTATTTACCATCTGGTGGGTCTATGCTGGTATTACCTTGTAAAAATGAGAGTCCTGCCCAACTTCAATGGGTTCTGATACTGAAGAAGAATTAATTAATGCAGCAAAAATGAATGGTTCTCCAGTATTAGGACTCGTTAAATTTAGTCAGAACTTTCTCATCAAGTCCTTTTGTCACTCTTTAAATTTGATCCAAAGTTGTGTACATGTACTGCCATGTAATATTTTCATTGTTATTATCACTAAGGCTGAGGTGTATTGTGTTCTCCAGTGGCTGGCGCACAGTTCATTTTTTTGTAAGCACCATAACTTCATAACTCCTTGACTTACCGTTTTCATTTTTTGCCACAGTCATGTGCTCTAAGCTAATCTTAGAAGTTTGATTTTGGGTGACCTTGACCTAATTTTCAGCACACAGATACAAGATTGGCTTGTATTGTAAGTGCATTAACTTCATAATGCCTTGACTTAGGGCCTTGATTTAGAAAAAAATATTTTCCTGTAGGATATACAGTAGGATATACAGCAGGTATATCCTACAGGTCTAATTTTTTTTGAGAGCTCAACAATTAGTGAACTTTTAAACACTCGTTGTCAACAAATATATGTACCACAATTACTGCTCTATGATGAAAAGTATACATACTTTACCTGTTTACTGTGCAATCGAAATGTGTCACGCGAAAAGGAATGAGAAAAGATAAAAATGACATTGCTTCAAAAGAAAAAAGGTTTTAACAACATTTAACTTTGCACCTTTACCATTACATAACATGCAGAATGTTACATCACCTTGTCGCCCCTCAATTTAACCCTTAGTGCACCTCATACATTTTTTTTTTAATTCTCTACAAAATTTGGATTCCTATTTGGACAGGTGAAATACAGTACAATTTATACATTCAGGGGGGAAAATGTGTCTGGTTTTCAGAATAGACAGGTTCCGGTTTGCAGAGAGTTGATTAGTAGTTTTCAGTGTAGTTAATTTAGTACTAAAGAATCATTATGGTATGGACAGGGTTCCGGTTCATTCAGGGTGCGGTATGTACAGATTGCACTGTATTTAGGTACCGGCTAAGATAGAGATCAAGATTTTTTTTCAATTTCCAGGCATAAATGTGTGTGGTCTGTTCATCAGAATGTCAGAACCATGCGATATCAAAGCGGTGGAGGTTTACTGTGCGAAACACTTCCCCAGACATTTGCAAGTGAATATATTTTGTTATCTTATCGAGAAATTAGATACATTTACTGTATTAAATAATCATGCTAATCGTCTTCCCTTGAGATATATAGTGGATTTTAATTTTTTAAAGTACTTAGTATAGAGTTATCTATAAAACTCCATAAAGTGAAATGACAAATTGTAAAACCTGTGTCGGCAAACAGAAATGTTCAAATTGAAAGTGTTTAAATCTTTCCCTAATCTTACTGGCCCAATCACCTTATCAATTAAAATAAATAACCATGAAACATGTGAAACAAACGGGTGTATAAATGAAAATTTGGCAATAAATTCTAGTATGAACATGATCTCAAGGGCTGAATAAACATACCTACTGGAATAAAAATACCTATTGGAAAAAATCTTCCGAATTCAAGAAAAGGACCTACCAGAATAAAAGTGCCTACCGGACAACTGTAAAATTACAAGTATAAATTGTATGACAAAAGAATGCATCTTTTCTCAAAATTGTGACTATTATTTTGTGTTATTACTCTTTGACAGCATTACATGTCAAAGAAAAAAAGTTTGATGTAGCAAACGGCTAACCATTTTATTTGTTTAAATCTAATAATGTGGATAATCTCTCGAGAATACTGCGATATCCAATTAGGCAAAGATGGACGGTAAAAACAAGAAAAAAAGAACAGCTGAGCTGCAGTCAGGTTACATCAATTGGCCTGTGAAAAAATCAATAATAAAAAAAATACCGGGAAGATATCCACGCGCAAAAAAATAAACGTACTGGTACGTTTATTCGGCACTTGAGAGTAGCTTTAAAACAATTGGTTACATCCTAATGAATTGTGATACAGAAAGCTTCTTAATTGGTTTATTAAGGTTTTCTGATATGAACAAAACACATGTATAATATTGCAGGTGTTATTTGATGATGAGGAATGGGTTGTATTATTTGCCACTGGGCCAGGAGAAGAGCCAACAGTCTATTGGTATGACTTGGTTGAAGGACGAGCTACTGAAACATCTTTTGAACAGTGTGAAGACAATATACTTAACAAATATATATTAATGCGATTAAAAGCCAGTGTACCTATGGGCTTTAATGTGGAAAACAATAAGGGTAAGAACCTATAAATTTTTTTGAAAATATGTGATTTTAAAGTGTCAGATTTTGTCAATTGCAATTTGTTAGATACATTATATATATATATCATAACTGTAATTCATCATTATTTAATTATGTCTCCACCCACTACGTAGTGGTGTAGACTTATTGTTTCTGCAGAGTCGCCGCATTTGGTTTCTGCTCTCACTCAGAAAACCCTGCTTGGATTATTTCCAAATATTTGCAGTACTGGTATGCATATTCGCCCTGGGTGTGCTGATAAGGTTTTAGTGTGATTCTGATAATAAAAACTTGGATTTTTTTACTTTTACTTTTCATAATTTCACCGTATATTTCAGTTTTGCTCCTTTTGGCCATGAGCAAAATTTGGTAATACACCTCTGCTTGGATTATTTCTAAATATTTGCAGTATGGATAATGGCCCTAGAAAATTTGCCCAGTAAATTTTTTTGGGCGTTTTTCAGCTTCAACAAAATCCAAAATGGCCACCAAAATCCTATGTAGCTCTCTAGAGCTTGATCCGCTTCATTGATTTGTTTCATGTTTGGTTTAAAGAAAAGACCTTACCCTGGACTTGTGCTGATTAGTTTTTAGTGTGATTCTGATAATAAAAACTTTGATTTTTTTATGTTTTATAATTTTAGCTGATATTTCAGTTTTGCTCATTTTTGCCATCATCAAAAGTTGGTAATATAGCTAGACACCCCTGCTTGGATTATTTCTAAATATTTGAAGTATGCACATTGGCCCTAGGGAATTTGCCCAGTCAATTTTTTGGGGTGTTTTTCAGCTTCTTCAACAAAATCTAAGATGGCCACCAAAATCCTATGTCACTCTCTAGAGCTTGAGCCGCTTTATAGAATTGTTTCATGTTTGGTTTAAAGGAAAGACCTTGCTCTGCACATGTCCTGATTAGTTTTTGGTGTGATTCTGATGATAAAAACATTGATTTTTTTATGTTTCAGAATTTTAGCGGATATTTCAGTTTTGTTCCTTTTGGCTATCATCAAAATTTAGTAATATAGCTATACAAGCCTGCTCGGATTATTTCTAAATATTTGCAGTATGCATATTGGCCCTAGGGTATTTGCTCGGTAATTTTTTTGCCGTTTTTCAGCTTCTTCAGCAAAATCGAAGATGGCCACCAAAATCCTTTGTCACTCTCTAGAGCTTGAACGGCTTCATGGATTCTCTTCATGTTTGGTTCAAAGCAAGAACCCTACCCTGGACGTGTGCTGATAAGTTTTTGGTGTATAATAAAAACTTTGTTTTCTGTACGTTTTTAGCTGATATTTCAGTTTTGCTCATTTTGGCTATTATCAAAATTTGGTAATATAGCTATACAGCTCAAAATTTATCTTCTGGGTAATGTCACTGACCCTGAGAAAATTGTCAGGAGAATTATTATGATTTTTTTTTTTTTTAATAAAATTCAAGATAGCCGACGAATCACATGTTACTCTCAAGAGCTTGAACTGCTTCACCGATTTGTTTCGAGGAAGCAACTTACCCCGGCCATATTTTGATTAGATTTTGGTGTGATTCTGACATCACAATTTTACGTGGTTTATATAAAAAATTGGTGACAGTACTGTATTTCTCTATAATTAATGTACTTTTGTTGCTAAATTTTCATTCTAAAACCCCTAGTTGTAGGAGTTAATCAAGTCCGTTTTCAAGGATGTAAAATGATGCCTTAATGCATCGTGAGGGTTGAAAGGGTTAAGTGGCCGACCATTGGCCATAAATAACTTGATTATGCCTGATATCTGGCTAACCGTGCCAGATAGCTAGACCATTACTATAAAATAAAATGTGCGGTTTTAGGTAGGGAGAAGCTCTGGAAAATTTCAACTCAATCAAGTTTAAAATGGCCGACTATTGTCCATAATTAAGCAGCCCTCGCTGAGGCGGGCTGCTTACTGTATTCCAAATGGTCCGCTGCCGCCTCCGAAGTTATTTGTTTTCATGATAGCTACTAATCTATCAACTTCTGCTTTCTCATACTTCACATAGCACTCACATACCACTGGGCGATTGTTTTTCGTGACCTTTTGATCCCCATATCATCAACCCTTTAATTACTATGGCCATTAACGAAGAAATGTTTGTTAGCGCATTTCAGGAAAAAGTTGCTATCAGATCTTCTTTTAATTTGGCAAATATGTTCAGCTATGTCAGCCAATGACCTGATTAACTTTTGAGATCGAACAATTTAAAAATGGCCGTTTGGTGGCCATTTTCAATATTGTAATATTTACTTAACTCAAGAAATGCAAAATGACTGGACCATGAATATTTATATTGAACTACAAAATGTTATGTCTCACACAAGGATAACCCATGACAAATTTCACACTAAAAAATCCAAAATGGCTGCCAGTCGGCCATTTTTTATTTTTTTATATTTTTTTTTGTTTCATTTTTTTTCTCACTATCTCAGAAATCTTGCATGATAGCTGATTTATGAATTTCTGACCTGATTAACTTTTGGGAGCAAATAATTTTCAAATTGTGGTCGAGCAATAACTGAGGGCTGCTTTCGTGTTCGTTTCCAAACAACTCTTTCTAGTTACCTTTAATATGCGTGCCAGATAGTTAGACCATTACTATAAAACAAATTGTGTGGTTTCAGATAGGGATATTCCCTGAAGTATTTAAATTTGATAAAATGTAAAATGGCTGACTATTGGCCATTATTGACTTTAATGTGCCTGATATCTGACAAGCCGTGCCAGATTGCTAAATGATTACTATAAAACAAAATGTGTGGTTTCAGTGAGGGATATACCGTCAACAATGATCAGCTTGATCAATTTAAAAAATGGCTGACTTGTGACGATCATTGACTTCAATATCTGCAATATATACTTTGTAAACTGTGCTAGATATGTAGGCCATTACTGTGAAATAGAATGTGTGACTTCAGGGAAGAATTTCAAATTCTTATCATGCGGGCGTGTTATTATAATGTACATTATCACTCTTTTACCAACAGATGCACTCGGTCCTAGTATTGAACAGGAATTGAACTATGTCCATGGTCAGTTGAACAGCGATTCTATGGTATTTAGTATAAATGACAGTGATGTGCTACTGTATGCTGAAGATCCAGAAAATTATGAATGGAATGTCATAGGTAGTGGTTCCGCCTGCAAAGATCTTTATGAGTGTATTAAAAGTGAAAACACAGATTTCAGCAAACACAGCAAACTGAGAAAAACTGGAGATTATTCTCAAGTAAGATAGAGATACAAAATATCATTATATAGTATAATTTGGATATACAGCTAAAGACCTGGGACAGAGTTTTATCCATATTTTGACACTTCTTGGAAAATTTTTGCAATAGCTAGATTTAATTTAATCCTTACAATGCTGAAACATTTTTATATCAACAATTCTTTCAGTGCTGGGAACGACTTTAGACGGCCGAATCTGACGTGTATGGACGTCAGATTCTTACGTTTAAAGTCGGTCCATGTGTTGAAAGGGTTTTAAGTGTGGAAAATGAATCATGACCAGAGCACACTATCAAAATCGTCATTTGCACAGCTAACTGTACTGCCCATATTGAATGTCCCTCAAGAAATGTTTGGAAAACCGTGCCAGCTATACCATTACTATAAAACAAAAAGTGTGGTTTGAGGAAGAGATAAGCCTTAGAAAATTTCAACTTGATCAGATTCAATCTGCCCGACTTCCGTCCATTATTGAATTTAATATGCGTAATATCTGGAGAACGGTGCCAGATAGCTAAACAAACATGCTGTTTCAGGGAGGGGTATGCCCTTCAAAATGTCAGTCATTATTTACTTTAATACCTGCAATATACATGGCAAACTGTTAACCATTAGACATGTTAGAGGTCAGAGCTAATAAATTTAAATTTTCAGTCCCTTGAAATTGTGTCTCGCTACCGTTGAATTTGCCAAATTTAAGTTGAAATATAGGCCTATAAGATTATCGCTAATTTATCTGATACATCTTTCATTTTTAAAAGCTGGCTATGTAAGGCAATTAAAACATAAGAAATCAACATTAAAGTCGACAATAGTCTACGTCAGTGCTTTAAGGGTTAATATGACAGATATTTGGCAAACGGTGCAAGGTGGCTAGACCATTACCATAAAACAAAATGTGTGGTTTCAGTGATATGCCCTGACAAAATGTCAACTCAAAGTGATCAAATTAAAACTGGCTGACTATCGACCATTATTAACTTTTATGTGCCCTATAACTGGCAAACTGTCAGATAGCTAGACCATTACCATGAAACAAAATGTGCGGTTTCAGGGAAGGCTATGCCCTGAAAACTCATTAAATGTTAACTCTATCAAATTCAAAATGGCCGAATTGCAGCCATTATGTACATTAGTATGCATAATATCCGAAAAACCATGTCAGATAGCTATCTAGACCATTACTATAAAAAAAAAATGTGCTGTTTCAGGGAGGGATATGCCCTGAAAAATTTCAACTTGTTCAAATGCAAAATTGCCAACTTGTGGCAATCATTGACTTCAATCTCTGTAATGTACATGACAAACTGTTGTAGATAACTAGATCATTACTGTAAAACAAAATGTGAGTTCTGAGAATGATGCAGCCTGAAAAAAGTTTATCACGCATGCGGGGCAGGGGATTATGTAGGCTGACTGGCCATTTATTCAGATACATTTTCCATTTGCAACAGGATTTAATCGAGCTGGAAGGAATGTGTCAGATTAGTGGTGAGAGGGCTGCCTGCAGAACACTTGGATGTGCACCCATTATTCAACATTCACATCGTATGGATCAAGTATATTTTTGAACCATGTCCTATTGCTTAAATGTATTTTAAAATATTATTTTATAACAGTCTTTTTTACAAATTATAAGTGAATATATGTTCCAGTACTGTGATCAATCAAAAGTGACTTATTTATTGTACATTTATTAACTTTTACCAGCCAAACTAGTTTTCAACTTTTCAAGTCTTATAGAGTATATATGGGTGTATATATATGACCCATGGGCTGATTCTGAGAACTAAGCCAAATCTGAGTTTGCTTCACCCCCCAAAGAACATAGGTTATCACTTTTTATCACCTGCCCGACAAAGTCGGGGTATAAGTGTAGCCTTCGGCGTCCGTCTGCATTTCGTTTCCGGAGCAGATCTCGGAAACCTGTGGATGAATTTCTTTAATTTTGCACACACATCCTTTAGGGGTGTACATGTAGATGCCTTTTGGGGTTTAGGAAAATTCACCTACTAAAATGGCCGAACATCGGCCATAATTAACTTATGCTAGACCTATAAGATGAAGCGAAAGGTGTCGTTTCAGGTTGTGATATGCTGTGCAAATTTTAAACTTGATCGAATTCAAAATGGCCTTAACAAACCGTGCCAGATAGCTAGGTGATTAGACCATTCCATTTAGATTAGTTGGGTTACGGATTTTTTACGATGTCACAGGAAGCGTCAGTCAGAAAAAAAATGAATAGTTGTCAAGGTTAGCATTGAGGCAAGGTTGAAAATTGCAAATGAAGGCGGCGATTGTCCAGCTTCTGTCATTACTGACAATGAATATATATATTAGGAAATATTAAATATCTGTTTGATGTAATAATGTTTTGAGATTGTAGAATGGTAAAAATAAAAAGTTATTTGTTTTCAGATGTTATGGCTAGGATATTAGATCGCGGCATTTCATTTTACCCTCGGCCCGTCGGCCGTCTTTTGGCTACTACACCAACATGGTGCAACAGATTGAATTCATAATTCATACAACCATTCAACCCCTCCCAGAATTCTTTTTTCCCAAGGTCATAGGTCAAGGTCATAGGTCGAAGATTTAAAAGTTTTCTTGTTTACGATAAAACTTGAAAAGTAAGTATTGGATCTCTCCAATTTTTCATGTGAAGTTACCCATGAGTATGGAGATCACCTGATTAGAATTTCAGCTTTCCACCGAAAATCAAAATGGCCGCTACCTGGCAACTTTTTTTTTCAACTGTATTTTTTTCTGTTCAGAATTCCCTTGAAACGTGGTATATATAGGTTTTTGAGGTCCTCGAGTCTAGAAAATGAGGCTATGGTGGCCATCTTGATTTTTTAATTTAAAAATTTATTGTTAACGAGATAATCAAAATGGCCGCCATCTGGCGTCATATATTTTTTTTTCAGAATTCCCTAACGCGCTTTACTATAAAACAAGAAGTACGGTTTTAGGTAGGAACATACCCTGAACAATTTCAACTCGATCTAATTCGAAATGGCCATCTATCGGCCATTAGTAACTTTAATATGCCTGATATCTGACAAACCGTGCAAGATAGTTGGATCATTACTATAAACAAATTGTGCCGGTGGGGATATGCTTTGAAAAATTTCAAGTTCAAAGAAAAATTCAAAGAAAAATTCAAAATGGCCAATTATAGGGTATAATTGATTTGGTATGCCTGATATCTGACAAAGGGTGCCAAGTAGCTAGACCATAACTATTAAAAATCAACTCGAGCAAATTTAAAATGGCCGACTATCGGCCATAATCGCTATCGGCCTAAATTAACTCTAATATATGATATCTTACAAAGAGTGCCAGATAGCTAAACTTTACTTCAAAACAAAATGTGCTGTTATCTGGAGAGGTAGGACCTGAAAAATTTCAACTTGATAAAATTCAAATTGGCAGATTATCAGACATAAATAACTTTAATATGCTGATATCTGATAAACCGTGCTAAATAGCTAGATCATTACTATGAAACAAAAAGTGTGGTGTCAGGTAGAAATGCTCCGGAAAATTTCAACTCAACTTGCGCTTTAAAGATAGCTATAAACTGACTGATTTTGTAATATAATGGCTTTTAATATCAGTTGTTCAACGGATGTTTTTTAGAAAAAAAACGTGCCAGATATTACTTAGTGGGAAACCACACATGCTGCAAATTTTATGCAGCAGTGTAAGGGTTAATATGCCTGATCCAAGCTTGACCATTATTATTATCAAAATGTGAGATTTCAGGGAGGGGTATGCCTTGAAAAATGTCAACTCGATTAAATTCAAAATGGCCTATTTGAGCCAGTATTGACTTTAATATGGGTATTATCAGGAAAACGGTACTAAATATATATATAGCTAGATGATTACTATAAAACGAAATGTGTGGTTTCAGTGAGGGATATAGATGTACCCCTCAAAAATGTCAGCTTCATCTAATAAAGAAATGCCGTCTTGCGACCATCATTGACTTCAATATCTGTACTATACATGGTAAACTGTGATAGATAGGTAGACCATTGAATGTGAGACTTCAGGGAAATTCTATCATGTGGGCGGGGCGGGGGATTATGGTGGCCTGTCAGCTACAGAAGTACAGATGGCAATGTTCTCATTTCCACCGGAGCACTATAGCCGACTGCAGGAAATGGTCCTCAAAGGGTCTTTCGGGCACTTTTTAAAAGGAGCAATGTTTTTTAAATGGAAGCTGGTGAACCAAATAAACAGAATATACCATAAAACCTATGTTGTTCTAGGGGTGCAGCAAAATCCTAATTTTCAGAATCGGCCTCAGGACTAATTTGCATCATATGAGATATTGCAATAAATGTACTTTGAAAGAGAACAAACAAACTGATATAAAACATTTCAAAAGTTTGATCTTAACAGAAATATTTGTTATTACATGTAAACAACAATGTAATAAATGGATTTACAGGGTATTCGATAAAATAGAAATGTAAGAACCGTGGTATCCTTACTATTTCTGGCTATTCAGCAGTTCAGAAATATATGCGCTGCAACTGATTTTGTACAGATGGGTTGCATGTAATAAAGGAAGACAAAATGTATTGTGTCAGCTGGATTATATAATTCCATTACAGAGGAATATAAATATGCCAAACTACATTTGCCATTCGATGTTGCTATCTATGTACGTCCAATTGAGACGGTCCACAAGATTCCCAGAATGCTAGTGAAAGGAATAAACAGGCAACTGGAAGGAATTCTTCGGTGTTTCAAAAAGTATTCTAAAGTAAGTTACACACTGTCAATCTTAGACAGTGAACTATTCTTACTCTAAAGAGTAATTGTAAACAAATATTAGTTCATGATAAAAATCATAATGATGATTAAAATATTCCACTGAATGATACCTGTACTAAAAATTACTGTCACAGAAATATTTCATCAAATCTACATACAACCACTATATGAAATTCAACAGACAGTTTTGTATAATATACAGTATAACCTGTAAATATAAGTTATAATATTTAAGTTTCAAGTTGCAGCTTACAGTAGAATACCAAACTTAAGTAGGTGGGAATTTCAACCATCTAATCTGAAGCTTAACTAATTCCAGACGGAGCCCCATATATCTCAAGCCAAGATTTACTTACAAACAAGACGAAGCTCGATATGTTTTTTGACATCATTGATGTATATTTTGAAAAATATCCTGCCCAGAGAAGCATGTAAGCCTACTTACTTAGATACTGAGAGGGCTGTCTTGAATAAGTTATTTGTTACAATCGACTATGGTTTTAAATTTCTATTTAGATTTTGGAGGACCATGATGATGATTAGGTTAACTATTTAAAGCAATATTTTGAAACTGATATTTTTATCTAATATTTTCTGCATTCTTTTTCAGCCTGATGGCATTTACAGACCCATACCATATCATTTTGTACCACCCCAGCTCAATCATCTGATCACAGTAGTGAGTCCCGATGGACTTGAGGAAGAAGAGCTAGGTGAGAGCACAAAATCAAGAATAAGTTCGAAGCTTTAAACCAATAGATACATGTATTCTTGTGTATTAACCCTTAAAGCGCTGAATTTTTTTATGAAAACCATGGGGACCAAAGGGTTATTTTCAATTTGAAATCATAATAAATGTCTTAGTTAGCTGTTTTCTGATTCATTTGAATACCTATGTTATGGGTCGATTGCAATTTTAAACATTTTTTTACTCTTACAGCGCGGGGATCGACTTTAGTCGTCAGGGTCTATAGATGTCAGATTCTGACGACTAAAGTCGATCCCCGCCTATACATACTACAGTCTGTCACACTGAAATCTTGCATCAACTGTCCATTAAAATGATTAAAGAATGTATTGAAATATACATATTAAAATAATATAATACTCAATAATTTGCCATGAGTTTACATGTATTTTTGTGGTTTGCTCAAGGTTTAACTGTGCACATTTCCTTATAAATAAAGTGATTATCTTGTACCACAGAATATGAGAGAAAAAGATTGCATTCTTTGTTTGTTCTGCCATTTAACCGGCCATTACTGAGAAGGCTTAATGCTCATAGATTCCCAGGAGATGTACAAGGTGGTTATCTATTGAACACTCATGAAGGACTAAACTGCTCAGGAGGTAACAAGATACCATGTATATTAATGAATTAATTATTGTGATAAAGAAATATTTATCTTTAAAGACAGATATCCAGTGTAAAGATAGATATATATATATACACAAAAATGGATATTGTATTCAAAATGTTCTAAAAAATGTACTACACTGTACTGTGAATTTTAAAATAGTTTCCACCTGGCTACTCCAACCTGTCAGACCCGTGTTTATCTGCAGTTGCTTTGTCCCACTGCAGGCGATATTTTTTTGGTGTAGCATAGCTACTAATTTCGGTGCAAATAATGCACAATAATAAGTTCCTGTAACAGTTTGTGGCATGGAAAATAGTACTTTCAGATTCTGGGATCCATCCCATTAAGAATCCTAAAATTACTTTTATCCTAATTTTTTTATTTTCATCATATTAGTCATCACATCTGTCATCATATTGAGTTGTTTAATCTCGCACCTATGCGAGCTGCAATCTCAGCTCAGCAGGTTATTTAAAACTTTTTCATGACTCATTTAGTGCCATCAGATTCTAGTATTTGCATGTTAACATAGCATGTTTTTATTCCTGAAATATTTCCCTTAGAAGTGAAATCATTATATTAACTATATCACTTTTTGATCTAATTTAGCCAAGCCTCACCAGCTACATTTGGTACAGGGCACTTACAGCTACCATCATTACATGCAGGACAGATTTGATGATAATCAGTGGGGATGTGCTTACCGATCACTACAGACATTGATATCTTGGTTCCGTTTCCAAGGCTACACAGATAAATGTATTCCAGATCACAGACAAATACAACAGGTTACTGTCTTGTATCATCTACATGCATTATATTAAACTAGTCATTCTGAAATTACATTGGGTTTTCTACATTTTCTATATTTGTTTAATCTTTAATTGAGAGAATCAAATTGTTTAATTGAAATAATTAAATGTCCTTTAAGGCCCATACTAAGGAGGCCTATACTATAGGCCTTCACATTGGTCCTAGAACCTTCTAACCTCACTTTTATATGGATTGAATGGAGTCTCGCTCTGCATTTTTTAACAGTTCTATATAAAAATAATCAAACTATTGCAGATTCTTGTTGATGTTGGCGACAAAGATGCAAAATTTGTTGGCTCTAAGAAATGGATAGGGTCAACTGAAGTCAGCTATGTTTTAGATTCTCACCTTGGGGTAAGTTTACGTCTTAACAAGCTACCGTACTTTGTTTTTTGTTTGGGGTTTGTCCCCAGACAATTTAATACCTCACTGATCTTAGTCTAATCCGGCAGCTTATGGACTAACGTAATGTCACTCCATTCATGAATCCAACCACAGCGTTCAGTTTCAGGGTTCCTTTCAAATTAACCAATATACTAGAACATATCAGTTTGCACAATTTACAAGAAATATATAATTTTTTCTTAGATGGACTAGCCAATGTTGGCTAGACCACAAAATACAGTGCTGGATTTTTCATTTCACGTAAAGCTATTTCATGCGGTTTCATGTCAGTCATTTTGGAGATGGCCCTTATACTGACTGTATTAGTTCGAGAGAACAATAGTACACATAAATCAACAGATTGTGCTGAGTGTGCTGTTCACTATGTAGCTGCTGTTGCTGCTGCTGCCGGTATGTTGTGAGGCCCGGCAGACAGGCAACATTGCCTGTGCTCTGGGCTGCGGTGTATAGATGCTGTTGTCCATGCGGCTGTCTACAATGTATGTAGATGCTGTAATATATCTCTCTTAGGGGTTTTGTCAAGTTAAAAAAAAAAGAGAAAAACTCGGAAGTGTTTCTCCACTGCATGCTGCTCGTTTTTTGAAAATTAGATCTTCAACAACAAATTCTTTATTCCATAGGGTCATGTTTTGCTCTGCGAATCACCAGGTTCAGCTTACAAAATCAACACAATTTTGGTTTGAAAACATGGAAAAAAACCTGACCCCACTGATCACTGTATTGATGCCCTTATGATCAAACAACTTGTAGTATTTCACACAGTGCCCTGTCTCGGCCCCCAAAAACAATAATCTTTTTAGCTCCCGCCGTCACCGTAGGTGAGACGGAGGGAGCTATGGATTCCGCCTCCGTTTTTTTGTACCTCTTGTTTTGCCTATAACTTTGTAAGAAAATAAGCTAGGATAACAATTTTTGGTATGTGGGTTAATTCCAGGTGGATAATGGACAGGTTAAAATATTTTTAATCTGAATTCAATACGCAAGGTCGCAGAGAAGAAAATGATGATGTTATTGCGTTGGGCCGTCCGTGAACAATTCGTTTCCAGAGCATATCTCTGAAAGTACTTGTCCGATTGTTTTCAAATTTTACACACAACACCCCTAGGGGGTCTAGTTGTGCCTCTTGGGGTATATGAACCTTAACCTACTTTTGGTTCAGAACTATGACCTATTTAGACGTTTTGACGCACACTTTGTTTCCGGAGCAGATCTCGTCATATTGCACATACATGTTCTCTAAGGTCCCTAGTTGTGCCTTTTGAGGTTTTTTGACCTTGACCTTGAAGTTGACCCAGCACTTTGACCTAATTTATAACATCGGTAAATCCGACCGAAAGATTTTGCAGAATATCATGAAAACCGCTCAAGATAGCTACACCATTACTATAAAACAAATTGTGAGGTTTCAGGAGAGGATGCATCTTGAAAAATTTCAAGTTGATAAAATTAAAAATGGCCGCTTATCAGCCATTATTCACCTCGACAGGCCTGATATTGCGGAATATCATGAAAACCGCTCAAGATATCTACACCATTACTATAAAACAAAATGTGTGATTTCAGGAGAGGATGCATCTTGAAAAAAATTGACTCGATAAAATTCAAAATGGCTGCTTATTGGCCATTATTCACTTTCACATGACCGATATTTGGTGAACCGTGCTAGATGGCTAGACCATTACTATAAATCGAAATGTGAGATTTCAGATTAGGATGCATCTTGAAAAAATTTAACTCTATCAAATTCAAAATGGCCGCCTTTTTGGCCATTATTCATTTTCACATGTCTGATATTTGGTAAACTGTGCCAGATGGCAAGACCATTACTATTAACAAAGTGTGAGTTTTCGGGGGAGGATGCACCCTGAAAATTTTTAACTTACGAATTCAAAATGGCCAACAATCAGCATTATTTACCTCGATAGGCCTGATATCAGGTAAACCGTGCTAGATAGCTAGACCATTACTATAAAACAAAATGTGACGTTTCGGGAGAGGATGCCTTTTAAAAACTTTCGACTCAATCAAATTCAAAATGGCTGCCTATCGGCCACTATTTACTTTCACATTGCTGATACTTGGTAAACCGTGTTAGATAGCTGGACCATTACTATAAAACAAAATGTGAGATTTCAGGAGAGGATGCATCTTGAAAAAATTGATCAAATTCAAAATGGCCCTCTTTCGGCCATTATTTACTTTCACATGCCCAATATTTTGCAAACTGTGTTAGATGCTAGTCCATTACTATAAAACAAAATTTGAGGTTTTGGGGGAGGATGCACACTTAAATTTTTAAACTAGTTTATATCGAATTCAAAATGACCGTAATTCAGCTATTAGTTACCTCGATTGGCCTGATATCGGGTAAACCGTGCCAGATAGGTAGACCATTACTGGGATACTGATTAGGATCATTAATTTCAATGGAGGTTTGCAATCTCTGACAGACTGTCTAGTTCTTATCTTACTCTTAGACTGAGCTTCTTAGACCTAGCTGTTTAGTATATTGTGCCTGTAATTACTGTATTTTTTTATTCTGAGAAACATCCTGGGCGTTAATTAGAATACCCCTGAGATTGCAGGGGGGGTGGGTGCTTATTAGGTTAGTTTTTTTAATGATTATTTTGAAATCAGGAGGGGGGGGGGGGTGCTGGGCGTTTATTGGACTATGAGAGTTTATTAGAATAAATAAGGTATGTGAAAAATTATGCTCGGTTTTGTTAGTTGAAAATCAAATAAATGGACCTTCTTTTTAAATGTAACTATACTAATCATAACAAATGCTAACCTGGATATACAGCATTTACTATTTTTCTGTGGCAGGTAACTTCAAAAATATTGTTTGTGAACAGTGGAGCTGATCTGGCACACAAAGGCAGAGAACTGTCAACACACTTTGACACTCAGGGTACTCCCATCATGATAGGTACATTAACTGAAGATTTATTCTATAACAAAAAAAGTATTAAAAACATACCAGTACCTTAATCATGTAAAGAAAATGAACATTAAAGAATGTCTCAAATAATTATTCTCTTATAACAGAAACCAGTGTTTTACCATTTGAATAAAAATAGAGTATCCCAAACATACCGGTAGATCTACTAATGTTATGCTTTATCCGAGTTGATATTTTATTATATAAAAAAACTTGTTTTTATAATTTTTGTTTGCTTAATAAGGAGGTGGAGTTCTGGCTCACACTATTCTTGGTGTGCACTTTAATGATAAATCTGGAGAAGTGAGATTTCTAATACTGGATCCCCACTACACTGGAGGGGAGGACATCAAAGTTATACAAGACAAGGTACATCCTCATGTTCAATTATAGTGTACAGTCACACTTATGTTTTTTTTAAATGTTTTGTTTATTTCAAAGCCTGTTTTTAATTGCGAATGCTATGGATCTAGTAGTCTTTAATCTTGTGAATTTTGCACAAACCTGAAGCTGGACCGTTTCATGCTGTCTTAAATTTGTGCAAATGTGCACGTTTTTGGCTACTTAGTAATTCAATTATCAATGATGGCATAACATATTTATGTATGTAGTGCAAATAATATTGTGTTTGTGTCAATAATTATTATCTTTAAAAGAAGCTGGTCAGTCATGCAGGATATACTGTGATAAGCACTGAGGACACTGATGATCTAATGGGAGGCGCCTCTTTTACACACATCCACATTAACGCCTGTAGTTGCAGTGTATTTGTGACCCAAACATTAAATACTATGTATAGCAAATTATGAGTTAGACTATGCGGTATAAAGTGAGGTCTATTCCCTTTAGTATTAGTTTCATGCACACAAATTGTTTGTTAGTGACAGTTCAACAGCTGGTTAAGTTGTTTTCGATTAATGCCTTCAATGAGGTTATATTATAGCAAATTAAAAAAAAATTGTTTGCTATGTTAATAGGGATGGTGCGGCTGGAAAGGATCTTCATTCTGGGATAAGTCTTCATACTACAATCTGTGTATGCCTCAGAGGCCACCTATGATATAAATGAATAATAAATAATGTTTAATTTACTGTACTTATTTATCTGGAACTGAGGGCAACAAACATTCCTTTTTTTTCTGAATAAATACCAACTTGTATGACTATGTTTCAGTTTGTGTGATAATTTATTGTAGAAATTGTTTAATAATCTATGAATCACAAAAGGCAACGCTTTTCTTCAATATCAACAAGAGCACACTTGAAAATAGCCCGTCGCCATTATTGAGCTTGTCCAGGGGCTGTTATTAGCAACATGCAGTACAAATTTGGGCGGGATACATGAAAAAGTTTTGAAGTTATCATGCATACAAGGCAAAATTAAATCGGCTATTTTTATCTTTTTTTGCCATAATTCAACTTGTCCGAAAACTGGTTATTAGTCACATGCATAACATACATTCGAACAGGATACTTGAAATTATGAGCTTGTCCCAGAACTAGTTATTAGTAATATGCATTACAAATTTGCGCAGGATACATGAAAAACTTTGGAAGGTAAAATAAGCGGCGTAAAATCACAATAAATAGGCTATTTTTTAGCCATTATTGAACTTGTCGGAGAAATGGTTATTAGTAGCAGAAAAAAATATGAGCAGGATACATGAAAAACTTCTGAAGTTATCGGGCTCAAGAGGTAAAAGTAGTGACTTAAAATGTGAAAAATTTGTCATTTTGATTTTTTCTGCCATTATTGAACTGTATGTGCTCATATCTAGAATAATTTATCGTTTAACCCTACACACAGTTGTGTGAAAACTTTTGAACCACTGATGTGCCAACAGTAAAATTGTGGTCATGTGAACAAACTACGTTTCAACCCGTTGATGACTGACTGGCCACGGAGATCACTGTGATCCAGATACATTTCTCATTTTCTTCTTTGCCCAAATCCCCCGCACCGGTACTCCTGTCCAGAACCAAAGTTTATTTTTTCAATTCATACATGTGAATCGTGATGTAATATTTCAAGTAGACGCCCAAAGCAACCACTAGACGCAGCATAACACAACTTGGTATATAGCTTTAGGCCTATATAATAACCCTCAGAGTTCAAAGGTGGCGTAGACCTAGTTGTACGATGACACCAAGGTCATATCAAGGTCGACGTTGATAAATTACTAATTTAGCAGTTTATCATAGGATTTGTGTTACGGGAAAGTTACAATACAGCTCTCCAGGTGTTTTTAGTACACGGATGCGGAACATTCCAATAGCCATCCCCGGGCAATTGGGCGTCGATACAATACATAATTTATCGGGGTAATACCCCATTTATTTATCCAAATAACATAAACTTACCCAGTGCTAAATTAGATTTTTTCAGTGGGAAATATCTGTAGCCTATTATGTTTTAATACTAGCGTAAAAAAAAACCCTGAATATACAAACATTGTAAGTAGAAAATTATGATGTTATGGTTTGAACATAACATAGTAATAGAAAACACTCAAGTCAGGGCCACTCCAGGTCAAGGTTATCTTAATGTCAAACAAAAGGTCCGAGTTAGTATCTATTGAGTGAGGATATTCCTAATGGATATTCCAGACATTGTATAAGAGCTATACATGAGTCAGAAGGCACAGGCACCAAAAATCCCTCTTATATCACCCCTGCACCAGTGCTAAACAGGCCCGGTGGAAGCAAAGTAGAAGTGGTTCGGCTGTGATAGAAGTGGTACGGCTGTGATGCTCCCCCTGGAAAATTTTGAAGAAATAAATGCTCTGAGAGCCATTTTGACTGAAAAGTGGTCCGGCCATGGCTAAATTAGATGCACCAAATGGGAAGCTATAGGCCTACACTCCAGCCGCTGCGCCGAATTAAATACGATTAGGCCTATTACAAAAGACGATTGGCTTAGACTTCAATGACAATTAAATGTGCAGAATAGGTATTGGATAGATAATGTGCCAGTTCGGATGACACACTATAGGCCTACTTACCAAATAGCCTATAATATTAACAAACTTGTAATGACTTTAATTTGACTTTATATGTGCCGCTGTGAAAAAGTGCACCCCACGTGTTTGTGAATAATGCTACCCCATTGTATATACTTGGCACAAAAATAAACGCAACAAATTAGATGTCCTCTTACTTTGTGGAATTTAGTCAAAACATTTGGTTGGATTTAAATAATGTTTGTATGTTGTGCCACTACGCATTTTGTGTTTTAACCTCAATAACGGAAAAAATTACATTAAGCCAGCAGTGGTTCAACGTAGCGTATTTTCTGGGTTGTTATGGCAGAGGATGGCTTGGCCACGCATCAAAGTGCCAGAAAACAGGTTAGCTATACTGAGATTTTAAGCCAGATATCCAGACCCCGGATACCTTCTGATAGGCCACTACAGGGAAGACTAAAATAATGCGCTGTTCAAAGATCCCTGGCTGGGCGGAAAAAAAGTGTGTTTCTGCACAGACAGTAACGTTAGTTACGCATTGAGGCCAAGCGGATACAAATTTTGAGTGATAGTCCAGAGACTGAGCAAAAAATCGTGCATTTTGTGCTACAAGCAGAGATTTCTTAGATCTCTGATAGGGCCTACAAGTACGAAATATGGCACACAGCTAGAACAACCAACCCACAGCAACGAGGCGGATCAGATATTTTTCCTGGCTTGTGGCGACGTTTGTTTCAATATAATTTTATACATTAACATAGTACTGCAGTGCTTATAATCTACATCATGGATGAGCTAGAAAAATATAGTTTTATGTATGTGGTCAGGATTTTTTTTCCAAGTTTAGTCACTATTGTTCTATTTAGGAAAAATAAAGTGAAGTGAATCGATCAGTCATTTTTATATTGAATGATCACTTTAATTTGCGTGTTTTAATAATCATATTTTTACGACTTTTCGTTTTGTAAATTGTTGACTTTCAGCAATACGCCTGAAAAAAAATTAATTATAGGTGGATGGACAGTTTATTTATTGAAACCTTGGGAGCTTGTGTGCATTTACAATTAATGTCTTGGGGAGGATACAATGTCATATCACACTTTTTTCACAATATAAGATCCCATGGTTCAGATAGCAATAAAAGTTTTGAATACAAACACAGCTTAAAGGGACATGCCCAGGTCTAAAATCATCAAAAAATCGGTGACTTTATTTTAGCTGCTTAATATGACCATATGATGTAAACATGTCTATAGACTAGAACTGCAAAAGTTTTTTAATTTTTGTGCTGCGCATTTACCAGTTAGGCTAGATATAGAGACGAAATTCCCGTATTTCTTATTTTTGACATGGTTGTCAATAATTAGAAATCATGAATTTCGTCTCTATATCTAGCCTAACTGGTGAATGCGCAGCACAAAAATTAAAAGACTTTTGCAGTTCTAGACTATGGACATGTTTACATCATATGGTCATATTAAGAAGCTAAAATAAAATCAACGATTTTTTGATGATTTTAGACCTGGGCATGTCCCTTTAATTGAGAATTATTTCACGACGATCACAACAAATTAGGACAATGATAGTTTCCGCCACTAATAAAGTTTCAAATATTTACGTCTTATATCCTTGTTGGTTTGGAATTCTACCACAAAATAATAACTAAGAACATTACACGTTTCACACGACATTCATTGTCGATTTTTTCGTGATGTAATTTTGCCATAAAAAAAATCATAAAGAAGTTTGTGTTTTGGTATTGTGAAAACATTCATATATGAGAGCAAATTATATATGTATTTTTAATTCCCCTGTATAATTTTCCATGTGGAGACAAAAGTATTTTATTTTTATTCAATTGATTATGTAATAGCTGGTTGCATAATTTTAAGAAATTTTTAAGTGTTATGAATATTCTAATTTACCCAATCACAATTCAAACCTAAGTTATATATTATCGCCTTAACTTTGCCAGTCCAATTATTGACATGTCCAGGTTCATATCTTTATATTGAAATCTATATTTATACAAACACTTGAAAGATTAGTTTTAGGTGTTAAAATTGTCAAATGTTTGCTTACTGTCAACAGGTCAATGGGAATCTACCAAATTCACCATGAACAAAGCAATTTGCAATCGATTTTTTTAGTTGTCACGTAAAGCACGATTTCAAAACTAAGATCACCCCTTTCTATAGCAAGTGCTTTATAAAAAAATCACATACCCATACCTATACAATACTAGTCACCAACTAGCACAATAATCTTATCAAATAATTGACAGTTGAAATTTATTTTATTATTGCGTAAATATTGTAAATCTGTATACAACCTGAAAAGTGCCAAATATTTAGAACACATTACCCGTGTCAATTAGTTCAGGCTGTCCTAAATAAAAAATATGTCTTTGTTATAGGCTGTAATGCATCACGACACAAGTATGGTATTCTACCCCCTGATGTAAATAACAACAGAATGATGGTAGTGACAGGCCGATCTCGTCATGTGATTGGCTGAGCTACTTTCCGACTGGTCGGGGGTAGACCACTGCATGATCAAATAAAAATGATACTCCATGGCGACTTTATCGAGCTACCAACTCCATCTGATTCTGAACCAGACACTGATTGGGCATTAGAACCAAGACTTGATAGCCCTTTCAATATGTAGGCCCCTACATTAAACCAGAGAATGCTTGGCTCGTGGCGCAAGAAGTTACATCCATTGGTAATACTGCTAGACTCACTAATACCACTGAAGAACCTATTCTTCTCAGACGTAATAAGCACATCTCCCAAATAAGAAGTATATCTGATGTAACTACTAATTCAGGCGCTAATACTGTACCCATTTACTCAACACAGTCATCAATAAAACACAAACCCTACTCATCCGTGGTCCAGATAAACCCTGACAACTATCTCTCAGGATCTGCGGGACAGATTTAAAGCTGTTACAGTTTGATGATGTCTTTAACCCTCCCTTATCAAAATATAACGGTGCCAGTGGGAAAATTGAAGCTGTTATAAACATGGGCCCTACTCTACCTACTCAAAGGACGCCTAAACCTACTTACAAAGTCTTACGAGTTTTTATTTCTCGCCCAGGGTCAGGTGGGTCACTCCGGACGACCGCTTTTTCGTTTCCGGAGCATATTATAGAAACACATGGGGGGATTACTTTCACATTGCACATACACACGACTTACGGGGTGTAGATGTGCCTTTTGGAGAATACGTCTCAGCCAAAATAGCCTTATCTGCTTTAATGTGCCGGTTATTTGGCAGATAGCTGGCCCATTTCCTTATATAAAACAAAATGTGTGGTTTCAGGGAGGGATATATGCCCTGAAAAAAATAAACTCTACCAAATTCAAAATGCCTCATTTGCGGCCATTATTGTCTTTAATAAGAGTAATATCTGGAAACCCGTGTCTTTTAGTTCAGGTAGGGATGCACCCTGAACAAATTCAGCACGATCGAATTCAAAATAGTCAACT
Organism: Flabesymbios commensalis; assembly: GCA_964017125.1. NCBI lineage: Eukaryota > Metazoa > Annelida > Polychaeta > Terebellida > Flabelligeridae > Flabesymbios > Flabesymbios commensalis. The sequence continues at coordinate 53,614,697 of OZ024913.1, forward strand.
ATTGGCCATTATTTCCATTAATATGCCGATAGCTGACCTATTAATACAAAACAAAACGTGCGATTTCACGGGGGGTTATTCCCTGACAGATTAAAAAATGACCAACATTAATATGTAGTAATATGCTGGAAAATCGTGTTAGATCGCTAAGGTATAGTTCGATTTGTCTACAGGAAACTTGGGTGTAACAGGCTTCCAGCTGATGTATCTTTGCTTTGACCTTGGAAATAACATAGAATCACCAAAACAAAAACACAAAAGGATTTCCACTTAGGGATTGCACTTGTTCCTATTTGTATTTGCTAAAAAACATACTTTCGCAAATTTGACATTAAAATCTGATATTTTCATCTTGAAATTACCGTCCCTCACAGAATTCCACAAGTGGATAGTGACGCATGTAAATATTAGGGAAATTGTCCAAATAACAAGAGAGTATGATCAATAAGTAAGGGTGACGGCGTCGGAAACCGAGCAAACGCTAAACATCTCCTCAGATTGATTTAAACAAAGGAAAACTGGCATGTTTGACCCAAAAGATCGATCACTGCTCTTTATTATATTGACATAAGTCTGTGTTTTTATGTTCCATGATAATGATGGAAGACACTTATATATGATCTATAATTAACAATTTATAAAATAAATTACATATTGACAAATACATGGACGAAAAAAATTAAAATACATTATATAACAAGAGATACAAACAATTGTCATTAGTTTAGTTTAATGTTATCTTTTGAGAATATTCAGGAAAGCGTCTTTAGGTATCCGGACTTGACCGATTATCCTCATCTTCTTCTTGCCTTCTGCTTGTTGCTTCAACAATTTTTGTCTTCGAGTGACGTCACCACCATACTGTTGACACAGCAACATTATTAACTAGTCCTACACTTGCTCAACAAGCATATATAGATATATTTCCACCAGCGCTACATCTCATATCAATACATAGACACTTTTAAATCACAATAATTTTATTAGTGAAAAAGCTTCCTTAGAGAAGAAACAAACATATTTCATTAAGCCTACTCCAATAAATTCAAGTAAAAAATTGCGCTAAACAACGTTTTAAAAAGATGGAGACTGAGAATTTCCTCCAACCTCAAATAAGTTACTTAACCTTAGTATATTTTTAAATTGACTGGAGCCGCTCCCACGCCTCTTCAACACAACTGTTTACAAATCCATATTTAGGTTATTTCAGTCATTGGATTAAGTTTCAGCCATAATGTTTAACATTAGAGTAGAGAGTACTAGTATTCTAAAGGAAAGAAGGACACCATTTTAACTTTAAATCCTTCTATAGGAAAATGAAAACATGCATACATAGATTACTTTGCCTCTAAGCCATTCATATAATCATACTGAGAATACTTTGGGTCTATGTAGTGATAACTGAGCAACATACCAGCTTAGCTGTGACATCCTTACGATAAGCCTTTATATTCTCACGTGAGAGAATTGTTCCGCCAACTTTCCCCTGTACAGCTATTTCGAACATCTGGCGTGGTATATTAGTTGTTAATTTGCTGACAATTCTTTTTGCCAGCTGCCGCGCTTTGCTGACATGCGATATCTGTGTGAGTTCTTCGACTTCTTGACCATTCAACAAAAACTGAACCTACAATATTAATTTAAAATGTATTACTATGTTTTAAACCACTGACAATAAAGAGTTTACTTAATTTTTGCTGTCATCTAAATATATACTGGTGACATCTATGAAGACAAATAAATGTATGATAAAGACTCGGTAACCTTGACAAGCTCAGTTTTTCTGTAGCCAGAATCTTCATAGTCGAAGCTGCAAGAAAACACAAGGTGTGCTATTACAGCAAATGATAAAACAAGGTTAACTCAATTATTGTAGGAATCGCACTCAAATTGTATGGAGTTATTATTTAGCTGGCTTCATGGAGAAAATCTCAGAACACTCATCCTTAGAACTAATTTCCAAATGTTCAATAGAGCGTGGTTCTTTTATGGAATATTATCTTCAAACATCAATATGTATTTCATTCATAGTAAAAAAAAAACACAACCAAATGTCAAATATTAGCATTGTAATATTGTGTTTAAAATCAGTCTGAGAACGGACAGACGGGTGATGGTGTAATGTATATCTCCACATCACCAATACAAAGTGGATAATAATAATGATAGGTGTTTGAAATGAAAATGTATATATACGGTAATTCATTCAATTTCTGAGACGTAACCTGGCATATCCAGATGTAGTAGACTTCAGCTCATCAAAGAAGTCCACAATGATTTCATTTAAAGGGAAAGTAGCAGTAATCATCAGTCGCTTGTTGTCTATGTAGCTCTGCTCTCTGATTTCACCTCTCCTGTCCTTAATAAAAAAACAGGACATCCTTTATATCTAATTAGTTTGATCAAAGTAGTTTCGAGCCTAATTCGTTGTCAGTTTTCATCCGAACGACTTTAAATTTTGACAGCATGTTCATTTTGCGGTGATGTCAAAGTAAAAAAAAATGCCAGTCAATACATTATAGATTTTTCAAATTGCCATATCTCACTCACTTTTTCATTAATTTACTCAAATTGATCCAGGGCGCGTTGGTATAGGCCTACATATGAACAATCGTGCCAAATTATATAGCAATTGGGATTGCTGATCCGAAACAATCCGGATAAATAGGGATTTTGGATACATTTGGACATATCTTAAATCGCTTATAATTTCTCGAGTTTTAAATATTTAAAAAATAAATTTTCGTTGTATCATAACCACCTATTCAAGCACTTCATTAGTTGTAGCGGTTCACAGAGGCAGCAGAGTGCGCGCAATAGACAGAGTGGATACCGTTTTTGACATCGAACCCTTTAAGCACAAGAGTAGTTGATTGAATTAATAATTGGGCTTTTTCCAAAAAATATATAGAAGATATATGATATTATTTTTTATATGTATAAATATAATAATATATAATAGACACAACGTCCGAGATATCGGCCATTTTTGAAATTGGTCAGGCATTTTGGATTGTTATGTATATATATCAGATATATACATAATCCAAAATGCCTGCCAAACTCAAAATGGCCGATATCTTAAACGGTGTGTCTAAGGGTAAAAAGGTTGATAGAATGCCAGACAGACTGTCATTCACAGAAGTTTGCCTAAATCCAAAATGGAGGACAAAATCTCAAATAGATGATATGACGCTGAAAAGGAGGGAAATTCGTGCCACATGGTTCATATTGATACCAAATAGCTATACAAAATGAAATGAATCGGGCTTTAGGCCACCTTTGTGCAAATAGCTATACAACCTTATCCATCCTTTTTAGCATCTGACGCTAAAATGAAGTGAAATTTCGGACCATGGGGGTCATAGAGATTTTCCAAACTTACTGTTACTTGTAATGTCAGTCAACTTCTGGTTTGGATGAAACTCACTATAAACTACATGTGGAAATCAATAAATCCACAAAAAAATTGTTTAAATAAAGGTTATTCTGGGGATTTCTTTTTTTAAATGTTGAGTTGATCAGATAAAAAAAATGAATTCAACCATTGGTGTGTTCTGATCCATATTTCCCCATCATATTTTAACCTTTGTGCCGCTCAATTGTTTTCCTTCTATTTTTCATTCACTCAAAGCCGGAATTGCTAACGCAATTTCCAGCTTCAAATGACGAAAATTATCTATATTAAGGGAAAATAGACATCTCCGATATTGAACTATTGGATTACCTAAGCAACTAATATTTTTTTTATCAAATTTAGTGATATTTTTTTTGATTTAGAACATGCTTGAAACTGTGCATATATATACGGGCCTAGCAGCACAAGGGTTAACTCAAGAACTGAACAGAACAGAATTAATGCTTGGTCATCTTTTCCGTTGGCAGCATTTATTGAACTCTTGGCTCTGATAACAAAGGTACTCTCTACAATTACAGACATGTACACAAACATTACAGTGATTTTTAGGTGTCATAGCAATGAAAGACTTGGGATTGATGTTCGATGATTTTGATTTTTATCTGAATCTGTAATTTGTGGGAAATATACCGAATTCACTTTAAACTGCAATTGTGATTCAATGTTGAGAGTGGTTTAAAACTCACCATAATAAGTGAGGTAACTGTGCTAATGTAATCATCTGGGGTAATTACAGTCCCTTTTACCAGAGGCTCCTGATACTCGACAGTAATGGATGACTCTGGTAACTGAAAAATAAAATGTATCTACATGTACAATGTACAGAATCAATCAGCCATTAAAAATCCATCCATCCATCCATCCATCCATCCATCCAACCACCCAAGTCAATCTTTATCACCTAATATTTCTATAATTACATTACAGACTAAATAATATCATAATACATGACAGTCAAATTCAACCTTAAACCCTTATAACCCTAAAAAACTACGGATACAGCTTTAAATAAAAGCTCAAATCTTAAAGAAGTAGAAAAGAAAGCATTCACCCACTCCATAGCTAAGTGAAAACTGGAAATCAGGGGAAAAAACACCATATATATACTAAGTTCCCACCACTCGCTAATATCAAGAATTCTCCGGGCTCATAGCGACTGTGCTTGCATGGTCACATGGCTCGAAACTACCTGCTTCACATATTTTCACATTTATTGTACTTGCATGCGATCATGACTGATTTTAAAAATACCATATAATTGTAAACATTGTTTTATGATATACTCCGATAACATGATTATTTTTTTGTATATATCTAAGGTTTCTAAGTGGTAGTTATTTATATTATCGCGATATCGAGTGTTATATTATGGCAATGACACTTAATATGATTTTAATCCTGTATGTGATATCATGTATATTGTCATGTAATTTTAGCAACTAGCCATCCTGTATATACACGTACATATATTATATCGTAGGCCCTATATATATTCTATCATTTTATGACAAATAAGTCTGTGATGACTTTTCTTATGTCAATAAAATATTTGTCTGTCTGAGCACCCGAATTCCGACCACTTTCCGTTCCTTATACATTTCTAACAGCCTATATTATATACTGATAGATCGATCTGCGCAAGACAAAAAGTAAGTATGAGCTTAGCGGATATAGCCATCAATCCCAACCGGCAGAATCGTCGGGTAGGTGAATGTTATATACCAGTATATATTATATACGCTGATCGTGTGGTGTGCTCCTGTATCAAAACACAGTAATCACCCCCCCCCCCCCCCCCAATAAGAGTAATCCAGCTAGTAACGAGAGCGAGTCACGGTCGCACACCAGCCACTCGATTTATTCTTAACTGTAAGTTTCTTGACCTAAAATTCTCAACATCCTCAGTAGGCTCTTCTGGTCCAGTTTAGCCTACATGTGCACAGATGTGGCCTAAAACTCCATTCGTTTCATTTCATTTATTGACCTAAAAAGTCCGACTAATTAAAATCAGTGTGTAGTAAGAATGCAGTATAAGTTACCATTGTACGTCATCATTGAACCCTTCATAAGATCGCAAAGTTCGAAGCATAAACTAACCGAAATTCAACAGTGACATGCTAAACAAAAAAAGATTTAATACGACTATAAAGAGGTAAAGTAAATGTTGGTGTAAATGATAATTAGCCTACAAGTCATTCTTACATACATACATACATACATAAGAAGATCAGAATGTATAACTATCCCCATGATAGTATAATCTAAGTAACTCACATCAGATACACAGCTAATCTGAGGCTAACACAGTGTACCTCACAATGCAAATAAGCAAGGTTATTTCCAACCAAGGTAAGCATCCAAGGGTAGTGGTAAGTCCATTGGTCTAATACCCTGGTCTATAGATCATCTAAGAATAAAGCTGGACAGTAGTCCTAGAAATAATCTCAGGTGATAGGAAGAACCCGGCACAAAAAGGAGCGCAGCGAGAAGGTCGACATAACACAATGTAGAACCTAACGCATCTCCCGTCTTGAACTGGTTCTTATATTCTGTATCTGGTCTCCTCTTAATTAACATGATGAAGGTAGACCAAGAACAGGTAGTATAAAAATCTTTAATTTCTGTGTCCCGGCATTCCCTGTTCACCGGAGTTCCGGTCTCAGTCTCGATTTCCTGTCTCAGTGGAACTAAGATCAGGAACTCGAGCGTAAAGACCGGTGTTAAGGTATCCCTGTTCCTTACATTGTTAAGCATCTCCTGTTTATGTTAGTTGAGAACAGGAAGGGACAAAAAACATGAACTCATGTAGTTCATTGCAGCTGCTTAGAAATGCTATGTGGCTTTATTTGGTTATAAGTGACTATAATTATGCATAACTCAATTCAAATGTATGTAAATAAAAAAACATATTTTTTCAAAATGAATGTCACAAAACAGCTTACTCCAGTTTGAAAAACGAATTGATGGAGGTTTGTTGAGGTTTTATTAACTGACAGACTATCACTTGTATCGTCATCATACTCTGAGGCCAGAGATTTATTGAGCACACATTCAATTCGTATACCGACTGCCAGTTGTCCCTCCCAACACACAGGCAATTCCTCAGTGGCAGGAATATTATTGTCTTTGTAACTGTCAGCGCTCATCGGCTGATTAATGTTAACCGGCACAAAGGCATCAGCTAGAAGTTGAGCCAGTGGAATGTCATCTTCATCTGTGAATTCACTCTCCTGCTCAGTTATCACACCAGGTTTAGCGGAATATTTCTGAACCATCCCTTTTAAAGTGGCTGTTATCACGTTTTTCAGTGATCAAGATCACTTTTTGTGGTGGCTGAGATTAGGTGACAGATAACATTTTTTTATTAACGGTTCAGATCATCTTCTTAAAAATGGCCAAAATCACTAACAGCAGATCAGATCACAAGATTTTTTTCTTCAATGGCTGTATCACCTATTCAGTTGCAACTATCATGTTGTCAGTGGCCAAGAGCATTTTTGCAGTGGCCGATATCACTTTTGCAGTGGCCATGATCACTTTTTGTGTGACATATATCATTTTTTTAGTGGTCAACATCATTTATTCTACAGCAGATATCACTTTGTCACTTCCCCAAATCACCTTTTCTGGAACTAAGATTACGTTTTCAGTAGTTGAGATCACTTTTCAGTAGTCCGTATCACTTTATCGTCACCAAAATTATTTTCAGTGACCAATATCACTCTTGTACTGGTCAAATCAAGATCACTTTTTCAGTTTCTGATAATGGTAGAGATAATGATTTATGTGGTCAAGATCACGTTCAGTGGTCGATATCAATGTTTCAGTGGCTGGAGAGATGTCTGTAACCAATATTACTTTTTCAGTGTCAAATATTACTTTTTCGATTGCAAAGGCTGAGGCCAATATCACTTTTGCAGATATTACTTGTTTAGTAGGCCTAGCCAAGATCAGTTTTCAGTGGTCAAGAGCATTTTGGCATTGGCCATTCCGCCAATATCACATTTTCATTGGTTGATATCACAGTATAGGCGTACTTTGCGAATGACGTTATTATGCTCTTTGACTCTCAGAACATAAGGTTTAGGCACCATTTTCAGATGATTGTGGGACAAATGTGCGCTCTACTGTTTCATCAAAACCAGATCATTCTAAAAAAGTTTTATTGTGTCCTTTGACCTTGAAAACCTCGGGGTAGAAACCTCATTTGTTCTTAACTGAGCTTGTATCAATAATATTGAGCGAGAAATAGAGAGAAAGCCATTATCCGCTAATGGCGGGTCTAATTTGCATATTACTTATTTCACAACACATCTCATCACCTTAGAAACACACTAGCCTTTTTTATACACATTTGATCAATCTAAAAATATGTTTATTGTTTTCTATGACACTCAGAACCTAGGGGGTATTTTTTGCAATTTTGGGCTAATGGCGGCGCTAATTTGCATAAGCCTACTATTTTGTCGGCAACACAACAGGTCACTCCAAAAATGGTTTTATAATCTTTATTGGGGTTGGAAACATCTGTCTGTGCACCCTGATTGTGCTGTTATCTGTGATACTGACAGAGACATAATTGAATTTAAATTTTTCCATAATGGCGGATGAAAAAGGTTCGTGGGACATTTTTCCAGCTTGTTAACATAGCTAATCGTTTTCCACGGCTTCTTTAATCTGGAAGTATATGTCCACACTTTGCTGGTTTTGAATTAAGAAAAACCTAAGTATTATTTTATACACAAGACCATGGTATGAGAAAAAAAAAAGATACAGATCAATCATGACATCAATCATAATATTATACATGTATTAAAAAAATTATATAAATGGAATATCTTAGCCAAAATGGCATATGTGATTGCAAACATAACAATTTAATACAGTACAGCTGGCTGAATATTTTGAAAATTAGTAAGTTTTTGCGTAGTTACTGAAACCACTAAATCTGTGAGTGTTTATTTTATCTGTGATTAGAGCTGGAGCTACATTTATTTGACTGGGCAATTGATATCTAATACATCTTTTTGCAAATTCGTGTTTTACTCTCATGATGTGAAGATTAAGTCGTTGTCTAAGTGTTATGCAGGTGTATATCGTGATTTGTTTTAAAATCAAATGAATAAAAATATTGCGGTAATAATCGATTAGTAAGTTTGAAGTAAAATTTAGGTTGAAAAAGTTTGTATAGATCATTGACCTTCAGGAGTTTTAAATGTAGGAAGATGGGATCTGTGTGGCTTAAATGGTGACTGAACGTTTTTGTAACTTAAATACTCTTTTTGTGTTTGTACCCCAGGCTAGTATGCAGTAATCTACATGTGGGAGTATTAAAGAATAATAAAGGAATAATGATGCATTCTGTGGAAATACACATTTTATTTTGTTCATTATGCCTACAGTTTTACCAATTTTATTTGATATTTTATTTACGTGATCTTTCCAGGTAAGCTGGTTATTTATTTCTAGACCAAGAAAATTGAATCGATTTGCGTTTTGCAGTCTTGTATTGTTTATCTCTGAACTAGGAATATAATTTTTTTAAGTGGATGATAAAAAATCATGAATTTCGATTTACTTACATTCAAGGAAAGTTCATTTAATTTGAGCCATATAGATAATTTTGATAATTCCTTATTTATATCAAATTCATTTAAATTCCGCATCAACGTTGTATCATCTGCATATAGTATAAATTTAAAGTATTTGCTTGTCAGTACCATATCGTTTATATATATAATAGATAGTAAGTAAGAGGTAAGTGTAACGTTGGAATGTGTAATTCTCTGTTTTCATGAATGTGTGACCGAACCTAGCCTTCGTGGTATGGACTGGGGAGAACTAGTGAGCTGACACTATGATGGGCATGGTGGAACAGGCATGAGAACCCGTGGAACAGTGGACCCACTAACATGACGACTGACACAGACGCCGCCAAGATCCCAGGGAACAAAGACAAAACGGTACACAGACAATGATAAAGTTGAGCTCGGAGGCATTTGGGTAAAAACTCTATATTGTATATAAATTATATAGTATAAAACCAGAATTTTTTGTTGTTATTGTTCGCGCTCACAATCACATCTAGGGTGCCTACTCATTTTAACATAATATCCTAAATTTTAGTCTTTGGAAAGTCATATATCATGACCCTTGGCGAGGCGTAAATTTTGGTGGCTGACCGGCATCTTGTTATTCAATAAATGTTATTCAAAATATGCCATATGATGCATTTAACAAGGGAGCTTGGGGGTTAAGCAATGTTGCATATGTACGCAACCAGTGCAAATTAAAAAAATGTCAGCATACATACATGACAAGGGTTCAATATTGTCAACATGTCTTTTCCATAAAACTTTATGTTCTTGGTTCCATGAATTTTCACTGCAAAAGTCAAAATAAGATTAACAGAACATAGTTTAGGATATTCAGAAATGCAAACATTAATTTATATAATTGTATTATTAAGATATTTTGTAAATATGATTTATATAATTGTATTATTAAGATATCTTGTATGTATGAGTAAATATTATGAAATCAGAAACAATTTTATATATACAGTATTGTGTACCTTTGTATGGCACATTAGGTGTTGTGATGATGACACTGGTATCATATTCCTGTTCTAATCTCTGACAGAAGACTTCCATATGTAGCAGGCCAAGAAATCCGAGTCTCCACCCTTGCCCAAGCGCTGCACTGTGAAGAAAAAACAACTCATTATCTGTTATACAAAGTGTAATGTTTCAACTCATATAAATATATTTCAAGACATATAATGACAGTTGGTGAGGTTGTTCATTATTGTGGCACTACGGCAAGGTCATGTCACATCAAGTCAAGTAAAACTGTTAAATTGTGCTAATATACATTTCTCGTACATCTCCTTCCATTTGAACAAAATGTTAAATTTAAAAAAATGTGTCATTAAAAATTAATAGTTTAAGGGCATTATATTCAATCGCAACTTCCATTCAAAATCAGAAAAAAACAATTAGCTATCACTGAAGATGGCAATGTCCCCCATGTGCAGTTTGTCAGTAACAGGCAATGGGAAACAAGAAAATTAGGAAGAATTTCCTGCTATCAATGATCACAGTACGGCCTTCTCTCCTTATTTATTCCCGTAATATAAACGAAGCTTCTCTTTGACATTATATAGCAGCATAATTATGATTTGTAACGCAGGTGATAGTGCTACCACACAAAGAAAATAACTACCTACATTTTTAAGGAGCTTTGTCAGTTAAGATTAATTTCTCCAACTCTCATCACTCGTAACCCACCCCCAACAAAATAAACCTTCAAAGTGCAAAACATAGCCCTTATGTCTTACACTTTAAATTATTACTTTGGCAGTTAAGAAAATGAGAAAGTATGCAATTTTTTTTTTTGCATTTTTTTTTTAAATCACCCCTCCATCACTCCTCCCCTCATACATGTACCTACCACCCTCAAGAAAAAAAATGTTGTTTGAATCTGGAGTCGGTACTTCAAGTGCTAAATATTTTTTCTTTTAAAATCCCCCCTCACCCCTCAAAAAAAGAGCCTAGAGGTGGTAGACATCACGCCTACTGCATTGAAAAGTGAAATCGATGTGAGTCATCTTGATGACGTTAAGAACAAACCTTGTGTCAATATTCACTTCAACACTTGAGTCATTGAGAGTCAACTTATCAATAGCATTACGTAAAGCTGTATACTCTCCTTGGTCAGCAGCATAAACACCAGCAAAGACCTGTCGAAAATATATTTCTATTAAACAAAATATGTATCTTGATGAAAATGTTAAAAAAGGCATACCCAAGAATCAGCATCTGAAACATGTAAAACAAGGGGGGATATTACACCACCCTTAGGAAATTTGGTCCTGGTAAAGCAATTTAATCATACTTTTTATGCATTTACAGGCCTATACACAGGACAGATTCATTTTCTGTAAAAGGTGCTGACGTAGAATATACTAAAAAAAATTGCTGTTTTGGAGTAGGCCTATATATTAAAAAGAACAGAGATTAAAGAAAAAAATACGATCGATTATGGGATTTAATAAGTTAGCTAAACTACCAGATAAATCTAATTCATGAAAAGAATGTATTCAAATTATTATTTATATTTGGCTGTTTTTAAGTGTAATACTTTAAAAAATTCTCCCTGCACACCTTCTCGCAGATAGCTCAATATGTCGGCCAATTAAAAGCCCACATGAGTCTTAGAGGCTTACACACGAAACTCTTCGTCGGATCACATTGCCAAGTACACAAATCACAGCTTGTGATAGCTAACTAACACCAGTTGCATGTTGGAAAAGTGCTGGCCAAGGCACCTAACATTGACCCAACACTCCGCCAGCCACAGAGACCCTGCATGGCTGCCTTAGGCACAGGAAGATATAAACGTGCACACAGATCATGTGATCAGCTCATTTACACCCAACATTTTCAACCCCTACTCTCAACGCAGGGTTTATCTGGTAAAATCCAACAACAATTTGATAAGGTGATACAGGACTACAGCTAGTTTAATGATTACATACTGGGAAATGTACCCTGCTGCAAATTCGTGACCGCAAGTTTCAACAAAGGGATTAAATAAAATATGTAGAACATATGATAGGTCAAATCAAAATCTGCCACGTTGTAATTGAATATCAAATAGTAGATTACGTGAATGAAATCAATCAAATTGGAAGTGTTTTGTATTAATTTATTACCATTGGTCTAGCAGCTTTAAATCCTGGTAGTGGCTCAACTGGGTGTTTCTGGTGATATAATGTCTCTCCGACTTGGGCTTCTTTTGTAGTTTTCATTCCCGCACAGAGATAACCGACCTGTCCTGCATACCTTACAAAACATCTTCATTCTCATAAACTACATCAAAACATTGCAAGCCGTATAAATGATTAGTAAATAATTAAGAGAAAAGAGTTATGTTATGCAGACACTGATTTAAAATGTGGTAAGGAGATGACTCACAGTTCATATGTAAATGATTCATCTGGATAAAGTATCCCAACTTCTGACACCTCATAACTTTTCTTTCCATGAGCCATCATAACTCTGTCACCTGATATGTAATATAAAATGTATATCTGATATGTAATATTAAAATGTATAACATCAAATAGATATTTGACAATAAATAACTCGTGGACAGTTTATTGCATAATTATGTAACTCACATTGTTACAGCCATGAACAAACCTCTCTACATGTGCCAATTGTTAAATACAGTCTGAGAACGAATCGCCTTCTAAGTTAATAGCTTTGACATATATTCATCAAAATTGTAGACACATATAAATAAATGAAGCTTTTTTGATCATATCAATGTAAGTGACATGTACTGGTATTTATGTTTGGGTTAAGCCCAAACATATTGAGTTTGCACTAATTTTTCCTACTTTTTTTTCTTCTGATTCAAATTTTATAGTGCTATTTCCCCCTCAGTTTTCATCCCATCGACTTCAAAACTTGGCACAATGAAACTTATGTATTGATGTTTCTTGCTAAGATTTTTTTAAATCCGGATATTGGTGTTTCCAAAAAGAGGTATAACTAAAAAGATGTATCTCTATTGAATGAGGGAATGTCATTTTAATTTTTACCATTATTTTCAGAGGCTGATCATTCCTCGAGTTTTTAATACCTTTAAAATCTGTTTAGTGTACCATAATCACACACACAAGCATCTTAGCCACATGTTTGTATGATATGTCTACCTATTATAGATACTGCTCTTATTACATTGGAAGGCGAGGGGGGGGGGGGGGGTAATTTTCATGTCATTTGAATGGCAGGTGAAAGCATTACATGTCGGCTGATATCCATTCATTGCATCAATAGACTCAGGGTGAAATAGGGCCAGTGTGTCCAGGTTGGTTCGCCATATTAACCCTTTAAATGCTAGATTTGATAATTAAATTACATTTGCCTAAGGCTGTTTCAATGTAGGGTCAGCCTTACAGATGGATGCCCACCATTGAACCAACCTTGCATGTTCACAGTAGCCACTAGTAATATTTATGTGCTAGATTTGAAAATTAAAGTAACAGATCTTGTAATTCCAGCGAACGCGAAACGTCGATCCAATGTTGCTTTAATGTTGGGCCAGCGTCGCATACAGTAATACAACATTCAGCCAACAGAGAGCCAACTCAATGTGTTGACTGGGGGCCCTCTGAGTGTGTTTCCATTTGACAAACAAATATTTAAAAGTACAAAAACTCAGCTCAGTGGGGACTTCTCTTAAATTTTAAGTCTGAATTCGGAAGTCCAAAATTCAAATTCAAAATGGCTGTCATTAACAACATCAATCTGTCATAATAAAAATTACCCAACAAAATTCAAAATGAACGCCACAAAACTCATAAAATCTAGTCCAAACATTATTGTTACTTGAAAAGTCACACTTCACCTCTAGTTTTAAATATGGTCAGAAATAGATAGTCTTATCTATTTCTGATATGGTGTATCATCACTGAATTTACAGTGTTATTTAAATAGTGGTAAAAAATGCATTTGGTATAACAATGATTTCACAATCTTGTCAAAACTGCTGTATCCCATTCTTCTCAATTAAGTTGATGCAGAACCTTTTGGTTTTTTTTGCCTTCACCCCTTTTGAATATCAGCTTGTTTTTAATAATAATTATGTTGTTTTAATGTAATGACATTGATCCAAATTAAATTAGGGATTGTGTCATTTACTCATAATCACCAGATGTCTGTTTTGTTAGCCTGCCCAGTCACTACCAGACCTCATGTTGGGACAGTATAAACTATTTCCAGAGCTAACCCAACATTCAGACAGAGCTGAACCAGTGAACCATTTAGATATATACTAGTTGTAAATCATTGCTTCACGTCACTTTTCAGCACAAAAGGTCTTTTAAGTGACATTGTAATACGATAAAAACGTTGTAGTCAATTGATGAGATGAAATGATGTACAGATGATGATGTGAGGGTGGGGGTGATAGGGCATGTTGGGTTATTGATAGCGTTTTCCTTCGCTCGCCCGATAAGGGGTTCTGGTCATGTCTAGGGGATCTACCCCAGACATGCCCAGACGGCCGGAGACTTGGTTTTCGCTGTGCAATTTGATGCTGAAACTCCATAGCATTTCGCGCAGCTCCGCTATCCTTGGGTCGGATAGTCCCCAGACTTACAATAGGAAGGATAACTCCCTCTGGGTAACTCCATTCATCCCACATGAGAGACCTAATGTCAAACACGCTTTTGCCGGTTATTTAAGGCTCCCACAGGCTGCACCATCGCCAGCACTGATGCGAGAGCTGCATTAGCACCACAGTTGAGCGGAGGAACCAGGGTAAAACACTGGCAATTCGCCCAAAGATTATGGCCAGATACGAGGAGGCTGCAGCTTCCCTTGGATGATTGCTGTAGACTAGTGCTTTCGTACCATGCCATACAGCATGCAACTGACGGAACAGATCACTAATGACCCTCCCCGGATAGGGGCAAAAAGTACTACTACTAGCAATCATCCCAGTACCCCGAACCATGTAGATAAATACCCCAGAAACAGGCCACTCAGACCCAATGTTGTTTTAACGTAATTGCAACATAGCCAATATGGCAACAGCTTTTCAATAATTATTCTTATAAAGGAAAGTTAAATAGTTCATTCTCGAAAAGATGTAGTGATGAAAAAACACACTAAGACTATTAAAGTGTGTGATGCATACACCTAGATAAGGATTAAATAACAAGGGAGGACAACGATTTTATCAACAGGTATAACTGTTGGCTATGGACACTGGATAGGGCTGATGAATGCACCGTCACTGAGATGTTAAAGCCCAATGCCAGCAATAGTGAAATAATATTTATCTAAATTTAGATTTTGACATCACAATGAATACATTGGGAATATAAATGAGTATTTATGAGAAATACCTCGGCAATACCTCTCCCATGCAATATATATTTAACTAGAAAGAGTTGTTTGAAAATGAACACAAAAGCAAAATTGAAATAAAATCGCTACCAGTCGGCCAGTGCGGATTTAAATCTGCAAAATTAGTCATATGTTGTCCTTGTGTAACACCAGATACTTACTTAATAATAACGGTCTAGCTCTCATGCAAAGTCTCTGAGATAGTGAGCAAAATTAATACAAAAAACCTGGCAATCAGCCATTTTGGATTTTACACTTTTACTGTGTTGTCTTTGTGTAACATCAGGCATTTTATATTATTGCTTTAGCTGTCATGCAGTATTTTCAAGATAATGAAAAAACTGTGAAAAAAATGACCACCAGTTAGCCATTTTGGATATTATTTCTGTGAAATTTGTAGTGGGTTATCCTTGTATGATACCTTACATTTTGTTTTATATTTATGGTCCAGGTATTTGGCATTGTTTTTGAGTTACTTAAAGCAGCCCCTTGGGATGACATTAATTTTCGTTTTTACTTTAGTAATGAAGTAGTGTATCCCCAAGATCATAATTTTATTTTTTTCAGGATTTTTAGATTTTTAAAAATATTTTTATCAACATTTCTATGAAACCGCTTGAAACCCAAACAAACTTTTTGTACACCTAAACACTTGCTAAAGGACGTTAAATGTTCCTACAGCATTAGGCCACATGGTGATGCCGTCGGCCCAGCGTTGGACAGACAATCAGTGTTGCAGGTGTATCACCTCATGTCCTGGCTATAAGACACCAATCAGACACCAATTAGCAGCAATTGCTTTGATGTCCTCGTCCAAGACGTGGGAATATGTGGTGTAAAGTTCTGTATATTGCTGACTTGTTTTGTTTACATGGCAATATACGACCTGGGAATATAACTATTTCACTCTTTTTCTGTGCTTTAAAATTGTTTTTTGACTTTTTTGTATTTTTAGTTCAGATCAGTAGGCTATATAGCTTCATATAAGTTAAATTTTCAAAATTGACAACATTGAAAATGTCTCATCCCAAGGGGTCCCTTTAAATTTCACAAAGTTACTCAGATCCAAAATGGCCGCTAAACAGCCATTATGAATTTTTTTGTTCCCAAAAGCTGACATAGCAGAGATCTGATGGAAACTTTTTTTTCTGAAACGCATAAACAAGCATTTCTTTGTTAGTCGCCCTAATAATTAAAGGGTTTATGATATGGGGATAAAAATGTCACCAAAAAATTCCCCTATGATGTGTGATGGCTATGTTAAGTATGAGGAGAAATGGTCATTCTTAAATGACAGTGTAATACAATAATAAAAACGTTGTAGTCAATTGACGAGATGAATGATGTACAGATGCTGATGTGAGAGTGGGGGTTATAGGGCATGATGGGTTATTGAGAGGGTTTTGCTTCGCTCGCCCGACAAGGGATTCTGGACATGTCCAGGGGATTAACCCGAGACATGCCCAGACGGCCTGAGACTTGGGTTTCGCTATGCAATTTAATGTTTACGCACAGTTCCGCTATCCTCGGACAGATAGCCCCTAGAGTAACAATAGGAAGGGTAACTCCATTCATCCCACATAAGAGACATAATGTCAAACGATATTGCTGATTATTTAAGGCTACCACAGCCTAGACCAGCGCCTGCACTGATGCGAGAGCTGCATTGGCACCACTGTTGAGCGGAGGAACCAGGGTATGCCACTGGCAATGGCCAGATACGAAAAGACTGCAACATCCCTTGGATGATTGCTGTATACTAGTGCTTGCGTACCATGCCATACAGCATGCAACAGACAGAACAGATCCCTAATGACCCTCCCTGGATGGGGGGCGAAAAGTACTACTACTAGCAATCATCCCAGTACCAGCACTGAAAGAATTAAAATATTTCTAGTGGTCATAAATCCATAACATAGGTACGGTATTCAAATGAAGCCGAAAGAGCTAAAGAAGACATCTATGATGATTTCAAATTGAAAAAACCCCTTTGGTCTCCATAGTTTGTACAAACACATTTCAGCGTTATAAGGGTTAATTATGGGTAGATTCACAACTGTCTGGAGATGGGATGTGTCTTGCTCCTACTTGCTATAAACCCAAAATGTACTGTATGTACCTAAATACACACACCTAAATACACAAATCGTAATCCTCACTACGGGGGTATGATTTAACTAAGTTAAATTAAAGGTTAAAATTCTCTAACTGTGTTAGATTTCCATGGGTGGGCACTGTGTACATATTATGGAAGAATACGAGCAATCTCCATGGGTGTTGAAAAAAGTAGGGTTGAAAAGCATCATGATGTATTGAGCCGACACTAGGAGAACTAATTTCGAAAGTCCCTCGGCACAGTGGGAAATATATTTCACTTGATTTTGACTTCCCCTGTGCTGACCCTAAAATAACTTTAATTGCTACGTTACGCAGAGCAGCTCATAACCTTGGTGTCATGAGCCTTAATGTTGGAAGATATACATGTTTTTAAAAGCTGTTACCCAATAAGCCTCCATAATTGTCTTACATAACTAATTAGAAATGGTGCTCATGCTGATAGTACTATTATGCCCTTTTTTATAGGATATAAATAACTGATCGCTCTTCGTGGGAAACAACAACTGTGCTACGGATAAAGCATTGTGCATCCTAATTGGCAAAGGCGGCAGTCGTCATCATCAGGAGTTAGGCATGTTAGGCAGAGCTGGAATGCGAATAGGCCTATGAATCAAGCTAATCTGAATCCGTTGCCCTCGTGGATGTTGGGCAATGGATGATCAATGGATGATTGAAAGAGCATGTAATTCAATTCTTCTGAGTCATGTGGCTATGTCACAAAAATTAGCCGCTGTAGGACCATAAAGGTGGCGGGACGGAGTACTGTATGCTGGGAGTGACGGTGTGCATGGTGTACACTCGCCCCAGGTAGCGAGTGCCGTTGCCCAATCTGGGGGTACCCAGGTTCACTATTATACTGGTACTAAATGTTACCTAAGAGTTTCAGAGAAGCTGACTGGAGAGACCAGCATTACGTGTGAACGAGACGTTTCAGTAGTGACTGAGATCAACTGGTGAGGGGTGCTAGTGGAGCTCGACTGGAGTTGATTGCGATGACCGTGATGTCGACAGGGGGCCATGCAATGACTGAAATTGGCTGGTGAAAACACCGCTGGGAGCTGAATGGTGAGATGGGATCTCGCTGATAGGACAAGGGATGGATCCCGAGTGGACTGGTTCGAGACTGGCAGGTGGCTTGTGAGGACGCAGATCTCCAAGGTTCAGGTGACCATGGAAGACTGATGCAGACAGCTCGAACATTGAATACACTGTAAATATGGTATCACACTGAATTTAGCATATATTGCACTAAACCCAGAGTTTTTGTTGTTTGTTGAGGGTTCATGAGTTCACACATTGCAATAATCGTTGACAGGCTAAAGCAGGCAGAAATACGGTTTTAAAAGTAAGAAACTTAAGGGACGCCTGATTACAGGGATCGAAAGGGGACGATGTAAGTGCCTGTAAATACAAATAAAGGTTCCCGGAAGGGATGGTCTTCCTGACTACAGGCTTAATTAAGGTGATACATGCCCTCGATCAACTGATTGAGCTATGGATTGTGACCTACATCCATTAGGTAAGAGATCCTTGAACTGAAATAAGTATACAAAAAATCTGCCAACTGAGGTATGGTATGATTAACAAAGCTGACATTGTTGTCCCCACAGGCAAAAAGTTTCCACCTGGATTCGTACTGCTTGATTGTGGACTCCTTAAGAGAATCCTTAATCAAAGCACACGCTTCTGGTGAGAAACCTTCATTCAGGTTAGCAACGATAGCTCCCACGATGGTCCATGCAGTAGGTTCTGAATCTCAGCGAACCACGGTTGTCCGGGCCACAGAGGAGCAACTTAGAGAACTCTGCCGTTTTACCTTGGCAAGAACCAGATGTAGAAGGATCGTAGGTGGGAACGCATACGCATCCAGATATCCAGAACATCCACCTTCCACGCAATTTGGTGTTGGAAGAGAGACACAAACGTTGTTGGTTTGACGAGATTAGTGGCGAAAAGTTCTACTGTGGGGCGATGAGAAGTGTCCCATATCAAATCTGCCTCTTCTGGAAGTAGGGACCACTCTCTGGAACTCTGGGCATTGCTGCTCTTCGACAGGTGGTCCGCCATGGTATTCAAGATGTCTGTAATGCTCTGATTATCGGATCTGATTATCAAATTGTGGGTGAAGAAAGACATGTGTAATTTTTCTGCTATCAGAGAAATCTGGGACGAACTTGTACCTCCTTGGTGGTTGACATAAGGCACTACTGTAGTGTTGTCCTTAAAAATCCAGGCCCCTGATCTGTTCCAGGAATGACTGGTATGCAAAGAGGATTGTAGTCATTTTGATCAAGTTGCTATATCTCTTCTCCCCTGGAAGCCAGGTTCCCCGAAGAGATAATGTGTCCATGCATGCATCCCATCCCTAGTTAGTGAGAGACACCCGATAACCAGTTTCTACCACTGTAAAGTCTGTTGAAGAGGGTTTTCTATAAACTGATGGATCAGGCAGCGAAGAATCTTGTCCTGTGACGGGGAAGCCCTGAACTGGATTAAGTCCAGAATAATCCCTAAAAAGATCTTCCTTTATTGTGTTTTAAATCCGACTTCTTGAAGTTGACTATGAATCCAGAACCGTTAGCCAAATACAGGAAGGCACCAGTCGTCCAAATATTGGTGGACCAGGACTCCCTGTCGATGAGCAAGGGATGCTACTGATTTCCCCAGTCTTGTGAAGACGTAGGGAACTGTTGAAAGTCCGAAGTGGAGAGCGTCGAACTAATAGACCCGACTTTCCACTACAGAGTGGAGGTACTTCCTGAACCTGTGATGAATCGTAACATGGAAGTAAGCATCGGTCAGATCTAACGAGGTCAACCACACTCCCGATCGGACTGCTTTCAAGAATCACTCTACCGTCTCCATCTTGAATGATGGAATCAGGAGCAACTTGTTCAAAGAGGATAGATATATTACAGGTACCCAGGAGCCTCCCGACTTGACTTCGGAACTAGGAAGAGCCTGTTGTAGAATCCTGGACTGTTGGTTTCGAAGGACTGGTTCTACAGCCTGCTTCTCGAACATTTCCACGACCCTAACCAGGATCGCCTGTTTTTCTCGATGTGCAAAGTGGGAGAAAATCAGGGGCACATCGGAAAGGGTGGGTGGAAAGAGAGGGTGGGCACCTGGAGATGAGATATAGCGTCCATTGGTCTGCATGGATCTACTACCAGTGTTGTAAGAAATTCCCAGTCGAGATCCCACAGGTAACTGATCTAACAAAGATGGAGGGAGGGGGGGGGGGGGGGGGAGGTCTGTTATATGAAAGTGAAACACAGTCACTTCCTACTGGGGTGGTGAACATCTTATGCCTGGAACCACCTCCCCCCCTATCGCTACCTCCTCGTCCCTTGGGAATGTAGAAGACGTTAGGAGATTTATACCTGTCTTGGGGACCTTCCTATTAACTTTTGAAAAATTCCATATTAGCAATAACCTTGGTCTGGACTGTCAAATAATGTCTTTCTTAGACTCATTGATGATTATTCTGTAAGTCTGCAAAATATCTGAAGAAAGTTCAGGTTACTTCGAAAAATCTAACATTGATATAATCTCAGAGAAACTCGTTTCGACTTGATGTTCTTTATAAACATCTTACCCTTCTTTAAGGGTGTTTAAGTGGAGTTGGAACCCTTAAGATCTGAATCCAAGTCTCTACAACGAGAACAGCCAGGTGGAGAGTGGGAGGGCCTTGTTCGAGTCGCTGTCTAAGTCCATGCAGGCAAAAAGTTTCTTACTCGGTTTGATGGCCGTCGAAGATAAATGTAGGTTCAAAGTGTCACAGACCCCCTGTAAGATATCAGCAAAGGGGATCTCAGAGTCGCCGTGAGAGAAAGAAGAAGGAGAACGAGGAAGAGGACCTAAGTATACTAGCTTGTCTTCCGAAGAGAGGAGTCTGCTTCTGGCACTCCCATGATGATCACAGGAGCGCCCAAAACGCCAGTCCAAATCACCTTCAAAATCGGAATGGCCGATCGCTGATATCTTCTTCCTGTCTACGGCCACTGAACTCCTGCATAATCAGAGGAGCAACAACGTAAACCGTGCTGTCACACGTATGGCTGAGAGTGAGAGTCAGTACAACTACAAATACAAAGTGACAAATTCGAAAACAGTGATAACATGAGGCATACATAAAATTACAGTGTTTTTTGTATGTTATATATATATATATAACCTTGGTACCCCTGAAGACTAACTCCAAAGAAAAACAAACAAAATTTCTTAAAACGTCTGTCATCGTGAGCGAAAAACAGGGTAGTTACATTCCCATGTTAGGTCAGGTGAGTCTATGAAAAAGACTCAAATTTCGCAAATAAAAACAGCATACATGTATTAAAGATATGTTTGAAAGACGTTTATAGTCGATACACTGAAGAAAAAACTTGATTTAACCTTTCAAACGACTACTAACCTTTCCAACTTCACTGCCACTGTTTTGACGTGCAAGCTTATAACGATGGTCTAAAACAATAGTGGGTCAAGGCGACTTGACAGCGAAATTGTGTTTATCTTTTTGCTTAGAACTATAGTCTGCTAAATCCACTTATCAGCATGTAGACATGGTCTTATACTGATGAAAAACACAGAGTTTGTAATTTGACAGTAGATCAAGTGAAGTTATCACAGTATTTTTTTACTTTCCAAAACGATTTACAGAAGCAAAATTGGGATCAACAAGACACCAAGTTGACTTAGCTCATTGTTGGTTCAGGAACACAGAATATGCAGAGATTGTCCCTAGATCAACAATGAACTAAGTCCAGGCATTTCCCCTGTGTTGTCTCCGGAAGTCTCAGAATAAGAATGCACCGTTTTTGTCCCAGAAACAAAGCCCATTTAAGCATATAGCACCAGAATGTGTCAATGTGTCAAGTCGAATTAGTCCTGTGTTGGACAGATATTATGCTGATATGTGCTCATTTTCAAGAGAATAACAATGTGCTAAATCGACTTGATTTGTTGTTTTAATCTGAATTTGGAATAAATTCAAACTTTATACACATTATAGTTGACTTAGCTGGTTATTATTCTAAAGGTCAGAAATGTCACTTAGCACACTACTGTTTTAACCCATCGATAAGTGGTGATGACACTTACTTGCAGCATCAGGATGGGACGTTGGTCGGTGACGTCAGGCACCGGTTGTGCGCCAGGGTTAAAAAAAGGACATGATTTTCCAAATCTATCTTACAATTGCCTCCTAAAAAGTACGTTACCCATAATATATACTCCCGAGGTAAGGTATTTCGATATAAATAATACAATATTTAGTTCACCTCAATATAAACAGTATCATACTCGATAGGAAAACAATAGCTTTCATGAGAGGTCAGTTCCTGTGACATACCATTATAATGTTGCATACAAATACAATTTAATTTCAATACCATTTGTATTAATAAAACATTATTGTATAGGAGCCTATGTTGCCATAATAATTTATTTCCTACATACACTATATTTATATATTTCAAAAATGGCTTCCAGAACCAAAGGTCTACACGTCGATCAAACTTATACAAGATTATAAATACTATGGGAAGTTCAGATCAAAGTATAGAAATTGTTGATATGATTCTCTTAACGATAGTGATGCTTGATTTAGAATACTTGTGTGCAAAACTATTTAGTCCTGTTACCTTTTCTAATTGCTCCGTCAATTACTGCAATATTACACACAGCACCTCGATAGCGATCAAATCCAGAATCAAACAGTAAAGCCTTCAAAGGTTTCTTCACATCTCCACTTGGACTAGATAATTATAAGTTCATGGTCAATTAAAACAATTATACATAATCCATAACATATAAGGTTCATTGACCCAGACTTCCTCACTTTCTTAAGATGCAATGCATTTACTAAACCAGGTAAATAACGAGAAATGTGTTATCGACATATAACGAAAACGAAGGCATCCCTTCCATCTTTTGCTTTGATTGACACAACATTATAATGAGAAGTACAATGTAGACTTGTGCCTACGTTGAATATCACAAGTGATTCAGAGTAAGGGTTTTCAAGATAATGCGTTTACAATAATTCACCATTTTCATGAATATCTCTGGAACACGACCAAAACCTTTTTATTTCGGGGCAAGATATGTTAGTGTATACATACAAAATCACGGGTGATTTGGACTAGTGGTTATCGAGATAACACGTTCAATCAAATAATTTAAAAATTACTGCTATTTTCATGTCATGGCCAGACAGGGAAGAGATTTGATGATTTAAAATATATCTCTCAAGATATCGCGTTCACAATAAATAAAAACAAGTAGATGTGACTGTTTTTGGAACATTAAACATTAAAAGCATCCCCGTTACATGACCCAAATTTTGAGAGATTGCTACTCCCACCAGGTAATTTTTTTTAAGATGTCCTCCATCAGCAATCTCGTTTTTAATGAATTCTCCCCAAAAGTTAATCAGATCATATGAAATGCATAGATAACCACTGCATCAAATTTGAATGAGATCCAACCAGTGATTCATAAGATATCGTACCCACAAGCTTTTCGGGAGGCCATTTTTTTGCAAAATGTCTCCGTCAGCCATATTGTTTTTAATGCTTTTCTCCCAAAAGTTAATCAGATCATCCGAAGTACCCAGAGAACCGCCACATCAAATTTTTAAGATATCACACCCTTTTTATTTCGCGGCCAGACAAGTGATTGCCTACCTACAAAATCAGTTATTTGGCGTGATTTGGACGAGTGAACACATAGGCCTACACGCATCCCAGGGGATATATAAATGAATATTGAGATTTGTTAAATTACGTCCCAGCAAATCTCGCCATAAAAGATGAGTTTTATTCAACAATAACATATATCAGCAGGTTGATATCTAGCTTATCAATTTTTTTAAATAAACTACCGTAAACATTCAAATTGATTTATATACAACACTGTATAATAAAAAATCAGAAGAAAAACTCACGGTGGTATCTTTTCTATAACTGTCTTCAAAACTTCCTCTACTCCAGTACCTAGTTTGGCAGACACCTTGTGTATTAAATCAGAAATTAAATATTGATACTGATTCAGTACAAACTATATGTCGAAGGTTTGAGCATATACTGGTGAATTATAAATTTTATAACTAGATGGATCGATGGATCAACATACTCCAGAAACAGAATTTAGTCATAAGTAGCTGTCAAAAGATGACTTTGTCCCCGGCCTGTAGTTTTGTCAGTGACAGGCAATGGAAAGGACAGTAATTAAAAAGGATTTCACACCATCAATGAGTACAGCCTTAGATTTTATTTTCCGCTGTCTGCCAAACACTTGTTTCTTTTTTGATGTTGTCAAATTGGCAATTGTTGTCCAAATTATTTCAATATATTAAAAACTTAGAAAACGTGTCCCAGTGTCTCAAAATCAAGCATGTACATATAGTAGCATCAGAAATTTGAAGATACAACACGTGGCAACAATCTTGAACATTTAATTTAAATATTCTGATTAAACAACCCCAGATAGATCAGCACAATAACATAGCCCTGCATGACAACATTGTATTGATGATTCCATTAACAATCCCACAAATTATATTACACAACTACGCAATTTTGTTCAATTTTCCTAAAAAAAATAATAATGCTAACCCTGAGAACATCTCCTGGATCAATGTCAAAAACATTGTGTATTTGTTGTGCCACCAAATCTGGCTGAGCAACTTTCAGATCGATCTTGTTCATAACAGGAACGATACTCAAATCAGCTTCAAATGCTAGGTAGAAATTTGCTACTGTCTGAGCTTGCACTCCCTGTAATACAAATTAAACACATTTAATGAAGGCATTTTTTAAGGGTGATCATTTTACCAAATTTACAAATGGGCATTATTCAGGACAGGAAGAGTAATGTCCATTATTTCGTTTACAACCATTGTAAATTCGTACCTTTTGCTATCCGAGATGCTATCAGCTTGTACGGTATATTGTTTTTAAATAACCTCAACAAATTATATATCTCGCTATGGCTTGTGCTTGTGTAGGTTGTCGAATGTAGCGGAATCTTTTGTGTCTTAAACTACCTGTGTACTTTGAACAGGTTGTGAGACGGCTATTTGAGCTGGCACCGGCCAATGCATTAAGTAATTATAACTAGAGACAGAGAGTTCTCATGTGTTGGCAGCTGACGAGCCATCCCGCCCAACTTATACTATTGTATTGAATTTCTCTCTAGGTAGGCCTGGGATGTTTCGGCTGTGCGACGGATATACGAGTTGATGTCAGGCGATGCATTCTAGGTTAATTGTAATACTTTTATTTAGGGATGTATGTATGTGTAGATGTTGAAATTAACATCTAATTTTTTTACTATTGTTTTTACACATACCCTAGTTGTACCAGGTTCTTATAAAATAAACAACTAAAGCATTGTAAGGTTTTAATTTGGTGTCTACGCTTTCCAGAGTGTATTTTTGGCTACATGGTGCAGAACACCTTGATGTCAAACACGCTATTGCCGGTTACTTAAGGCTACCACATTGGGAAAGCTGCATTAGCACAAGATTAGGGCCAGATACGAGGAGGCTGCAGCTTCCCTTGGATGAGTGCTGTAGACTAGTGCTTCCGTACCATGCCATACAACATGCAACTAATGGGACAGATCCCTAATGACCCTCCCCAGATGGGGGCGAAAAGTACTACTACTAGCAATCATCCCAGTACCTCACGAATCTAGCCAAAGAGTCGACTCGTTGGCCAGAGTGGTAAACACTCCAGTCTGCTATACACACACCCGGCTACATACATATTATTTTATTATATAATTTAAATTCACTAATATGATTGACAGGCTTCGTAGAGGTCGTCTCGACCTCTTCCCGTCAACCAAGGTTGATAACATGTTGGAAAAAAATAATCAATGAATAAGGATATTATACCGTTTTAATATGTTTTTAACTGGAAAGTCAAATAAAATAGAACAAAACAGAATAAAAAATTTAAAAATTGATACCACACACTCAATGCATAACCCGCAACTTAATCTGTTAATGGTCCTGCCTATGGTCCTTGGACCATTCATAAAACTACTGGGGTTGTCTAGCTGTGACATACCATATTGCGTCCTACAGCTATTATTATCAATAATTGAATGTGATGTGTTTCCATTAGGACTTTTTAATAATTATTGTTTGTGTTCTGCTGTCATTTTATGATACAATAATTACAAACATGCTACACTCTATTAATAGACGACTGGTGAGCGGCCACGGAAGATAAAGAACAATGTATGCAGTAGCGTATTATTAAAATATAATATACATGTCTGCAAGCACAGTAAACCCTTGTGTTGCCACACCTTGCGGCCCAGTCAGTGTATAATCAGTTTAGCAGACATGACCTCTCGTTGTGTGCCAGACGCCATGTGTTTTGTCGCCGATCAGGCGGTCAGTGTGTTCACGAGTGACCCCCAATCAATGTTACATCCACTGCTGTTATATCGTGTACGCTGCTGGTCCAAAACTAAAATAATATTGGAATATTGTTTCTTGATGCATTTGTCGAAGATAAAAGTAATGACATGTACGGCTCATTGCTCCCGGCTCAGTCATCAGACAGATCTATTAATCAAGCTTGTTGGGATGAAATAGTCAGTGTGCTAAGCAATCAGATCCACTGAGTGATAGAACAAGGGCCTTCTGATTTGACATAATAATTTCGCTTGCCCCTCAGCCCCTTAAACCTATCACAGCCTTACAACAGTTTGATTGACAGGCATCGTATTTTCTCGCGACAGTGCATGAGAATGAGTGAGATTTTCTGCAAATTATTGTGGCACATTAAAATATTATAGTACTCATTAGTAAACCAATATTTCCCATGTATGTTTGCGTGTTCGAATGTGAATAACTATTATAGCAAACATATGACTGGTGCATGCACGCGATGCTTGTATATTAATATTGACGCTAACATTAGCTGAACAAAAATCATCCCTTGTCCCACACCCACAGTACGCAAGGTAATCAGTTATACTTGTGGCCTTATTATGAAGGAAGTACCAGCGCAACTACGCCTACTCTAGCATAGCTAGTATAGCTCACTCTAGCTATTAACCTTTCTATTCATAAGTTCTTTCAACATGTTCAAAAGTTGAGTCCTGACAGTTTTTTCACACACACATTTCGGACCGTGTACTATACTATAAGCAGGGTCCGGACGCATGTATGTGCTTTTGCAGGCACGCTAGTCAAATGATGCGCAATTGGATAAACACTTTTAGAAAAGAAATAATTTAGGTCTGCATTACAGTGAAGAAAGGACAGACAAGCAGATATGATCCATGACAAAAATAGTCAGACTAAGGAGGTGTATGAACAAGGTACATAATCAAGATACATTAAACACTCAAAGCCTATGATATGTTCAACCACACTGAGCAGGGTGAGTACATTTCTCCCGAAACAGGCGACTTTGGTGAGTAATTACAAATGTTGTTATCTGCTCAAGTTTCGAAATATACTTACCTGGTTTGAGTCAATCAGAAGGATGACACCTTGACAGGCAGACAGTGATCGAGCCACTTCATAATTAAAGTCCACATGACCCTGTGGGATAACCGATTACATTAAAATTTGTGAATTTATACAAATTGAGCATAGGCAAACATGGAAAAATTACCTACCGAGTAGTTGAACATACATTTGAACAATGTGTATTTGGCAAAACTTATCCAAGCAATTGTTTTTATCGGTACTATGAAACAGTAGAAAAACAACCACTTATAAGTGGTGGGTTTCTATTGTGTTATGTCTAATTTTAATGCATAAATACATTAACATTATTGAATTTGAAAAAAAACTCATTGAAATAAAAACTCAGAATACATCAGATATTATGTACCGTAGTTTAGCATACATATATATTTTCCACAGGTTAAAAAAAATGTCTACGTGATTGCTATCACTATACTATATAATCAAAATCTGATCTAATAGCATCTAGCACTACACATACTGGTGTGTCAATTAAGTTCAGTAAGTAAGGTTCTCCCTTGTAGTGATAAACCATGGTGGCAGTCTGTGCTTTCACTGTTATACCTCTCTCCCTTTCCACTTGCAATTTGTCTAGAACTTGTTCATTCTTTTCTGTTGCTGATATTGTACCTTTAAAAACGAACATGATTGTTGCTGATATTGTACTTTTAAAAATAAACATGATAAACATGATAGAGGGGGAGAGGGCTGGTTTAAAACTAGATGGTATTTCCATGCAAAGTCCCCCACCTTCCACACCTTAGGTTGATTGCCTATGCAGTAATGATAGGGATATATATTGAAGTGCTGGGGCAGCCATCTTATGCATCTGATATACAAATTAGCGAATTGTAGAACTTAACCAGGACAACACATTAGAGAGAGAGAGTTCAGAACAAAATGTGAAGATCGTATTGATATTGGCGACTTTATACATAACATTAGTCCGTAATAACAGCCTTTGTGCGATATAGAGTCTGTAATCATTGCCATTCGCAAAGTTGTGCCCCAAAAATCCGGTGAGCAGACGATCGATTACGCAATGAATTACTGCCTCCTTGTTTGATCAATTATGTTGATATTATTTTATAATGACAGATTTATATCTCATTGGAATAATGCCTCAACATGGTGATTTAAACGCCAATCTTTATAGGTTAATTTATCACATTTTTCATGAAATTGTTGATCTCAGCGTGGACTGGTTACCAGCATACAAAAACACAGCTTTTGCTATTCTGTACAACTCTGACGATAACCCGTGTGGTTGAGTCAAATTCGGACTAACATAACATTGGAATCCTACATGCGCAAAATATTTTTTGTGGATAGTTCATTTGCAAATTTAAAATCTAGTCACTGTCAGACACACGTATTAAATTTATGCAATAACAAAAATTATGTTATCAGTCCTGTTATTGTAGTATAAGAGATCATATGTGTGCATCACATAGGTATATTAAAGCTGCATAACTGTTTTGTTAATTTCGACAAAAATGAACTAAAATGTACACAACAATCATTCTTATATGTTTAAAGGTTGTATACCCCTAATGTACAGCAA
Source organism: Flabesymbios commensalis (assembly GCA_964017125.1). Classification (NCBI taxonomy): domain Eukaryota; kingdom Metazoa; phylum Annelida; class Polychaeta; order Terebellida; family Flabelligeridae; genus Flabesymbios; species Flabesymbios commensalis. The sequence continues at coordinate 53,644,219 of OZ024913.1, forward strand.
TTATGTAAATATAGCGGAATTAGATCACAATGCAATACAATATCAAGTGATATGAAGTAGTAAAATTGTGTACAATATCTACGCAATAGTGGTCAAATATAATGTTACATTGGGCCAACATCAAGCCACTTTGATATCCTACACTCCAGGTAATACGTGTAACAGACATTGAACCGATGTAAGCGTCTACTGGCGGTCGTAAATGATCAGATGCTGACCCACACTTGAGAGCACCAAACAAAGGAGAGAGTCCTATTTTTCGGTGACAAGTCGGTGTCATACTCCACATATAGTTCGACATTAAACATGAAAGTTATGTAATATTTCACTCATATCACACAAAGTAATAACTCACAGATATGCCTAGTGACATTAAAAAATAAACTGTGCACTACAGAGATGTAGCCAGGAATTTGTGACTGCCCTCATTTTGATATATTATTACCTGGTGCATGTGGCCGAGCGGCCCCGCTGCCTTTGAGCAAACGCTTTGATAGGGGGGGGGGGTCTAGGAGCATGCTCCCACTGTTTTTTAGGTGCTCTTAGATGAATTCTGGAGGATCACCAATCATTTAATTTGCAATGTTTTTGTATGCTGAAAAATATGAAAGTATAGCAAGATATTTTCACTTGATTGCTAAATTGCGAAGTAGAAGGATTTATTTACTTTCAACTATTTTGTGTAGTCAAGTGTTTAGATAATATATACATTAAAATTACTGTTTTAATAATGGTTTGTTGTAATTCTATATTTGTGTTTCAAGAGTTAATTTTGAGATTGCATAATGTGCCTAATTTCAGTAATGATGTGCCTAATAATGTATATTTGTGTGCTTGGTGCAATTGTTGAGGCAATGTTAATTGGAACTGTTTTTTTTATTCAGGAAATGGGAGGTTTTTGCCTTTTTTAATATTGGCAGCAATTTTACAATAATATAATATGTTAAAAATATTATTCAGTATGTCTACATATAACCATGCAAAAAAAGTTTTAAAGAATTGTAGCTCTACGTTTTAGCTGTGATTTTACTTGTCAACTCTCACGTTACCACTTCTTGGAGATAATTTATGACACTGGTGTTTATCCCTGACATTAAAAATCATCCTAAGTTTTTGCATACTAGACTGAACTTTTTATTAAAACATTTTTTATGTACTTATTTCTCGTTTTTTATTCTATCAGACCACCAATAAACATAAATAGTAATAATTAAGCACAGCATGCTGAAAATGTTGTTTATTTTCAAATATTAATAAAAATTACATTTCTTGAGATAGGTTGGTATAATTTACTGTTTAAGTCTCCTCTAGTGAATAATTAACGAAATTTAGCATATTAGACAACTTAACAATTTGCTGTGTATTTTAGGCAAATGGAGCCTACATTTTTGGATAAAATGACCCATATGCGATTTTGTCTATTTTAATACCAGATAATACCAAATGAATTGTCACTAAAATTGATAAATTAGTTTGTGGTTGATGTTAAATTAATCAAATAATTTATTTGGGGAGAAGTCTATTTTTCATACATAAAGCAATTTTTTCTTCATGTAAAGCTGGAAATTGCGTCAGCAATAATTGCATCTTCGAATGAATGAAAAATTGATGAAATAATTCAGCAGCATATTGGCTGAAATATATTTTCCCAAAAAATATTGAGATTGTGGGGAATATACGTGTAGAATGTTTCTGAAACAGCATCTGTGGCGATGGATAAATGCTAAACACTATAAGCAACCTGATAATAAATGGTCAATATATGTGTTTGAACATATATATCCTGAAAGTACAAAATACATATAACTTGTAATTACATGAAGTTAATATTTAAAAAGCTATTTTGTCATCATTTAGCAGATTGTACCAAAAACTTGCTAAAATCCCAGGGAAATCTGCCACGCAAATGGAAATTGGCCAGGGTTTAAATATTAATCAGTTAATAAATCAAATTGTGGTGGTAAAGCACAAGGCGGGCCTGAGAATATAAGCAGCTTAATACAGTATAACCTGTCCTTATATAGCGCAACATATTTTCACTTCTATGCGCTTCACATAAATCACATTAATTATTAATATACAATTTACAACATATCATATACTTAATTCAAAACAATTTACTGTCTGTAGTGATGGTTAAATAACATTGTCTTAATGGCCTTCTTGAAAGTCAGGAATGTCTTGCTTCCTTGAACAGCGGGTGACAGCTTGTTCCACCGGGTAGGTCCGGCAATGGAGAAAGCACGATCTCCAGCGCATCGGTATGACCTTGGGACAGTGAGTTGCAGACCTTTACTGCTGGATCTCAAATCATGAGCAGGCCTGTACAACTCTAGACTAGCCAACTTGATATAACTGGGAGCTGTGGCAAAAGTCATAGCTTTGTATACTAAACATAAAACCTTATGTACAATGCGCAGATGTACTGGCAACCAATGAAGTTGTTTTAATATCGGTGTCACATGATCCCTCCGGCGAGTTTTTGTTATCATTCTCGCAGCACTATTTTGGACAAGCTGAAGCTTGCGTAGTGTATTTTCAGGCGATCCAATTGAAAGAGCATTTGCATAGTCACGTCTGGATATTATTAATGCTTGCACAACAGAAGCTCATGTATCATAATTTATTAATCGTCTAATCCTACTTATTGACCTCAAGTGAAAATACGCTGTTCGCACAATCTGATTGACATGTGGGTGCATGGTCATGTTTGTATCGAGCGTGAACCCCAGATTTTTCACCGACATTGTGGGATGAATGTTTGTTATCAGCTGCCTATAGTATGCAGATCTACAATCACTATAAAATCAGTTTTTCCATCATTAAGCTTAGCTTGTTAGCTGTCATCCACATTCTGATTTCCCGAATACACATTTCCAATCTGCGGATGGCATCAGCTAGACTTACTGCATCACCAGGTCTGAAACGTATGTATAATTGTGTATCATCAGCATATCCATGAAATAATATACCATGTTTTCTCATAATTTGATAAAGTTGAAGCATGTAAATGGAGAACAATAGTGGCCACAGGACAGATCCTTGAGGCACACCGGTGGTCAGATTTACTGGTTCTGATTTTGAGCCCTTCACCCGTACAGTTTAGGTCCTATTTTCCATGTAAGATTTGAACCACTTCAAGGCATTACCAGTAATACCACAAAAAAATGTCAATCTTGACAGCATAATCTTATGGTCAATCGTATCGAATGCAGCATTCAGGTCTAACAAAACCAGAAGTACTCCATCTCCCTGATCTAATGCAACATCAATGTATTTTTTTATTTTTAGCATTGCAGTCTCTGTGCTGTGTCCGGGCCTGTAGGCACTTTGCAGTGATTCATGAAGATCATTTGAATACATATAAGTCATGATTTGATTAATTGCAACCACTTTTTCACGTAGTTTCGAAACATATGGAAGATTCGAAACGGGTCTGTAATTTTTCATCTGCTCGGAATCCAAACCTTGTTTTTTCAATAGAGGAAGTACCGTGGCCTGCTTGAGACTCACTGGTACATCTCCAGAAGAGAGGGAGTCATTAACTGATTTTGTCAAAAGAGGAAGCAACACATCTAACATGTCAGAATTTTTCAGTAATGATGTTGGAATAGGGTCTAAGATACAGGATTTAGTGGGTGATTGTTTTATCAACTTCAGCAACATATCAGATGAAATGGAATGAAACTCACAAACATTGCACGAAACATCCCTGGTATCCTGATTACATAGGGTCCCACAGTCAGTTTCATCTAGACATGCTCGAAGCTTACGCACTTTTTCACTGAAAAAATTGGCAAATTTGTTAGATAGTTCGACTGAGTCGGAGATGTTGGGTAATACCGTTTCTTGTTTGGAGAGTAGTGTACCCACCACTCTGAACATATCTTTGGGCCGTGTATCTCAAAGAGCTTCCATATAATATTCGGCGTTTCTTGGTTTTAATAGAAGGGGCATGTTCAATATATATCACATGGAAGCGGTTATATATCACATGGAAGCGGTAATTATATTTGGGCTATACCCAAATATATTGATTTTTCAACAGAACTTTAAACGTATTATTCTTGGCACGTTTTTGTAAGACGCTAATTCTCCCTGCGTTTTTATCTAATCAACTTGAAATTTTGACACAACATTCCCAGAGTAGTCAGGAGGGGTGCTATGACTTTTCTAAGACATTCATCGTGTTCTTCTGGATGAATCCAGGATTTTCTGGATCACTATACTCTTGAATGGCAAAAAGCAGCTTCTGCTTACTTGTAAAGTGGCAGTTGGCCTATAATTGGGTCCAATTCTGGTTCAATAGTGGACATGTCGGGTGATTCTCCATTCATTGCCAGGAGGGTGAACAGGGTGCCCCTATGTCCAGACCTACTCCACCCTTTAGTCTCTGGATTTGCTAATAAAAATACATTTATCCAACGTTTCAATTCCGGGCCAGCGTCGCAGACGGGGGCCGAGTATTGAACCAATATTGTGTATTTGGTATGGACAGTTGAAACCTTTCAAATGCTACAATTAAAATAACAGTTGCAATTCTTTTCAAACACAAAACGTTGAATCAATGTTGTTTTAATGTTGGGCTAGCGTCGCGGATAGTGATACACCATTAAATCAACAGAGAGACAAGTCAATGTGTGTACTGTGCTCCCTGAATGCGATTCCATTTGACAAACAAATATATATATATATTTAAAACTGCAAAAGCTCAGTGAGGACTTCTGAAATTTGAAATCCGAAGTCTAAAATTACAGTTCAGAATGGCTGCCAAAAAACTCATACGCGAAATTCCAATCAATCTGTCATAATAAAAATAACCCAACCAAATTCAAAATGGCCACCAAAAAAACTCATAAAACCTAGCCCAAATATTATTGTTACTTGAACAGTCACAATTCATCTAGTTCCTATTGAGCGTATAATAATCTTATTTTGTGAGTGACGCGTAATTGCAGTCAAAATTATTATACTTTTGTTATATAATACCGCTATTATATATCGTGTGGTTGTACATTAATTATGATAATAGCAGGCCAATTTTATAAGCCTATATATTCTTATACTTATTTCAGGCCTGGTCTATGCATCTAAGTTGTCCAACTAGCGTATCGTGCTGTCTGCGAACGTCGCGTACAGCTCCCCACATCGAGCACAATACATTGAACCAATGCGCGTTAATTTAGGGTCAGCGCCGCAGATGGTGGGCCAGCATTAAAACAACATTGCTTCCTGCTTTGCCCCCCCCGCCCCCCCTACTCAACCGCTCCTGACAAACAGGCGTTTTATATCGCAGACAGCTTGACAATTAACACTTAAGTGCCAATGATCCTTTATGTCTCTGTTCGTTTTAATACTGTGATGTATAATAACTAAATTTTAGATACACCGTACAAGTAACACTCACTGACTGAGTCGTAAAATTGCAATATCCCGACATATAACTACAATGTTCTCTAACGTAGTACATTTGGAATTCAAGATAACAGGTACAAATGCTGCCGTAATTCGTTGTTTAATAATTGTGATGTTTTTTTTAATAATTTCAAATACTTATACTTAATGCTGCATCTATCACATGTTGTCATGTGAATAATTGGTAATTAATTATTAACGAAATTAATTTTATGTCGGCTTATTAGTTTGTCGACAGTATTTACTGTTGGCACCAAAGGATCCCGGTCATATACAATATTATATAAAGTTCAATAACATCTGGTTACTTATAACGTATAACCTAGGCTGTGGAAGGTGTTGTGCCCAAGCCACCACTAGTCAGTGCAGTTTTCACACCTTTTCCGAGCTAGTTAAACAATTGATAATTTTCTGGTGTACATGTATCAGAGATGCTTAATTAATTGATTATTACTAGATATGTTAAAGATTTGTGGTAACCTGCAATCTTGGTTACCATTGGTGAATACAGTAAGTGTAAGGATACCCAATGAATGGCAGATTATTAATTACCTGTAATTTCCAGTAGTCTGTCCGCTAGTGTACTTTTTCCATGATCTATATGTGCGATGATGCTAAAGTTCCTTATTCTCTCAGGCGGAAACTCTTTCATTTCCAATGCTGCTTTTTTTAACTGAAATAGAAGGGAGTGAACAACAAATTATCCTGTGACATACATAATGTTCACTACATCCCCCCCCCCTTCAACATTTGAAATAGGATAATGTACACCGGTTGTGCCATTCTTAATTGCTTTTTCTCCAAAAGATGATCTCCTCTGGGAGCTGTGAAATCTTTATAGAGCTATAACAATTTTCTACAATAGAAATAATGGTCAAAATGTACCTCTATCTTGTACCCTGTAATCAGGCAATGCATCATTTTGTATAATACAACACAGTATGCATTACATGTATTAAAAAGTATCCCTACCTTTTTGTGTGGCAAAACTTCACCAGGACTTGTGGCATGATGTCTGGTCAAGTACAGATTCTGAAATCTATAATTTTGGTACACGATGAATCAGTTATATATAACGTAAAAATAGATACCTATCAGAGTCTATGTTTTAAATCTGTGGAGCTTTCGAGCTTATCCCAAGCTCTTCCTTGGCACGACTGATCAAATCCTCGTGGTCACTTCACATGACCCCCAGGTTAGAGGTCAGGTGACAGCAGCTCATTGAAGATTGTTGGTAGTTCGTAGCCCTGGTCGAGGTTTAGCACAAGGAATTATTGTACTTGACCTAAAACTACAAGAGGGCAGCCGATTTTTTTACCAAGTTCCTCTATAAAATCTATTGTATTTGACCGATTTGTATGACTTTTGCATTATTTCGTACACATGGTACAGGACATGATATGATAAAACTATATAAATTATTTGATGACATTGAGGATGAATGTATAGTTCAATGTCAAGGTCAAACATAAAGTATACAATGCAATACTTTACAGATATGATGAAATCATGGCCACTCTCTAGATGTGTGTGTAATTGTAGAAACAGATTTTGATATTATCAAATTTGCATAAATACAAAATAGCCGACACTGAAAAATAAACTAAGTCATAATTCTGTTGACTTCAGTCTCTAGTTGGCCTATCAAAGAGAGTAGTCCACTTGATAGTTTTATACATTGTTGTCACAAGGTCAAGCTATGTCAAGTGTACCAACAGATATTTAATATGAAATTTGCATAAATACAAAAAAGCCGCCACTGAAAATGAAACGAAACGAAGTCATAATACTGTTGACTTCAGTCTCTAGTTGGCTTATCAAAGACAGTAGTCCACTTGATAGTTTTATACATTGTTGTCACAATGTCGAGGTATGTCAAGTGTACCAACAGTTTTATCTTCAGTGGCAGCCATTTTAGACTTATGTTAATTAGATCATCAATAATTTATTGTTTCAATAATCACTCATTTAGTTTTATAAACAAGAGCACACTCGATAATAGCCCGCCGCCGAATTATGATAAAGAAAGTAAAGACGAATGTCATCACGTAAATAACAACCCAAGATATAAATGGTATGTTAAATAAGATAGATACATGTATAATATGATATACTATATAATACGTGCATAGACTACAAGCAGATCTATAAGATGCGTCTGACAAAAATGTTTTCTATTAGTGTCATAAAGATCATAGTCGATATATGAGGAGGGGGGTATTACAAAAGTGTCTTCATTTGTAAGCTTCACTCAAGCCAATGCGTTGAAGAAACCAGCCGCTTTTCAAGTTATCGCGCCCACAAGGTCAAATTATGGACGTAAAATAAATGTGAAAAATCGCAATAAGTCGACCATTTTGATTTTTTTACCGGCCATTATTGAGCTTGTCCAAGAACTGCTTATTAGTAACATGCCTAACAAACTTGAAGAGGATACTTGTGAAAATGTTGAAGTTATCGCGCCTACAAGGTCAAATTATTGACGTAAAATGAGAAAAATCGCAATAAATCGGCCATTTTGAATTTTTTTTCAGCCATTATTGAACTTGTTCAAGAACTACTTATTAGTAACATGCATAACAAATTTGAAGAGGATATGTGAAAAACTTTTCAAGTTATTTCGCCCACAAGGTCAAATTATTGACGTAAAATGAGAAAAATCACAATAAATCGGCCATTTTTTTTTTTCAGCCATTATAGAACTTGTCGAGAAACTACTTATAAGTAACATACATAACAAATTTGAAGAGAATATGTGAGAAACTTTTCAAGTTATCGCGCCCACAGGGTCACATTATTGACGTAAAATGAGAAAAATCGCAATAAATCGGCCATTTTTTTTTTTTTTCGGCCATTATTGAACTTCTCCAAGAACTACTTATCAGTAATATGCATAACCAATTTGAAGAGGATATGTGAAAAACTTTTCAAGTTTTCGCGCCCACAAGGTCAAATTATTGGCGTAAAATGTGAAAAATCGCAATAAATTGGCCATTTTTTTTTTCGGCCATTATTGAACTTGTCCAAGAACTACTTATTAGTAACATGCATAACAAATTTGAAAAGGATATGTGAAAAAATTTTCAAGTTATCGCGCCCACAAGGTCAAATTACTGACGTAAAATGTGAAAAATCGCAAAAAATCGGCCATTTTTTTTTTTTTTCGGCCATTATTGAACTTGTCCGAGAACTGGTCATTAGTAGCATGCATAACAAATTTGAAAAGGATACGTGAAGAACTTTTCAAGTTATCGCGCCCACAAGGTCAAATTATTGACGTAAAAGGTGAAAAATTGCAATAAGTCGGCCATTTTGAATTTTTTTTCAGCCATTATTGAACTTGTCCGAAAAGTGGTCATTAGTAACATGCAAAACAAATTTGGGAAGGAAACATGAAAAACTTTTCAAGTTATCGCGCCCACAAGTAAATGTTAACGCCGACGCCGACGCCACCGAACTTTAATTGCAATAGCCCACCTTTTTTAATTAAAATTAAAAGGCGGGCTAAAAATTAAAACCGCTAAAAAGCGTACATTTTGTATTAGACCTTGACTTTGTCCTATAAATTTACCTTGAAATTTCATATAAATATTTTTATTTGATTTACCAAATAAAAAAATATACCCCAGATTCATTTAAATCGATCAATTACGTTCAAAGGTGGACGCTTCCTTAATATTGGAATATTGCTAATGGCAAAAAAGGGCGTGGCCCAAACCCCCCCCCCCCCCCCCAAGAAAAAAAAAAATCGAGCTTAAGACTTTTTCTTGGTGCTACTAGAGACCTTACACTACAAATTGGTGAAAAAATCTGTCTGTCTCGTAGTTCCAGGTTCTGACATATTTTGACGTATCACGATTGACTCTCTTATCTTGGTTTCCAGAAGTTTTCCTCTATGGAGATGATCATATCCTGATCAATCACATGCTGGTGGTTAGCGCAATGTTCACCGACTGTTGAGAGTGTAGGCCTACAGGCTTTTACCAATCCTGGTTTCCTCATTTCCCCCTCAGTTGTCATCATCAAATGTTGAGCTCTATTTAAGAGGGTGCGTACAACCGAACGTTTGTGTTCAAGATGGTGATTGGAATGAAAGTTCAGGTACTGATCCGTGTGTGCTCGTTTTCTATACACAATGACGTGCGTACTACCTTCGTCCTTATTGTCCAGAAAAGGCAGCTTCCCATCACATTCGGCTCTGTGGTGAACTTAATTTTCGGGTCCTGGCTGTTAAGGTGTTCAGCAATATGATACTTGTATTGGAGAATTTTAACGAAGGTGTCGTCCGCGTATCAAAACCACACTGATGGTCTACTCTGGGCAGATTCCAAAAAGTGTTCTGCTCAAAATCTCCATGTAGAGCTTGGCTGCCATACATGTAGTAGTAGTAGTAAATCATTGCTTTACGTCACTTTTCGGCACAAAAGGTCTTTTAAGTGACATTATAATACGATAAAAACGTTGTAGTCAATTGATGAGATGAATGATGTACAGATGATGATGTGAGGGTGGGGGTGATAGGGCATGGTGGGTTATTGAGAGCGTATTCCTTCACTCGCCCGATAAGGGGTTCTGGGCATGTCTAGGGGATATACCCCCAGACATGCCCAGACGGCCGGAGACTTGAGTTTCGCCGTACAATTTAATGATGAAACTCTTCGGCATTTTGCGCAGCTCCGCTATCCTCGGGTCGGATAGTCCCCAGAGTAACAATAGGAAGGATCACTCCCTCCGGGTAACTCCATTCATCCCACATGAGAGACCTAATGTCAAACACGCTATTGCCAGTTATTTAAGGCTACCACAGCCTACATCAGCGCCAGCACTGATGCGGGTGCTGCATTGGCTCCGCTGTTGAGAACAACAAGACAATAAGTTGACTCTTCTTTGCCAGGGGATATGGATATGGAATTAGGGGGTAGGGTTACGTAAGAGTCTGTCGTTGATGTTTTGATTAACCAATCTGCACATGCAATATACCATATAACAGATAATTAAATTCCCGTTCTAATAATACATCACCCATTGCAGTAGAGGAGATAGTTGTCTCTCCACATACGCTTAAACATGTTTTTTATTATACGATAATCAGAATGAACAGCAAAACAAACTAGTCAAAATGGTCAATAAAAACAACATAATAAATGAAAGTTATTGGACATATCCATATATAGATACACCTCGGCAACCAGAGATGTTAGATCATCATCAGAGAGGGGACAATTAGAAGTAGTAAATCATTGCTTCACGTCACTTTTCGGCACAAATGGTCTTTTAACTCTTACACTGCTATGGGCGACTATAGTCGCCCAAAATAAACCAAGCGCAGCCTGCTGTGGGCGACTATAGTCTATATATAGACTATATAATTTCAAAAAAAAAAAAAAAATCACTTTCGTTTGTGGTGTCTTTTTATTTGCGCTTTAAAGATGGTTAATTGACTGATTTCGTAATATAATAGCTTTTAGTATCAGTTGTACATCAGATTTTTTTTGAAGAAAAATCGTGCCAGATATTACTTAGTGGGAGACCACACATGCTGCAAATTTTATGCAGCAGTGTAAGGGTTAAGTGACATTGTAATACGATAAAAACGTTGTAGTCAATTGACGAGATGAATGATGTACAGATGATGATGTGAGGGTGGGGGTGATAGGGCATGGTGGGTTACAAGTACGATTCAGTTGGTGAGGCAGTGGAGGACTTTGCTGCAGAGCCTAAACGGTTATAAAGCAAAGCTCAAGGCAATAGTGATGCTGAGACCAGACGAGAGGACCTTCTGAGAAGATTTCTGGAAGGAATATATGATGAATCTGCAAGATTTCATGCGGAGTACATCAAAAAGCCATATGATGTTGATGGAGCAGCGTTTGAGGTATTTAATTTCCTTCAAACCAGGTGGCGTGGTGATCGTGTTGGATATAAGTCAACTCGGCTGCAAAACGAGAGAAGAAGTGCCAGACGTGAAGCAGAGGCACGATCCACACAGTTGGACCAGTCAGAGAGCATTCAAAGTACAATCTCAGAGGTGTCACATTATGCTAAGAATCAGCAGGATGGAACATTGACGCCAAATGACAGATCTTACAGCAGAATACAGAACAGTTGACTAAGTTGAGAGTTTTGCGAGAGTTTTCCAGTCATTCAGGCTGTTCCATTTTGTTGGGTCTGGGAAAGTGGAAGGGTGGGGGTTTTGGGTGTGGAAGTCCAAATTACTATATTAGGGATTGTGAGTACCCGAAGACTGATTCAGTAGGAACCACACACTATAAGCCACATAGAACAGCTGGTAGAGTGAAAAGAACGGGAAAGTTAACTACGCCAAAAGAGATAGCAGAGAACGTGGGAGCTGAGAACACAGCACAGGCGTCAAACTGCTAAGGACCTTCCAACTTGGCCAGAGGGTAGGTCCGAGACAAGATGGCCTGTTGATCAAACAGAAAGTACCTTCAAGTATTTTGTCGACTGAATCAAGTGATTCAGATGAAAAAGTTCTAAAACTAGACACAGACAGGCTTCTTCAATCAGAAGTGGAGAAGGAACAACCTGGTTCTTCTGTAATAATGCCAGAGAATAATGCATATTGCATTGACACATGGGCATCTGTGTCGATGCTTTTCATTGCTTTGTTAAACTCGATCCCAGAGGGTCGCAGACCAGCAGAATCGCACTAGGGATTGACTTGTTGTTCTGCAGAAGTGCTATGGAATCTCTAGGGCGAGTTCATTTTCATTTGGAGCTGAGTGATTTGAAAACAAATGCAGAAATGATGGTCTGCGGTATTACAAATGAAGTGCTGTTTTGCGCGAATCTTCTACATGGTCAGTTGGAAGGTCAACGGGCTGCTCTGTTATTAAACGATAACAAGATAGTGTATCAAGGCGTTACTACTCCCCCTATTGTAAAGGAATAGGCTAGACCATCTATCAGGAGAGCTGTATCAGCTGACCATTACATAGTTCCACCAATGAGCGAGATGCATTTGGATGTTTATATGGACCGTGGAAATGAAGAGAAAGCGGATAGATGTATGCTTCTAGAGCCTAATCACAGGATAGCTGACATGGGGTTAGCCATGGCCCCTTGTGTGGTGAATGTATCCGATTTTGCAACGGTTAAGGTTCTGATGAATCTACCCCAAGGAGCAATTGTTATCATGGTTATTGAGCAGGACAATGTGCAGGGGCAAGCATATATCAAGATGACGTGAAGATGACGTGATGCCATTCTTGAAAACAGAGGAGGATTGATTGTCCAAAGCTTGGAACGATCAGGTGATAGTGGATGATGTCAGTAATACAACCCAAGATACACCTGGTGTCCCACCACATTTCTGGAGTTTTTTGAAAGAACGATAACGGGGGGAGCATTGAAGAAGGCAACGCCATTCGGAATCTTCCAAGGAGGCTACCGGTTTAAGATGTACTCATTTGGGGAGGCTGTCAACGGATATATTAGATCCCTTGCTTACTGCTGCCCCAGGGAATCGGTGCATTCTGGTCGTAACCAATTATTTCACAAATTGGGTGGAAATCGTGGCTGTACCTGATCAAACAGCAGAGACGGCAGCTGAGCCAATATTGATAAGACAGTTTGGTTGTCTGTTGGACATTCAGTGATCAGGGATCAAATTACCGAAGCACATACAGATGCACATACGAGACCGGGTGCTGCTCCGTCATTTTGACAAGCGAGACAACACAGGTTCACATTACCAATTCATCGTTCCAGGAAGCATGCAGAAAGAGTTTATAGCACAGATGTACTTGACCTCTGGTCATTTGGGAAGAAGAAGAAGTGGGAGACGGCACTGCTGAGATTCTTCTGGTATAGGGTACGGGACGCTGTCAACCAGTTTGTGAAGCAGTGTGATAACTGTGGGGAAAATAAGGCGGTCACAAAGACGCCAAGGGCTCCTTTGGGGAAAATGCCAGCAGTAGCGCCTATGGATAGGCTGTCAACGGATATATCAGGTCCCTTGCCTACTACTGCCCCAGGGAATCGGTACATTCTGGTCGTAACCGATTATTTCACAAATTGGGTGAAAATTCTGGCTGTCCCTGACCAAACAGCGGAGACGACGGCTGAGCCAATATTGATAGGACGGTTTGGTTGTCTGTTGGACATTCACAGTGATCAGGGATCAAATTACCGAAGCGATTCAATTAGACTACTATGGAATCAGAGGTGGTACTTTGACCTCGATAAATTCTTTTTTGTCAAGCTGTACACAGCAGGTTGTCCTTGAGTGAGGTGCTTCTGGAACTGTGAATGTTACATGGTTCGGTGCCCCACAGGGCTCTGTCCTTGGGCCAATACTGTTCTTATTATATACATAAATGACTTAAGCAAATCACTCATCTCTAAGGTTACACTTTTCGCAGATGACGCAATTGTGTATAAGGAAATAAATTCCACGGATGACTGTCAGATCTTCCAGAATGACTTAGCTGAACTAACATCATGAAAAGATTTGTGGCTAATGAACTTTAACTAGAGTAACTGTGGAGTTCTGACAGTCACCCACAAAAGACTACCAATTGTATTCAATTATACTATGCATGACCAAATTCTCAACAGAGTAAAAGATACCAAATACCTTGGAGTTCCCATTACATCTTATCTAAATTAGAGCAAACATATCAAGCAGGTAAAAGGCAAGGCAAACCAGATGTTGAGAAATGTGGTGATATTATTTTTTATTCTGTGGGCCTATCTGGTGACCAGGCGACAGTCAACCCAGCATGTATGCAGCGTGTACAGCCTCAACAGGTAGACCTTTAGCATGTTTAGGGCCTACTACTCAGCAGACAGAAACATCGATTCAACGTTGATTTGATGTTGGTTCACCGTCTACGACACTGGCCCAACATCAAATCAACACCTATGCAATCACGACCTCATTATAACTTATGTACCAGTTATTAGTCCGTTTTCTAGTCAAAGCATGAAACAATTAAACATGATTTTAACGTTGTGGGCCTCTATTTAATCTTGCAAAATTAATTCTCCTTTGTATCACAAGGTCATTTATAACTCAAAATCAATATAGAAAACAATGAACACAGTTTCATAAGCCGTAATATAAATTTTATCATCTATGCTATCACTTGTATTATTCATATCAGTATTCACAACATTATTTACAACATTATTTACAACATTATTTATTCATCAATATTCACAACATTAATCATAACATTATTAATTCATTATCAATAATATAACATTATTAATTCATATTAATATTCACATCATTATTCATATTCATATTCACATCATTATTCATTATCAATTCATTCATTCGTATTCATAACATAACTAATAAAATTAATACAAATTGAGGTATATGCCAATTCTATATAAAATGTAGCCTATGTATCACATCAGCAGTAATTATTATTATCCATGTGTACATCTATATTTCAGTTCGTATAATGTATAGATCTATGCTGATTGCAATGTAATAAAAGGTTTAATATGTTAATTTTTGTTTTTTTATTGTCATTGTTCGAGCAACACGCTTCCTCTTAATCTGTCCCTTTTTTTCCTCCATTTTGGCCTGAAGCAAAAACATGTCTTATTGAATCTGTCGACTCCACTATTTTAGAATTGACAGGCTTGCACTGTCCCATGAATTTGATCAAATGTCTTTTTTGTTTTTCTGGTGGTAACTGAGCCCAAGTTGATGAAGGGACTGAAAAACGTTTGTAATCTGCACACAACTCAAATTCCCCTAAACCTACAACAGCTCTTTCTAGCTCACGATACTGTCCACACACTACACCGTGCAAGTTTGTGATTAAGTCGGGAAGAGGTTGGGGTTTCTAGTTAATAGCTTGCTTCAACACATGGTTAATACTCTCGGAGTTATTGTTTGTCCAGCTTCTCGGGGGGAGAAGCAAGACGATTTTTTTTGAAATGTCAATATTGTTTTTGAATAATGGCACAATGTCATTCGTGAAATATTTTTTGAACTGGGGGGCCAGATTATCTATTGTTTCTTGGACTGCATGTAGCCGACTGTCAAATACAAGAAAATCATCAGATTCAACTTAGCCGTCCTTGCCGAAAATGTCTTCAATTATTTTAGTTTTTAGTATTTTAGTTTAGTTCTGTCTGTGTCGCAGAGGCCGACTGTATCCTTTAAATACTCTTGAGCGGTCCCTTGTAGGTGACGTGTGCAACTCAGTCTGCCACCACCTGGAAAGGCCTTACAAATGGAACGCTCTTCATCGCTACCAGTTACTGGTTGGCTGGTGGTGCCCTCTAACTTTATGGCAAGATGATCAAATAATTGTCTATATGACTCATAGTCAGAATGTCCGTGAAGGTACATTGGACCTAGGAATAGAGGATGATCATCAGTAGTCTTTCTGGTGACAGACGAGTTTTTAAAAACACCAACTGTGACGTGAATCTGTCCAAGATTAAAAATCTTGTCGAAGGATAGGACAGTGGTTTGTGAAAAAGGGGCTGAGCTACAAAGTACACATTTTCTTTTAGTCCCCGAGGTACACACTGTGGCGGGTCAATGTAGTCTTCAGTGTCTAAAAAAAAATTCTGTGATTTTGGACCTGATGGCAGTTGTTTACCACCGTGGCCACTATTGGTTCTGCAGGGATGGATATGTTTGAGGATATTGTGCTACATGTATTTGGTGTTGCGGTGTGATTGATGAGAGTAGTACTATCGTTCACTTTAGATATGTCCAAAAAGTCACTGATATGTGAAGACTCCTTTGCTGAGGTGGAATGAATTGTGTCCTGTGAGAGTGACATGGAAATGTCTGTAGTGGTATTCGAGGTAACAGGGGTTGAACACTCATTCATTGCAATTTGACGACCTTTGGTGTTTGTTGGTGTTGTTGTGAGATCAACATGTCTACCTTGCAGAGACTTTATTTTTTTTCTAGTTTTTTTTACTGGTGTGTCAGAAGTAGTGACGACTCGTCTTATTAAAGCAGGCCATTCTTCGTCGATGGTAATTATCTTTGTAGACAGAGGTTGTGTTTGGAGCAGTAGGATGGAACAAAAAGGCTTTGGCTGGTGTTTGGAGGCTAGACCACATGATCTTGATATCAGTTGGTTGATTTTTCACATTGCGCCCACCAGGGTTCCCCACAGAAAAAAAAATCATCCGGTCGTTATCTTAAAAATCTTTAACTTAGCGCGCGCGAGCAGCATAATAAAATATTTACTGTTGCATGCGCGCGATAAAAAAAATTAAAGTTTTTTTCATTTGTGTTTGCCTGACTGTCTGTGTGCCGTCGCCATACTCCAGCATACCCAGCATACGTCAGAGTTATGTCATTTTGATTGAATTTGAGTGGAATGGTCTAAAAGTGTCTGAAATTGATAATTTGGAAAATAGAAAGTTCCTAGAAGAGTCTCATCTTAATTAAAATTTAAATAAGAAAGTTCTCTTGTTCTGAATTCTGTTATTTTGTCTTGTTGATTTGATGGTTTGTGAGTTGTGTATTTGAGTGTAGGCCTATGCATGTTTTCTTGGTGTTTTATGGGTTTTCGGTGAGAGCTATTATTCTGTTATTGATAAGTGTTGTTGTGTATGCCTGACAAGGTTTGTGAGTTGGTATCACTCACTCACCAACGCGGTGACACTTTGGTGAGTGACAACGAACGTGTCGTGGTGACTGGCAACGCTAGAAGTGTTGGCCCGTCCGCCAGCGTCGCGCCGATGCCGGCTCAGCACTGTTAGCGCTGGACTGACATTGGCACAGCGGTGGACTGGCCACCCTGTGACAGCACTTTCTACACTAGCTGTCAGCGCTGCTTCTGCCAGGCGTAGGCTTACATCTATGTTATGTACACCAGTTGAATAGTAATGCATTCATATCTCTATTATCAAAAACATTCATACAGTCACGCAATCAAACTCAACCGACCGTGGCCATGTAGCATACAGCACATGACGGGTGGCCCAGAGGTGGGGGGATTATGGGGGGTGGGGAAGGGGGGGGGGTGGTAGCACGTATCTTGTCTTACATGTACACCTGGTCGCTAGACCAACACAGTTAGACACTGGCGACGGGAATATTAGCTAATCTACCAGCTGGATAACAGCCGGATGTGACCTATTACATGCTGGTCGGCATAAAATTCATCCGGTCGGCATGCCGGCATTTCCGGTACTGTGGGGGGTGTGCGGTGATCTCGGCCTTCGACGATCTCGGCCCGGGTGATCTCGGCCCGTCCGAGGTGATCTCGCCCGGTGATCTCGGCCCGTCCGCGGTGATCTCGCCCGGTGATCTCGGCCCGTGTCCTGTCCCCGATGTGAGCATGCCACAACCTCACAAGCCCCACAAGCACCGCTGCATGTGCGGCGCTCATCGCCGGAGATCTCGCCCGGTGATCGCGCCCGGTCACTGATGGCAGACACCAGTCCAATACCATGAATACAGCAACTAACACGTTAATCGTACACTGTCTGCAGGCCTACCAGACATATATAGGATCACCAATGCGCTTCCGATTCTCGGTGACACCAGAACACAACGAACAGCAAGTAATTAAGACTCTAAAGTAGGCTACACACTAATAATTAATGCAATAATTTATTCACAATTTGCAATGCAGGGGTGAATATAACATGAAACATGAATTGACATTATTGTCGCAAGCTAACATGACCTGCTTATTTCAGAATCTACATATTATAATGCATATTATAATGCATATTATAATGCTCAATATTTCGAGTTGTTAACGCAATGTATTATGTTAAAAACCTAAATGTCGCTTCTGGAGCTTCGTAGTGTTGATTAAAAAAACATCTAATTTGTATTCATTTTAATTATATACCAATGTTTTGCATCTAGGACTTATATGGTTAATAATTTTGGGAAAAATGATCAAAACATCATTATATTTTAGAATTACATAGCTACATTAAAAAAATATATTCTTATTGTGTTCCTTAATTAGTAGCCTTTTAATTGTTATTGCTCATTTCAATTCGTTACAAATGTTGGTATGTAGCACTTCGAGGGTTAATAATTGAAAATACTGTCAACCTTTCAAAATTATGATAAAAAGTACATAACCGAATTATAAAAGCATATCGTGTGGAGAAAAGAACGCTCCCATCATAATTTTTGTTCGTTTAAATCACAACGCCAATATCTGGTTAGCTCACCAATTTTGTCCACATTTACTGTATTGGCCTCCCCAATATTCATATTACTGAGATCCATACCTTTAAGTTGATGTAGGATGCATCTTAAAAATTAGAGTTTGGGTGTGAAAAAAGATCGCACAATTGCCGCGGCATTAATAACATACATAAGATTAAATAAAAAGATCAATGATGGGCGGGACGTTTGTTGTGGTTTGAGAGGGCGGAGTTTCCCTGTGATGACGTAACAGACTGCACACCTTGTGATGAACAAGGGCCCTCTGATTCGACATCTGTCTTTGACTTGCACCTCCTCTCAACCAATGAAACAATAGGCTTTATAATTACCTTAATTCAACAGGTTCAACCAAAAAAATGTTATGGTTGTTTTCAAATCACGTAATAAAATAGGTGGCCAGAGGTGATGACACGGCGGTCGTTTGATGAATGCCCCTTCTTCACAACTCACATTGTGCAATGTTATGCTTGTTCATGATTATAGCATGGAGGAACATTTCAACTTGTTGTGAGGATATAACACATTTCAGAATTACAATTGTATTGCTGTTAGCGCTTTAACTATCGATCAGCGTTCTCGCTTGTATTGTATTGCAAGGTGTTATGATCGCGACAATTTTGTGAAGCACATCATGTTTCTTAACGTGTAGTACACTGTTAAATACCACATGGCGGAAAGATGATTAGAGCCCATTCATTTAAGCTCGTTAATCCTTGATTAATTTATCGCCGTTTTATTCCTTTCCCAATTATTTTAAATAAACATAATCTTATACATGTTATATGAACTTGATCTCTTATCGACCATTGACGGGCAGTTACGCCATCTTCGGCGCCGCCAGTGAAATTAAAGCAGTGGCTAGATGATGTTTAAATATTGGCCCAGCATTACAGGCGCCGGGCCGTCATTGTAACAATATTGTCCGTTCGCTTGGCCACGTTAACCTTTTTACACCGATCAAACTCTAGTAGGCCTAAACATCTAGCCATGGATGAAGGTCGGGATGGATTATTGGAGCGTTTTAAACCTTTACAGGCCTACAGGCTTGGTAGTTATTCTATAAATAATATAATATCAAGGATACAATACTTTATTATTATGATCTAAAAGATTTTCTCCATTTTGGAAATAACAATACCGTATTTATATCTTTAACAGTGCTTTATTGCTGCGGGAAATTACACGCATTTAAAGAAAATCACAGCCTGTTTTTCAACTGGATCAGCTATAAATGCGTCCTTTGCGATATAGCAATAGTAACATTTTGTTCATTTTTGTTCATTTTGCTATATAAAACCAGTTACCCGGAGCTTACATTAAAGGGTCCTAATATTTCATATTTTATTCGCATGCATCACCAAATAATATTATGAGTATAGCTAGGCCTATAATATGTCTCATCTTTAGACCATCTTTAAATTATTTAGTCCTTACAGTATTTAACAAATTGTAAATTATAACCATTTTATCATTTTGAACAATATACAAATATAGGGCCTATATACATGATATATTTCATAATAGTACTTTAGTCACATGCATCACTTTTAGCGCATGTTCTGGAATAAAAATTATATAAAATATATTACGTTCACTTTAAAGGCGTTACGTCATAGCGATTAGTAAACGGGATGCCACCTCTCGCGAAATAACGTTTCTAGGGCGAGAGTGGGCGTGAGCTGTAATCATCAGTAGGCCTATTACGGTTGACCAATCAGTGTATGACAACTGCTGTCAATCAACCTGTGACGGTGACCTGTGCCTGAGCAGCAGTAACTATTCCGGGCTTAAAAATAACCACAGCCGATACAACATGCTTCCGCACGGCCCGTGAGGCTATTATAACCTTTACATTCCAAAGTCTTACAAATGTAGGCCTACCTATAATGTCCAAAATAATCCTCATTCACTATAATGCCCTCTCACCAAGCCGTCTCGTAAGCAAAAGGTAGCCAATTCATCGTAAAACAGGTAATACAATACATATAAATAAATAAATTTCTGGAAAAAATGTTCAGCGTATTTTGCGCTAAATATACAAGAACAAATATTGCATGAACTGGTGAAATAATTACTTTTATAGGCCTAATAATTATAGATCTACATAGGCCTGTCTTCGATAAAATTGTACTGCCTATTATTACTGTACGGTTCACAGATATGGGGAACAGATTGGAGCAATGTCATTGAAAATGTAGGCCTACATATTTCTATTATATTGTATGGATCTATGTCTAAGCATCTAAGTATTTTTTAAATAGGCTAATATCACCGCGGTGATAACGTCTTTAAGCGTCCGAGATAACCGGGCGAGATCACCGGGTGAGATCTCCCGGCAGCCTGCCGTCAATGTGTTCTGATACAGGGGTAAGGTGGTCAGGCCAGTCGGGGGCCGACCGGGCGAGATCACCGGGCGAGGTCACCGGGCGAGATCACCGCACACCGGGCGAGATCACCGGGCGAGATAACCAACGGCCGTCCGAGATTACCCGGGCCGAGATCGTCGAAGGCCGAGATCACCGGTATTCCTGTGGGGAACTGTGGCGCCCACACACTCTTCTGGTCCAGCTGGATAGGATTTCACCTGTTGAAGGGTGGTGGGACATGATGGGGACCTATCACAGCGCTGAGTGCATATATATGAGATAGAGACATGTATACGCTAGGCTTACATGTGGATGAAAGTAGTTCGTAATAGTTTGTTGTCTCTTCAATGTCAGCACTTTGAACTTTATAATGATCAGGATTTTGAGCTATCTCCAAAGATGTGAGAAAACGTAGTAGGATGTGGTGTGTTTCAGTTCCATACAGTGCTCGGGATACGGCGCGGAACAGGCAGTTCCCGTCACCTTCAATGGAGATTGGCGTGTGGTGGTCTAGTAGGCCTGGCTTACATAGTTTAAGAATGGCGAGAGCTGTTGCATCGATGACACCGTTGGAGGCATTATCTGTGGGAAGTTGTTGGGGCAGGTGGACCTTGTAAGTTTGTAGGAGAAGACAGAGTCGCACGAAACATTACCAAATGGCATGAGTTATGTGAGCTTTATAAATTCCCTCACTTATAAGGATAATCATATATAGTAGCTCGCATAGTCATAAATAGACAGAGTCGCACGAATACAATATATATTGAATCTAAACATACACTGTAGATACAGTTCTCGGTTAAAACAGGTGTTATCAAGATTAGACATAGGCACTATATTTTTGTTATATATATCTGTTATTTCTGTTTATTTAGTATTACGATAACCACATCTTTTATATTCTCATTTGAGACCCACTTTAAGATATCTGCATCCACTAGTACTGGGAGTGCGACAGCAATTTCAGAATTTGTGGCCTGTAGTGGATAGAGACTAAAATGTCCGGCATGAAAGGGTAATCACTTCTTAATCCCCCATTAATCAGCTATACGCGCCGTCAAATTAATTAGCATCGCATGATTTTCGGCGATTTCTCTGTCAATTTTAAACTGATTTCCTTCAAATTTTGCAAAGGCTATTTTCTATTCAAATCCCAACAACCCTGGAAATTTCTTAAAATTATATAGACTATACTCGCTGTCAAATTAAAAATGATCAACCTAGATCGCATGATTTCTCCGTTAATTTTGAACCGATTTCCTTGAAATTTTGCAGAGGCTATTTTCTATTAAAATCTCAACAGGGGTACAAATTTCGCAAAATAATATTGAATATTTCAAAAGTTTGACCATTTGCCATGTAATAAAATTGTAAAATTAGTTTAATGGGGTAAAAGAGGAACGTTGTAATTTCAATTCATCACATGTCAAATGGTCTAACTTTTGAAATACGCTATATAATTTTACGAATTTTAAAAATGTAATTATTTTTGTTTAAATTTTTTCAAACAAGGATGGAACAGCAAGCTGTTCTGATCAATATATTTTTTAAATTTTTCGAATACATCGAATGATGTTGCTTAGGGAGCTCTTTTATTAGGCATCGATATTGTGAAAATCAGCCCTTTTTCCGTGATTTTGCACTCAAGAAAAGTGGTGAGATGAAGTTGCAGTTCCTACTCCTATTTAATCACAATAGGTAGTCATGGTGACCATTTATTATTTAGAATTATGAAGAAAAATAATATATCAATTGGGATAAATGGTTAATGACATTACAAAGGATTAAACTTCCCGTATTTTTCTATGTATTTGTACCCATACAACAAGTCAAAGTAGCAAAACAAAGCATGTTATCTACGAATTACCAACCAAAACACGCCCTCCTGGGCCTATCTTCCAGTTGTCACATCCATCCAACAATTATATGTCTTTTATTCGAAATTTTACAGCCTAATTTGTTGCATCGACTATCAGAATACAATTAAACACAGTTTGCATACTTTTTATTTCTATTCAACAGCAGAAACATGGAAATATATAATCCTTACCCTGCTTCAATGCCCTATACACACATGGTCTCACAACCCCAAGTGCCAGTTCCATTGAAACGCATGTAGGCTTATAATGCCAACATTCCAAGGGCCGAAATCACCACTTTCGTCCCTAGCTGCACCCCCTATGTTGCACACCATAATAAAGCCTAAGCTGTCCTTTTTCAAAAACTGCTTCGAAAATGGTATGCTAACTTCCTGTGTTTTGAGTTACGCTCCCATGTTGGTAAAAAGGTCCATTTTGCCCAGATCTCCCGAAATATTCTTGCGCCCATTCCCAGAAAAGACACAAATTCTTCTCACCGCATGTGTCCATCCGAAAATCTCACATAACAGTTATAGTCTACCTCATATCAGAGATAGGACAGCGAAAACAGTGTGTGCTTACAATTTATCCACATAATTACAACATTCCTGTATTTTTCTTAATTCACCAGAGGCGGAAACAACCATTTAAAGCAGTAATTTGGGTAGGGATTCTCTAGTCAGTAGCCACCCCGCTTGGATTTCGGCTCATTTAGGGTGGTGAGACCATAAGTGGACAAGTCATACCAGACGGTAGGTATGAAAAGCGAGGGAGACCTATAAAGCGAAAGAGGATCAATAAGAGGCTTCGTATGGCAGTGTAATGCATGTATATGATGTATATATCGATGTCACAATAAAATATATGCTTGTATTGTCGCTATGCAATTATTTTTTTTTTTTTTGGGAGACAATACAGGTCCAGTTTTGTGAAAGAAAGAGACTCCGCTTCGTTTAAAAGTCTCTTTCGCTTTGACAGGCGGCTGTGAGCGACACCTGGTGTGTACCCGGTAATCATTTAGCCCGCTCGCGTTCCTGCTAAAACACGAACATCACGTATGTATCTAACGTTACCACTGGCGCACGAATCATTAGTAATCAGCCAAAATAAAAAAAGTAAATAAATAAAGAGTTATAGGGTACTTTTTAATAATAAATAATATATATATGTTTTATATATGTAAATGTAACGAAAATAATATTTAAATCTCCTTAGTCTCCACAAGTATTCCTACCTTTTCATCGCAATTGAACAAATAGGCCTACATATTAGTAATAAAAATCACACAGAATAACAAGAAATAAAAGAAATACAAACTGATCATGACTCGCACGCCGGCATAGGGCCTATTGTATCATGGGCGCGTATTTTCCAAACTCTGGCCACAAAAAAGAACACTGTATACAGGCTAATAGCTTACTATCTATAATACTATAACAATACCCTGTAGCGCTCAAGATTACAATATAAACTAGTTGCATCTGGATATGTATGTCATTCATATATATATAGCCCTATACACCAAAGCTCTCTGTGTATTTAAGAGTCGGTCTAGGTGAGATGCAATTGAAAAGAAAACCGCCTAAAACACAATTAACTTAACAGTGGATAACACACGGGGGGGGGGAAGGGTGTCACCTCCGCGTGGTCCCCCCTGGGCAACTTCTTAGAAGGCCAAGCACACCCAAACCTTTCATCAAACCAGGTTTTTCTATTTTTTTGACGTGAAGTTTTTTGTGTTTGCTTTCCGGTGGTACTGAGGTTGTTATGTTTATTTTCGAATAGTTTTTAGTTCAAATTCTTTATATATTCTCTATATATTCATATTTATATATTTTATATATTTTTTCATTGTACTTGTGGTGCCTTACAGTGCTCTCACGGATTATGATCGCTCTGTCGTGCTAGTTCTCGATGACAGACCCGATCCCCAGCTGTGGGGGCATTGTAGGTCTACTCATAATTCCTCTATGATTTGTTTTTTGTGTTTGCTACGGCTTTGAATTTTGTATTATATTGTATATTATGTATTTGTGATAGATAGATAGATTTATTCAGCATTCACATAAAATAGGGTTAACAATCAGTATGATAAATACATTAAGTATTCAAAAATACAATGTGACCACCATTCTGGAACACCAGGGATAAAAACACTGAAAAGTATCCTGGTGCAGGTCACTTATTTCCGCAGTGGTCCCTATATGCTGTTCCAGAGTGGCGGCGACAAGAGCAAGTTATTTTATACTTTCAATAAATACATTAGCTATATCATTGATTCTGTAGTTAGCTACACGTCAATGGTTATATCACAGATAAACTGGTGACTAGGAAAGTCATAGCATTTTCACAAAAAAATACAGGCAGAAACTGCCTCGACTAGATGAAATATGAAAAGATTATGAAAGTTTATAAATAGTGCATATGATGAAATATATTTTATCGATGATAATATACACAAATGGAACCCTTATTATTTACAAGGGTTTCTGGAGCAATTTCCAGACTCTGCTTGTTATAAATTAATTAAAAACATTGTAAAAAACGAGCTGAATAAAATGGCCTTATAATCTCTTAGAGCACATGAATCTGCAAACATACCTGCCTATATTTATAAGGCTGTATGATTGTAAATGTGATTAGTAGAAATGAAAATCACTCCGAGCTTCAGTAATTAGCTCTTCTCTGAGATGCTTATTGACTCCTTTCTTAAACGAAAGTAAGTCTTCAGCTGATCTCAGAGAAACTGGGAGCGCATTCCATATCTTACCGGCTGAGAATCTAAAAGTCTTTTTCCCCGATGATTTTACGTGGGGTAGAACAACTGATAGAAAACTATTTCTGGTGAAAAAAGAATGTTGATCATTGACCATGGAAATGTCCCGCTTTAAATATTGAGGGGC
The DNA here is from genome assembly GCA_964017125.1 of Flabesymbios commensalis. Taxonomy (NCBI): domain Eukaryota; kingdom Metazoa; phylum Annelida; class Polychaeta; order Terebellida; family Flabelligeridae; genus Flabesymbios; species Flabesymbios commensalis. The sequence goes on from OZ024913.1 coordinate 53,669,915, forward strand.
ATTTCCATGGACAATTCGATACATATTGTTTAGCTTGATTTGTTTAACCCTTTGACAAACTGGGATCCAGTGCAACAAAGTAAACTCTTCTATGCCAATGTGAGACCTAGGGGGGTAGCCTAGAACAAATCTCATAGTTTTGTTTTGCAAAATTTGTAGTTTCTTTTGTAAGTTGACCTGGAGACCCTCAAACCATGCGGAGCAGGCATAATCAAAATGACATAAAATTAAAGATGTAGCCAAAAGTTTCCTAGAATTTCTATTCAAATATTTAGCCTGTCTCCATAGAAATTTGAGTCTAGAGTTTCCCTTTTTTAAAATACTTTCAGCTATATATTTCCCTCCCAGTGACTGGTCTAGGCTAACTCCCAGGTATTTCACATTATCTTTGGCAGTAACTTCATTGTCTCCACATATAATTTTCATGGTGGACTGTTTGCGTATTTTCTTATGTGAACCAAAAAGAATACTTTCGGTCTTTCCCAAGTGAATGGATAGCTTATTATCCACTAGCCATTCACTTAGGAAAGTCAGTTCATGTCCAAGAGTTTCCTCTATGACAGAAACCGATGTACATTACCTATCATGTTGAATGCTTGTTGTATGAATGTTGTATGTCAATAAAATATATATTATATTTACGCATAATATGTGTTATTGTGTTTTTTTTTATATATAATTAAAATAATATATTACGCTGCTATCAACGCTATCCTGATTGCTTCAGTACTGTACACGGTCTGTCACTTGTGACAACCCGTTCTATTCACCAGATGGCCCCACTGTTGGCCGACTGGGCAATCTGACAAAATGGCGGCCACCGGCGATCTTAATAATGTCTCACTCGTTGTTGTTATCATTCTTTTTGTCAACTGTTGCAATAATTATAGCCGGTTTCGATACAGTTATATGTATATTATGATGTTTATAACATATATTTGTATATTTAGTTATAAATTGCCATCTCATATACACACATTCGGCCTCTTATTGATCCTCTCTCGCTTTATAGGTCTCCCTCGCTATTCATACCAACCCATACCAGACCAGTAATATGAATGGGCAATGCCCAGAGTGCGAGCGGAGCACCAATTACTGAATTATTTTAGTGAATTAATAAGTTGGGCTGATTACAAGAGATATAATCATATATACTCAGAGTCAGATTATCGATGTAGGGTCTCACCACCCCAAATGCCAGTCCCATTGAAATACATATAAAATTAATTCCACGGGCCGATTTTACTTATTTTTGCCTTCCCCCCTATCTAGTGCCGTTCCGCTCAGGGCCGTATATGCGCAGAAGGGAAGTCTCAGCACGAGGGAAGCTTAAGAATACGACAGGTTTATTCTCAGAATTGCTTTACATGTGAAATGGTCTAACTTTAAAATAGGCCTACTGCTAGGCCTATAGACTACACACTAGAATTTCGCGAAATTTTTCCGGGGTTGTTGGCATTAATATATATAATATATGCTAATATTCGCTACAATAATAATAATAGTTACAAAATTTCGTGAAAATCACTTCAGAGTTGACTGGGTATAATCATCGAGAAATTAGCTCCCATAATAATTGTCTGAAGGCCCAGGCAGCCTGGTTTCAGGGGTAGCTAAATTAAACAAACAAACACGAGACATTGTGGCCCCTAGTCTAGAGGATTAATCCATGTAGACCTGCTGTCCGTGGTTGTACAACAATAGTCCGGTCAAGAAAGCTCTCATAGCCTTGTAGATAGGAAAAGTTTTGGACAAAATATGTGTTTCTCTATTAAGCTTCTATATGATCTTTTCAAACTGTGCGAATGGCATTGGCAGGGTCATTATAATTATGAGTGACCAATATATTGTCGGAAAGCCCCGACAGCCCGCATGTCAGCTAGCTAAATCAAGCAAGCAAAACAACACACTCCACCATCAGACAAATCATAAAACTAGACTAGTCTAACTATTGGATAAATCTTGGTCTAGAATTAGACTAGAGACTCTACCAGAATTAATTTTCTTATTTTTTAAATGTCCGAAGAATGTTGGATATACGAATCATTACATTATGGAACACAGTTGAGTGAAGGAAGGCCATGTTCAAATCACACAAGGCCGAGATGACTGTCAACATAGGTTAAGTGGGACTATGTGTTTTTGGCCTTGCATATTCTAGCTGCCAAAATTGAAGAAGTTGTCAGTTATATCAAAGCCCAATGCATCCTTTGTTTTTTTTAAATAAAATTAAAGTGTCATAAGCGCAGTGTGACAGGTCAGCACTAGACTATTTGCTTCGTGAAGGTTGGCTTTTGACATGTCAATAGCATTAATAGTCAGCACTCACACAGTGACAGAATAAGTATTTTGTGACAAGAGACTTTATATTAAACCGCCTGGTGAATATCTGTGTAACTATTTCGGCACAATATGTCTACATGTTATCATGCTGTAATCTCATATTATATCTTTTGTCCGTATCCTTGATATATTAGTCGAATTTAACAAATATTCTGCCCCTATTCCATATTTTACAACGATTTTAGGTGTTCAAAAGAAAGATTTATTCAATTTGTTGCTGACCTGCCAAATTATTTTGCTCGGATATCCAAGATGGCGGAATAACAAAGATGGCGGATTGGGCAACAACTCCAGTGAATCAGTCATATATGGTCTCACCACCCTAAATAAGCCGAAATCCAGGGAGGTGTCTACTAATGATGGAATCATCACACAAAATATTTTTAATGCGGCTGTTCCAACCTCTATTGAAACAAAATAAAATACAAAGAAGTAATAATTTTGTGAATATTTAATAAGCCCACGTTATCTTCTTTGTCAAGGATATCATATATAACTGTTTCATGATAACCTCGCAGGGATACAGTGGGTTAAAATGATGTGTGTCTGTTCTGTGAAAGAGAGCACGGATTATAGCCCAATTTTAACAGTATTGACTTGTTTACACTCTAGGGGGCGTAGCTCAAAATCTGTCTGGTAACCATACCCATAGCGGGCCTGTTTTCGAACAAGGACATCTCAAGCTTTATCCTGATATGTCACACTAAATATCTAATAGGGTGAAAAATGGTGAAATCGGCCTGCGGAATTGAGGCAGTTTACATGTGTTTCAATGGGACTGGCATTTGGGGTGGTGAGACCATCAGTAGACACAAGGGGTTTGCATGTTCTGGTCCTTTCTTGACATATTCCAGCTGCTTGATAAAAAATCTGCAGCTTGATATCTATATTTTATTGAGTTTTACTATCGCTGTAACAATCTAAGTGTAATAGTTTTGATTAGAAAGTATATAATTGGTGAATAAATGTGATAACCATGTCTAGAAAAGACCAGAAGAGGCCGTGTTTCGGTGATATAAGTCATAGATGAAATGCCTGGTTGGTAGTTTGATTGTCATATGGGCCCAAATAAAAATAAAAAATAGTGAATTTAAGTATGGATGCTACTAATAGCAGTCCATTCTAATATGTGTGGCATATTTCAACAACAATTTTCGAAATACAAGGTAACCATGACGACTTTGTGTGACGAAATAGAGGCGGGAATAGCCACTTCATTTAACTGTTTTATTCAATGCGACTTTCAAGGAAACCAGGCCGATTTTCATGATATCAATAATTATTCAAAGGGCTCCGAGGGCAACAGTTTTCAATATATTTGCCTAATTCAAAAACTATATTGTTCAGAACACCTTCAAGCATTATACCAGGCCGAAATAAAATAATCAAAGAAAATTATATCTCTACATATGGTCTCACCACCCTAAATAAGCCGAAATCCAGGGAGGTGTCTACTAATGATGGAATCATCACACAAAATATTTTTAATGCGGCTGTTCCAACCTCTATTGAAACAAAATAAAATACAAAGAAGTAATAATTTTGTGAATATTTAATAAGCCCACGTTATCTTCTTTGTCAAGGATATCATATATAACTGTTTCATGATAACCTCGCAGGGATACAGTGGGTTAAAATGATGTGTGTCTGTTCTGTGAAAGAGAGCACGGATTATAGCCCAATTTTAACAGTATTGACTTGTTTACACTCTAGGGGGCGTAGCTCAAAATCTGTCTGGTAACCATACCCATAGCGGGCCTGTTTTCGAACAAGGACATCTCAAGCTTTATCCTGATATGTCACACTAAATATCTAATAGGGTGAAAAATGGTGAAATCGGCCTGCGGAATTGAGGCAGTTTACATGTGTTTCAATGGGACTGGCATTTGGGGTGGTGAGACCATCAGTAGACACAAGGGGTTTGCATGTTCTGGTCCTTTCTTGACATATTCCAGCTGCTTGATAAAAAATCTGCAGCTTGATATCTATATTTTATTGAGTTTTACTATCGCTGTAACAATCTAAGTGTAATAGTTTTGATTAGAAAGTATATAATTGGTGAATAAATGTGATAACCATGTCTAGAAAAGACCAGAAGAGGCCGTGTTTCGGTGATATAAGTCATAGATGAAATGCCTGGTTGGTAGTTTGATTGTCATATGGGCCCAAATAAAAATAAAAAATAGTGAATTTAAGTATGGATGCTACTAATAGCAGTCCATTCTAATATGTGTGGCATATTTCAACAACAATTTTCGAAATACAAGGTAACCATGACGACTTTGTGTGACGAAATAGAGGCGGGAATAGCCACTTCATTTAACTGTTTTATTCAATGCGACTTTCAAGGAAACCAGGCCGATTTTCATGATATCAATAATTATTCAAAGGGCTCCGAGGGCAACAGTTTTCAATATATTTGCCTAATTCAAAAACTATATTGTTCAGAACACCTTCAAGCAGTATACCAGGCCGAAATAAAATAATCAAAGAAAATTATATCTCTACATATGGTCTCACCACCCTAAATAAGCCGAAATCCAGGGAGGTGTCTACTAATGATGGAATCATCACACAAAATATTTTTAATGCGGCTGTTCCAACCTCTATTGGAACAAAATAAAATACAAAGAAGTAATAATTTTGTGAATATTTAATAAGCCCACGTTATCTTCTTTGTCAAGGATATCATATATAACTGTTTCATGATAACCTCGCAGGGATACAGTGGGTTAAAATGATGTGTGTCTGTTCTGTGAAAGAGAGCACGGATTATAGCCCAATTTTAACAGTATTGACTTGTTTACACTCTAGGGGGCGTAGCTCAAAATCTGTCTGGTAACCATAGCCATAGCGGGCCTGTTTTCGAACAAGGACATCTCAAGCTTTATCCTGATATGTCACACTAAATATCTAATAGGGTGAAAAATGGTGAAATCGGCCTGCGGAATTGAGGCAGTTTACATGTGTTTCAATGGGACTGGCATTTGGGGTGGTGAGACCATCAGTAGACACAAGGGGTTTGCATGTTCTGGTCCTTTCTTGACATATTCCAGCTGCTTGATAAAAAATCTGCAGCTTGATATCTATATTTTATTGAGTTTTACTATCGCTGTAACAATCTAAGTGTAATAGTTTTGATTAGAAAGTATATAATTGGTGAATAAATGTGATAACCATGTCTAGAAAAGACCAGAAGAGGCCGTGTTTCGGTGATATAAGTCATAGATGAAATGCCTGGTTGGTAGTTTGATTGTCATATGGGCCCAAATAAAAATAAAAAATAGTGAATTTAAGTATGGATGCTACTAATAGCAGTCCATTCTAATATGTGTGGCATATTTCAACAACAATTTTCGAAATACAAGGTAACCATGACGACTTTGTGTGACGAAATAGAGGCGGGAATAGCCACTTCATTTAACTGTTTTATTCAATGCGACTTTCAAGGAAACCAGGCCGATTTTCATGATATCAATAATTATTCAAAGGGCTCCGAGGGCAACAGTTTTCAATATATTTGCCTAATTCAAAAACTATATTGTTCAGAACACCTTCAAGCATTATACCAGGCCGAAATAAAATAATCAAAGAAAATTATATCTCTACATCAGTAGACACAAGGGGTTTGCATGTTCTGGTCCTTTCTTGAAATATTCCAGCTGCTTGATAAAAAATCTGCAGCTTGATATCTATATTTTATTGAGTTTTACTATCGCTGTAACAATCTAAGTGTAATAGTTTTGATTAGAAAGTATATAATTGGTGAATAAATGTGATAACCATGTCTAGAAAAGACCAGAAGAGGCCGTGTTTCGGTGATATAAGTCATAGATGAAATGCCTGGTTGGTAGTTTGATTGTCATATGGGCCCAAATAAAAATAAAAAATAGTGAATTTAAGTATGGATGCTACTAATAGCAGTCCATTCTAATATGTGTGGCATATTTCAACAACAATTTTCGAAATACAAGGTAACCATGACGACTTTGTGTGACGAAATAGAGGCGGGAATAGCCACTTCATTTAACTGTTTTATTCAATGCGACTTTCAAGGAAACCAGGCCGATTTTCATGATATCAATAATTATTCAAAGGGCTCCGAGGGCAACAGTTTTCAATATATTTGCCTAATTCAAAAACTATATTGTTCAGAACACCTTCAAGCATTATACCAGGCCGAAATAAAATAATCAAAGAAAATTATATCTCTACATATGGTCTCACCACCCTAAATAAGCCGAAATCCAGGGAGGTGTCTACTAATGATGGAATCATCACACAAAATATTTTTAATGCGGCTGTTCCAACCTCTATTGAAACAAAATAAAATACAAAGAAGTAATAATTTTGTGAATATTTAATAAGCCCACGTTATCTTCTTTGTCAAGGATATCATATATAACTGTTTCATGATAACCTCGCAGGGATACAGTGGGTTAAAATGATGTGTGTCTGTTCTGTGAAAGAGAGCACGGATTATAGCCCAATTTTAGCAGTATTGACTTGTTTACACTCTAGGGGGCGTAGCTCAAAATCTGTCTGGTAACCATACCCATAGCGGGCCTGTTTTCGAACAAGGACATCTCAAGCTTTATCCTGATATGTCACACTAAATATCTAATAGGGTGAAAAATGGTGAAATCGGCCTGCGGAATTGAGGCAGTTTACATGTGTTTCAATGGGACTGGCATTTGGGGTGGTGAGACCATAAGACTGAGATTTGATGATTTATTGAACAATACAACATTATATACACGCATTACCATTGAGCTCGCTACGCTCGTTCGCTTCGCTCACTCGCTCCGCTCGCTATTATTAGTACGAAGTGGGCGATAATAAGAGAAAAAAGATACAAATACAATATTGCGGGTTTTGTTATTTGTAGAGCTTGAGATGTTACAAACCTAGAGTGAGCACTTATTATACCACATAATTTTAACTTATGTGCAATCAGACGAAATGAAGTACATCTCTGACACCCTTGAAGGATAAAAGAAAGCATTACTTTTTGCTAGCCAAGAATCGTCTGCTCGGAATAAATCAATAAATTAGTCAGCTGAGCAGTAGCTGCCCAGTGTGAGCCCCTTTGGCTGTGCATCGTACAGCCATTATTATAGATTCTACACTGAGGGTGTAGAATATATGGTACAACATATAACATCCAAGCCTCACGATCCAATTAGACTATAGAAATATTTGTATTGCATTAAACAATCAGCTATAACAAAACAAAGTACATCGCCATTTTTCATATTTTGCAATCTAAAAACTACTTTAAAAACATAATACAAATATCATTTTTAAAAAATTAGGAGGACAGATAGTTGACAGAGAGCAGTCAGGCGAGTGAATCAATTTGCAGTAAATTCCATAAAACATATTTCATCGCCAATAACAACCATATTTAATAAATGTCAGTGCTGACTTCCCATCCGATGAAGATGAGACTTGCAAATTAACCCCCCCCCCCCCCAGATAACATCACTCCAGCGGTCCACCAGAGGCTATGGGCGGTGAAAAAGTTACTGGTGGAACACCAGTGACACCGAGCGGCAATCGGAGGCTGAAATTTATCACTCATGGCCACTGATGGAACACCGGTGGTCCACGGCCACCGGCAAACAATGTATAGCTAGTGGCCACCCGCTATCAGCTGGACATCTGTCTAGGCCCTATACTAAACACTGCAAATAAAATTGAAAAATGTCCCCCGATCACATATGAATTGCATTTACCACCTGATTATATGGTTGGTGTAATGTCTATAGTAAAGGCAAGTGTGAACGGTGACGAAACACATCACAAGTATGGGTGAAAAGGAAGTGTGACTGGTAGAGGTGTCATGGAGGAGCGCCGTTATGGATTGCATTAATTTACATGGTCGATATAATGGACATTACACGTCTAATCAAAGGTGAGTGTAATGTGTCAGCTGCATAGATAATAGGGAAGTGCGACTGCTACAGGTTGTATTCAGCAGCGCCATAATGCATGAATTAGATTAACAGTGTATGAATTAGAAAAGCGAGTATTTCTAAACATTCTTCTCTTTTCAAAACAGGTCATTTACACCCTTCAAACGCGGAATCACGAGAAACAACCATAATAACGTGTTTTCTCCTATAAGGATGGGAAGTCAGCTTTATGGGGAGCTCCTCCCTGGTGGTGCAGAAAATGTTTTTGCCTATGTCTAAAGCTAGTACGGTATGCCTACAATTTTAACAACCTGAATGTGTTGAATGATACTACGGGAACCCAGATTGCTCTTGTGTCAGCTGCTCAGTGTCGGGTAGTAGTAATAAAGCTGATTATGTACAATACGCTCGAACAGTTTAGAAATCACAAGATTTACTGAAATGGGGCGATAATTACCTGGGTCTCATTTTAAACCTTTTTTTAATATGGCGGATATTTTTTTTCCACTAGCGATTGGGTACTTGTCAACTTATTAAATAAAAAAATAAAATGAAACATAAACTGAAAAACAAAAGTGAAAAGTGTACTTGAAAGCTTACGCATAATGGTGTCAAAAAGAATGTTTTGCCGCTCTGCTGTGTGAGACAGAAACTACTGGAATAGAATATAGCTATGTAGCAGACTGCGACGTCAGCCCTGCCAACAGCATCAAGGCTATGCAGCTCTGGCCGTGGAATAGTATTTTATTCAGGGCTATATTTTATAAATCAGCAACACAATGACAATCAGAATAAATATCTATTTTAGTTTAGAATCCGCATAAACGATGTGACGACCACTATGACTATAAGACGTATACCGGGATCAGGCTCCCTCAGCGGTCCTGCTAAATAACAAAACGGGCCTGTTTCGCGAAACGGGACTGAAACAGCGAAACGGACAGAAGTCAAGGGTGTAAACTGGGGTAGTGTGATGAGGGGACTTGATGTGCTATCAGCACGTAAACTGCCCATTCACAAATCAACATAAGATATCGGTATAAGTGTGTAGATAAGGCGTTGGTGAGAAGACGCTAGTATAGAGACGCTAGCTCAACATTGGGCCAGCAATATGATGCTGTTCCAGCATTGTTCCAGCGTTGTGCTGATGATGCGTACTTTGTCCCACAATGAAATTATAACTAAACAGATTTAGGCCTACTTGTCTACTAATAATAATTTATTATTGCCTCATATATTAATGGGACATAGGGCCTACATACTCTACATGTATAATTGACCAATGATTATAAGGGAAAAACTACCAAAAAACGTCGACTAGTGATCTCTCTCATCAAGAGAAACATGCTCAAAAGAGCGAGATACTTACTCGTTTGGCTAGGCCTCTGCCCAAATAAAATAAATAAAATGAATAAAACAGGTGCGACCCGCGGTTAGGGGGGGAGCAGTGCCCATCCTACCCTTGCTATTAGATTTTTATGTAAAACATATTTACGTGACATCTTACAATAAAATGTTCAATATTCTAGAAACATGTCGTATCACCCATATATTCATTTCATTAAGACGGACGTGATCTAATCATCATGCAGGTCGGGGTGAGATAATAATAAGTTTATAAAGATACATAAAGACAGACATTATATGATGTATATGATATCTCATATACAAGTATAAAGCACTGGTACGTCCACTATTAGATTAGAATATGGAAATCTGCTATGATCACCATATCCTAAAGGGGATATCGAGAAGCAGTGCAACATCGTGCAACAAGAATTATTCTCGCGCTTAAAGAACTACCATATGAAGAAAGGCTGTAGGTCGCTCATAAAGATTAATAAAGAAGGACATTATATATGATCGACATGTCAGAGTAAGACGGTTACAACCTGCTTGAGGGACTAAAGTCACATAATTCCCTTGAGAATATTTTATACTCGTAATGAAAATGTGCATATTTTAGTAAAAATGTCACAAACATCATCAATAATCAATTTATATAGATAGATAAAGCGTGTCCGAGTCGAATAGCTGCGAGCTGCATGAGAGGGAAATGTCCCATAATAAATTCCCTTGAGATTATACTTGTTCATTTTACGTTACGTACAAAATGTTTCATATCATAGTAAGAATATCGTATGTCACCCATAATCACTTCATTAAGGCAGACATGATCTAATCGGCATGTCAGTATGGCTCCAACCTGCATGAGGGGGAAATATGTCCCATAATTCCTTTGTATTATATTGTTATACCTGAAACATTTTACGTGACATACCGTAATTGCAATAAAATTGTTCATATATAGTAAAAAGGTCTCATATATGTCACCAATTTATATAATAACTTGATAAAGATACGTAAAGATGGACATAATCTAATTGGCATATGTTAGAGTGAGGCCTCTGCGACCTGCATGAGGCGACAATGTCATATTATTCCCCTGGTATGATATTTTCTTCATAAAACATTTTACACTACATACATGTAATATGTTTTTCATTTGATAGCTAAAAGGTCTCATATGACACCAATAAATAATTCATCCTGGTTTAACATACAGGAATTAAACCTGAAATAATTAATCCGTTTGTGACGAGCCTAGGAGATCTCGGTGATTTAGGGAGACCATTCAGATACGAGCCCCGGAGATCTCCGGGTCCGATTACATGAGATAACTATGACCTCATAAAATAATCTCGTTTCAGAAACAGCGCAGTAGCATAATAATCTCGTGTTCAACGGGTTAACAGATCAAGTAGGACCCTTGTTGACAGATTTCTGGGTCTGGCCGGTGAACACCTACTCTGGTTCCCAGAGCCACACTATGCGGCGTGGCCGAGCTTCATGTAGCCTCTGGTATGCCCCAGTGGCGAATGTTTGTGACTTGTTGCTATTTTTAGATGAAAATAGGGTAATCCCCGATTTCAGACATTTTTGAAAGGTCACTTCCCCGGATGAAGAGTTGTTCACAGTATTGTATTTCCCCTCTGACGCATTTCCTATGACTTGATCCAGAAAATTATTCACCGGCCTCAATAGCACAGGCATAATGGTCACGTGACTAAGAACCTTGGGCAATCTCCGGCCATGGTCCACGGCCACCGGCAAACAATGTATAGCTAGTGGCCACCCGCTATCAGCTGGACATCTGTCTAGGCCCTATACTAAACACTGCAAATGAAATTGAAAAATGTCCCCCGATCACATATGAATTGCATTTACCACCTGATTATATGGTTGGTGTAATGTCTATAGTAAAGGCAAGTGTGAACGGTGACGAAACACATCACAAGTATGGGTGAAAAGGAAGTGTGACTGGTAGAGGTGTCATGGAGGAGCGCCGTTATGGATTGCATTAATTTACATGGTCGATATAATGGACATTACACGTCTAATCAAAGGTGAGTGTAATGTGTCAGCTGCATAGATAATAGGGAAGTGCGACTGCTACAGGTTGTATTCAGCAGCGCCATAATGCATGAATTAGATTAACAGTGTATGAATTAGAAAAGCGAGTATTTCTAAACATTCTTCTCTTTTCAAAACAGGTCATTTACACCCTTCAAACGCGGAATCACGAGAAACAACCATAATAACGTGTTTTCTCCTATAAGGATGGGAAGTCAGCTTTATGGGGAGCTCCTCCCTGGTGGTGCAGAAAATGTTTTTGCCTATGTCTAAAGCTAGTACGGTATGCCTACAATTTTAACAACCTGAATGTGTTGAATGATACTACGGGAACCCAGATTGCTCTTGTGTCAGCTGCTCAGTGTCGGGTAGTAGTAATAAAGCTGATTATGTACAATACGCTCGAACAGTTTAGAAATCACAAGATTTACTGAAATGGGGCGATAATTACCTGGGTCTCATTTTAAACCTTTTTTTAATATGGCGGATATTTTTTTTCCACTAGCGATTAGGTACTTGTCAACTTATTAAATAAAAAAATAAAATGAAACATAAACTGAAAAACAAAAGTGAAAAGTGTACTTGAAAGCTTACGCATAATGGTGTCAAAAAGAATGTTTTGCCGCTCTGCTGTGTGAGACAGAAACTACTGGAATAGAATATAGCTATGTAGCAGACTGCGACGTCAGCCCTGCCAACAGCATCAAGGCTATGCAGCTCTGGCCGTGGAATAGTATTTTATTCAGGGCTATATTTTATAAATCAGCAACACAATGACAATCAGAATAAATATCTATTTTAGTTTAGAATCCGCATAAACGATGTGACGACCACTATGACTATAAGACGTATACCGGGATCAGGCTCCCTCAGCGGTCCTGCTAAATAACAAAACGGGCCTGTTTCGCGAAACGGGACTGAAACAGCGAAACGGACAGAAGTCAAGGGTGTAAACTGGGGTAGTGTGATGAGGGGACTTGATGTGCTATCAGCACGTAAACTGCCCATTCACAAATCAACATAAGATATCGGTATAAGTGTGTAGATAAGGCGTTGGTGAGAAGACGCTAGTATAGAGACGCTAGCTCAACATTGGGCCAGCAATATGATGCTGTTCCAGCATTGTTCCAGCGTTGTGCTGATGATGCGTACTTTGTCCCACAATGAAATTATAACTAAACAGATTTAGGCCTACTTGTCTACTAATAATAATTTATTATTGCCTCATATATTAATGCGACATAGGGCCTACATACTCTACATGTATAATTGACCAATGATTATAAGGGAAAAACTACCAAAAAACGTCGACTAGTGATCTCTCTCATCAAGAGAAACATGCTCAAAAGAGCGAGATACTTACTCGTTTGGCTAGGCCTCTGCCCAAATAAAATAAATAAAATGAATAAAACAGGTGCGACCCGCGGTTAGGGGGGGAGCAGTGCCCATCCTACCCTTGCTATTAGATTTTTATGTAAAACATATTTACGTGACATCTTACAATAAAATGTTCAATATTCTAGAAACATGTCGTATCACCCATATATTCATTTCATTAAGACGGACGTGATCTAATCATCATGCAGGTCGGGGTGAGATAATAATAAGTTTATAAAGATACATAAAGACAGACATTATATGATGTATATGATATCTCATATACAAGTATAAAGCACTGGTACGTCCACTATTAGATTAGAATATGGAAATCTGCTATGATCACCATATCCTAAGGGGGATATCGAGAAGCAGTGCAACATCGTGCAACAAGAATTATTCTCGCGCTTAAAGAACTACCATATGAAGAAAGGCTGTAGGTCGCTCATAAAGATTAATAAAGAAGGACATTATATATGATCGACATGTCAGAGTAAGACGGTTACAACCTGCTTGAGGGACTAAAGTCACATAATTCCCTTGAGAATATTTTATACTCGTAATGAAAATGTGCATATTTTAGTAAAAATGTCACAAACATCATCAATAATCAATTTATATAGATAGATAAAGCGTGTCCGAGTCGAATAGCTGCGAGCTGCATGAGAGGGAAATGTCCCATAATTAATTCCCTTGAGATTATACTTGTTCATTTTACGCTACGTACAAAATGTTTCATATCATAGTAAGAATATCGTATGTCACCCATAATCACTTCATTAAGGCAGACATGATCTAATCGGCATGTCAGTATGGCTCCAACCTGCGTGAGGGGGAAATATGTCCCATAATTCCTTTGTATTATATTGTTATACCTGAAACATTTTACGTGACATACCGTAATTGCAATAAAATTGTTCATATATAGTAAAAAGGTCTCATATATGTCACCAATTTATATAATAACTTGATAAAGATACGTAAAGATGGACATAATCTAATTGGCATATGTTAGAGTGAGGCCTCTGCGACCTGCATGAGGCGACAATGTCATATTATTCCCCTGGTATGATATTTTCTTCATAAAACATTTTACACTACATACATGTAATATGTTTTTCATTTGATAGCTAAAAGGTCTCATATGACACCAATAAATAATTCATCCTGGTTTAACATACAGGAATTAAACCTGAAATAATTAATCCGTTTGTGACGAGCCTAGGAGATCTCGGTGATTTAGGGAGACCATTCAGATACGAGCCCCGGAGATCTCCGGGTCCGATTACATGAGATAACTATGACCTCATAAAATAATCTCGTTTCAGAAACAGCGCAGTAGCATAATAATCTCGTGTTCAACGGGTTAACAGATCAAGTAGGACCCTTGTTGACAGATTTCTGGGTCTGGCCGGTGAACACCTACTCTGGTTCCCAGAGCCACACTATGCGGCGTGGCCGAGCTTCATGTAGCCTCTGGTATGCCCCAGTGGCGAATGTTTGTGACTTGTTGCTATTTTTAGATGAAAATAGGGTAATCCCCGATTTCAGACATTTTTGAAAGGTCACTTCCCAGGATGAAGAGTTGTTCACAGTATTGTATTTCCCCTCTGACGCATTTCCTATGACTTGATCCAGAAAATTATTCACCGGCCTCAATAGCACAGGCATAATGGTCACGTGACTAAGAACCTTGGGCAATCTCCGGCCATAAATGAAATTGGCCGGGCTCGCCAGGCAAGTAGACACCTACTCTGAATATCCAATAAGGGAGCAGAGTTGGGGTGCATTTGATAAGTATCTAGCATCAGCAGCGGTCGTTTTGCCATGGTTACTAAGCTCTAGCAAGCTGAGTTTAGGTCTTTTTTTTATACCCTCCTGTCCCAACCCTTTAATATTATGTACCTTTTTTAAGTATATGGCAATGCTTAAGTGCTTCTATTTTTGTTTTAATTGCTATTATTTTATGTAGTAGTATTCTAATCTTTATGTTTATTAGTATTTTTATGTTTTGTTTTTTTTACTTTTCATGGAAGATTAGTCTCTAGGTTAATGATATCATTGATTAGCAGTTTGGTGATAACGTAATAAGATATGATTCATAAAAGCATGCAGGCCTCGCTGTTTCTTAGGCCTTTGCTACATCACGTAACTTCTCATTAGCACACTGATTACGTAATACTTTTGGTTGTAATGTTGCGGTTTATTACACAATTATGTGTAAGGCTTTTGATAAATCATTAAAACCTACTCCTTTCGAACTTTGTGTTTCTTTTAAATTGTGTTATAACATGTTGTGTTGCAATATCATTTTATTTAATGTTGCGGCTACAAATTAGTGAGAAATTAGCGTGATCAAGTGTCATAATCGAGGCCAAAGCAGGTTCGTCAACAGGGAGCCGGGCTGCTGAGGGACTAGCGGGGAGAAGCCAGGTAAAATAGGTGAGATTTAAGTAATTTCCAGAATGTTAAGATTGTTTTGGCATTACGTAATGCACCCATAATGACTTTATAAAGAAGGACATAGCCTAATCAGCATGTCAGAGTAAGACGGCTGCAACCTTTTACAACAAAAAGGTATCATATGTTACCAATAATTTATTCATAAAGATACATAAATTAGACAGTCATGGTATGATCGACATTTCAGAGTAAGACGGCTCCAACCTGCATGTGAGTGCAAAGTCCCATAATTCCCTTGGCATAATATTTTCTTAAATAAAACATTTCCCATGACATAACAGTTTTATCATAATATTCCTTTTCCTTTTAAAACAAAAAGGTATCGTATGTCACCATTACATCATAAAGATACATAACGACAGACATGATATGATCGGCATGTCTGACCTGGCTATTCTTCTGCAGGAACACAGCCCATCGGCTGTGTGCCTGCAGGAGACTAACTTAAAACCTAACACTAACATAAGTTTTAAAAACTATTCAATAATCAATTGTTTTGGCCCTGCCAATAATGAAAGGGCCTGCTGGGGGGTTTCCATCCTTGTAAAGGATGGAACACCACATCAACAGATCACGTTGAATACAACTTTACAGGCTGTGGCGGTTAACATAAACTGTCACAGGCCAATGACGATATGCTCTGTTTATTAACCGCCGAGCCGCTCAGTAGATGTTGTGGAATTGAGGCAGCTGGTAAAACAATTGCCCAAACCCTTCATGCTACTGGAGATTTTAACGGGCACCACACAATGTGGGGCTGTAGGGACATCAACCCACGGGGCAGAATAATAGAAGACTTCCTCTCAGAGGAAAATCTCTGCATTTTTAATGATGATATTACCACCTATTTGCACCCTGCTTCAGGATCTGCAACAGCCATTGACCTATCCTTGTGTGATCCCGATTTATATTTGGATTACACTTGGAGGGTCAACGAGGATCTCTGTAGCAGTGATCATTATCCTATATTTATAGAGAGCAACAACTCTATTGTTGAAGAAAGAGTGCAGCACCGGAGGCTGCACAGAGCAGATTGGGAGGCCTTCCAACAGTCTTGTGGGGAGAGCCTCACAATCTCTCAATTTGAGAATGAAGAGGGGGTTGATGACCCTATAGCCCTTTTTACAGCAAAGTTACACAATATAGCAGATAAAAGCATACCCAAAACCTCGCCAGTTCCCAAAAAACTCGACAAACCCTGGTTTAATGAAGGTTGCCAAAAGGCAATAGACAAAAGGAAAAAATCCTTGCAAAAATTTAAAAAACATCCAACTAGACAAAACCTTGACGGATATAAGAAAGATTACGCTAAAGCTCGCCGCACAATCAGTGAAGCCAAGCGGCAATCTTGGAGAGCATATGTCTCCACACTAAATAATAATACATCGGCAAAACATACTTGGCAAATGCTGCGCAGAATCAGTGACAAGAGGAAAGATAAAACCATCAAGTACCTTGTCACTGATTCTGACACAATAACCAATAAAACGGATATTACAGAAAAGCTGGCGACATCCTTCGCTGCTAAATCATCGCCAGATCATTATCAGGGAAAATTTCGAAAGATTCGGGATAAGGTGAAGGAGAACACATTGGACTTTGAGTCAGATAATGACGAAAAGTACAATGTTAATTTCTCTAAACGAGAACTAATTAAATCTATCGCTCAGGCAACTGATTCGGCAACTGGCCCTGATGAAATTCACTACCAGTTTCTGAAACATTTGCCTGATGTATCACTTGATCTGTTGCTTCTACTCTTGAATGATCTGTGGCAATCTCAGGATTTCCCAGATGGATGGAGAGAAGCAACAGTGATCCCGATCCCTAAACCTGGAAAAGATCGAACAGATCCTAATAATTATAGGCCAATAGCACTGACAAGTTGTCTTTGCAAAATCATGGAGCGCATGATCAATCATCGTCTTACATGGTTTTTGCAAGACAATAACATAATAACTAAATATCAATGTGGTTTTCAAAAAGGGAAAAGCACCGCAAACCATTTGGTCAGACTTGAGACTTATATCCGTCAAGGTTTTGTTAAAAATCAACATACAGTTGGAGTATTTTTTGATTTAGAAAAGGCCTATGATATCACATGGAAGGGTGGTATCATGAAAGATCTCCATGAAATGGGCCTGAAGGGTGGATTACCCTTATTCATTGATAATTTTTTAAAGGGGAGAAAATTTAAAGTCCGCTTAGACAACACCCACTCTTCACTAAATCCACAGGAGGAGGGTGTCCCACAAGGTAGTATCCTTTCACCAACTCTATTTACCGTTAAAATAAACAGTATAATTGATGCTTTACCAGACGATAATGAAAAATCATTATATGTTGATGATCTGGCTGTTTACTGCCAGTCAAGCAATATGGCAATAATTGAGCGGCGTCTGCAAGGTTGCCTCGATAAGTTGGTAACTTGTGCGGATGAGAACGGCTTTAAATTTTCTCCCACAAAAACTTTATGTGTACATTTTTATAAAAAAAATGGCTTACAGCCTGAGCCCGATCTCAAACTATATGGACAACAGCTTCCTGTTGAAGAGCAGGTCAAATTTCTTGGTCTTTTTTTCGACAAGAAGCTCAGTTTTACGCCACACATCAAATATATGAAAGATAAGTGTAGGAAAGCATTACAATTGCTACGAGTTATATCCAGCAAGGATTGGGGTGGTGACCGGACAACCTTACTGAGGATTTACCGGTCTCACATCAGATCCAAACTGGATTATGGTTGTATTGTTTATGGTTCAGCGAGACGATCGTACTTAGCAGTACTTGATCCAATCGCGAACCAAGGTTTGAGATTATGCTCAGGGGCATTTCGAACATCACCCATCGAAAGTCTTCAGGTGGAGACCGGTGAGCCCTCTTTAGAGACTCGCCGGTTGAAGCTGAGCCTGCAATACTATATGAAGATGAAAGCAAATCCTGAGAACCCGGCATACTCGTGTGTTGTCAACCCAGAGTACAAGAGACTGTTTAATAACAAGCCAGGGACTATACCTACTTTGGGTATAAGGCTTCAACCCCATCTGGAGGACATGGAGGTGGAGCTCGACGCGATTAGCGTTGTGCGCCCACCAGAATGTCCACCCTGGCTTCTCCAACAGCCTAATATACTTTTTAACCTCTCAGATCTCAGGAAAGGAGACACCTGTCCCCTTGTCTTCCAGAGCATGTTGCTTGAGTTATTTTGTAGATTTCCGAGGCACCGGAAAGTGTATACTGACGGATCAAAGGAAGACAAGAGGACAGCTATGTCCTTTGTCTGTGATGATCATGAATTTAGCTGCCGCATTAACGATGAGGCTTCAATTTGCACAGCAGAGCTGTTAGCTATTGAAGCTGCCATCGAATACATCTGGGATAGTAATGACGAGGAGTTCATGATCATCACAGACTCGCTATCTTCATTGCAGGCTCTTAAGAGTCAAAAACTCAACAACCCAATTGTTTCCAATATTTTGCATATGTGTCACTACTTGTCTGGGCACAAGGACATTATTTTTTGCTGGGTACCCAGCCATATTGGAATACAGGGTAATGAACGGGCTGATGTTTTGGCCAAGGCTGCCCTGAATAAGACAAAACAGTTTTATTATATACCATATACTGATTTCAAGTATAACATATCGGTCTACCTTGATGACATTTTGCAAGGTGAATGGAACATCAATGTCACCAGCAAATTGTTCGGGGTACAACCTATCATTAAGCGATCTTTTACACCAATGGAACGCCGAAGAGATGACGTTGTCTTATGCAGGGCCAGAATTGGCCATGCCTATTTCACAAACGGCTATTTATTGAGAGGAGAATTGCGACCTATGTGCTGCAATACTCGTCTCACTGTAAGACATGTCCTTCTCAGTTGTGCGAAATATGCGCACATCAGAAGGAAGTATTTTGCATTTAATTCCTTATTTGAGCTATTCAGGGACACCCCTGCTGGTTGTATTATTCAGTTCCTTCGGGAATGTAACCTATATTCTATGTTTTAATTATTGGACTTAGACTTGTAGTTTTTACACAATCACTCCAATTTCATGGAGATATAGTGACTTGATAAGTCGTTCATTTTATAATAACTTCATATTTTACATTATTTATACTGATATTTTTATATTCATTAAACTGTGTTGTAGTGCAGGCGCTACAACATGTCATCAGACTCGTTACATATAGGTGCCAGGAGCATCGTCATCTTATCATATCAAACACTTTTAAACTGAATATTTTAGTACGATCATGCTTTTATTGGCTTTGTCTTTCCTTTACTACTTTAACTATACAATATGGGATATTGTAATACCTGGAATTTTCACTTAAATGGCCATACTGGCCGAAAAGTGAAGTAAAGCAAATATTTTACTTACTTACTGATCGGCATGTCAAAGTAATCAGAGGGCTCCAACCAGCTTGAAGGGGCAATGTCACATAATTCCTTTGTGAATATATTTTTCATCTAAAGCATTTTATGTCACATACTTGTCATAAATTGTTTCATATCATAGCAAAAACATTGTATTTGTCACCCATAATCACTTCATGAAGACGGACATGGTCTGATCAGCATGTCAGTGTAAAACGGCTGCAACCTGAATGAGAGGGAATGTCCCATAATTCATTTGCATCATACTGTTTTACCTGAAAATTTCACGTGTCATACTATCATATTGTAGTAAAAACGTTACATATGTCAACAATAATCAGTCCACATAAAGACATAGGGCCTACATGATCTAATCGACAAGTCAGAGAACGACGGCTGCGACTTGCATAAGAGGGCAATATCACATAACTCCCTTGCGCTTATATGATTTTACCTAAAGAATATCACATAACATACATATGATAACCTGCCTTTTATTATATAATAGTCGATCTAAAAAGATCGTATATGTCACCCATAATCACTTCACCAATACATGATTTAATCGGCACGTCAATGTAAGGCGGCTCAAATCTGCATGAGAGGGCAATGTCCCATAATTCCCTTAATGATACATTGTTCTGCCTAAAACATTCTACGTGACATATTTGTAATAGCATGTTTCATATTATAGTAGGCCGAAAAAAATACATAAAGACAGACATGATCTCATCGCCACATACGTTTGGTCTCAAATTAAACAAACATTACTAATCCCCCCCCCCCCACTTGAAGCTGTGGGTCGCGTACTATAGGCTTATCTTTTTAGTGATAGCCATTACACCCCCGTGCTAAAGCAAAACTGCATATAGGCTAGCTTAATAGTTGAAACAGAGAAAATTTTCTCTCAAATTTGTAATCAATGCGAATCGTTTTGAATCCCGTGATGCAATCGCGTTACAACGTCAAGTGACTGAAAATTCCAAATAAATATAGGCCTACAGGGTTAACTTCTAATTTAGTGTTCAAAACGGATATTGACAGTCTAAATTTAGGTTATACAAAATCAGTTCAATTTGTATCTGTTCACTAATCGGTGACCCTACATGAGGAGTATCACACCGCTGACACAGGCATATTAGCATAAGCAGCACTGAACAGATCAACATATTTGACAAAGCAGTTACTGTAGAGGCCTATGCTGCAATGCAAAGTCAATGGCAGTATCTGCTTTTGGCTTTGCAGAGCAGTATGAACCTACCCAGCAAACATGAGACATTGAAGCAATGTTGTTGTAATGTTGACGTACATTATGCGACACAGCTTTGGTAAATTTAACATCTCGTGTTCTTCGGGTAACGTTAGAAAATAACTTTATATAGGCCTAAATAGAAAATTCTTGGTCTGGGTAACTAGTGTTCTTCAGGTTTAACAGCACCACATAAATAGTTTTAAATGAGAAACGAATAATGCACTCTTATGCAGGTCTGCCCTCTAAAGAAAGCTGCAGGTAAACGTCAATCGTAAAAAAAGATGGGGTCAAACATTAAATTGGTATAATTTTCGACAGAATATGAGCATATTTATGATTTGAGTCAATTAGGTGATTTTGTGGGTAAAATATCCAATATAGCTGCCATTTGGTCAAGGTCAAACATTGAATTGATATAACTTTCCACAGAATATGTGTCTTTTATATGGTTTTCGAAAATGCCCGAGCTGGTGGTCATGGTGGTGATCATGGTGGTGATCATTGTGGTGATCATTGTGGTGATCATTGTGATGATCATGGTGGTGATCATGGTGGTGATTATGGTGGTGATCGTGCTGGTGATCATGGTTGTAACCATGGTGATGATCATTCTGCTGATCACGATGGTGACCACGGTGGTGATCTCTTAAGATAATAGAACAACTGAATACATAATTTCATTATGGTACTTATAAGTTATATTAACTGTCATGTTTTATAATGTTATTTTGCTATAAAAGTACAAGAGTCTTACTGTCAAACATCATAGTAGGTATTACATACCACGATCTTGAATGGTGGTTTGTAGGCCTATATATAATCATGATGATGAGTGCTGTCTTTATCTATTCTAGATAAATAAATCACTGTAAGTAAGTAGCAAACTCATAAAGGAATAGGCTAGGACTTACGTTTTCTGCATTACATGCTATATTATACATGCTACGTACGCTATCCCAGCAAACCAACATTGGCTCAATGACGCGTCTTTGCGAAAATGCAATGCCTTTGCCAGTTTGGCCGTCATTCTTTGTTTGCTAGGGTTCTATAATTCTATAGTTGCATTATATGCTCTTTCTGTGACTCACCTGGCTAATTGAGCGGCCTACTTTTATTCTTCTGGTTAGATAATCTATGTGATTGTGTGTCAAGTTCTCTTTTTTATATGCTCTGTGCTTGTCCTAGATATATACATATATACAATATCTACAATCTATTGCCTTGCATGTATTCTTGAAAATATATGGCAGTTATTTTGTTTACCCATTGTTACTACCTCGTATATCTATTTTGTATACAGAGGAACCTTCTACAGCCAAAAACATGGCTGCGATATGGGCTCACCCGTGTCACCTATAATAGCCAACCTATACATTGAGATTTTTTTAGCAGAAAGCTTTAGAATCTACCCTGAATAGACCATCAGTATGGTTCAGATACGTGGACGTACCTTATCCCAGCATACCAATATTGGCTCAATGTCGCGTCTTTGCTAAAATGCAATGCTTACGCCAGTTGGACTGTCATTCTTTGTTTGCTGGGGCTCTATAATCCTATAGTTGCATTATATGCTCTTTATGTGACTCACTTTGCTAATTGAGCGACCTACTTTAATTTTTCTTGTTAGATAATCTATGTGATTTTGTGTCAAGTTATCTTTTGTCTATGCTCTGTGCTTGTCCTAGATACATATATACAATATCTACAATATATTGCATTGCATGTATTCTTGGTAATATGACAGTTATTTTGTTTACCCATTCTCACTGCCTCGTATATCTACAAAAACATGGCTGCGCTATAGGCTCACCTATAATAGACAACCTCTACAATGAGATTTTTTTTAGCAGAAAGCTTTGAAATCTACCCCGAATGGACCATCAGTATGGTTTAGATACGTGGACGACACCTTCGTTAAAATTGCCCAATATCATATTGATGAATTTACTGAACAACTTAACAACCAGGACAAAAACATATGCCAACCGTCGCCCTGCCTTACATCAGAGGCCTTTCTGAACAGCTTACCAACATTTTCCGTAACCACGGGGTGTGGACTTACCATAAGCCATTTAACACCATTAGATCAATAGTAATCAACCCCAAGGATAAAACACCAGACCTCAAGAAGTGTGGAGTGATTTACGAAATTCCATATGCAGATTGCCATGAAAAATACATAGGCGAGACCAGCAAAAATCTGGGTGCAATAGGCGGAAACATCATGCAAACTTAAAAGCATGTACACTCTCAGCAGTTTGTGAACATTGCACTAACTACCAGCATATGATTGACAAGGATAATGTGACAGTCATCACCAGAGAGCAAAACTTCTGGAAACGCATGATTAGAGAGTCAATCGAGATACGCGAGAAACAACCATTCATGAACCGGGTTTCTAGACACTTTGTACCATGTCCACTTTGTAACCGACCACTTCGTACCACAAAAAATAATAGACCCACCCGTTTGTACCACCTCTACCTACCACTTTGTACTATCACTTTGTACCACCACTTCGTACAGCATTTTTTATGTCACAAAATTGTCTATTGCTGTCTTATAATAATAACAGTAGGATTCTCTAAACTTTGGCAGTAAATTCACGCTAGCTCACGCTTATCTAACTCCGCTTTTATAGTTATCATTTTACAGGAACTTACATTAATTTGAATCACTTGTGACTTATTATAACTTAGACAGTTTTTAATAAATATTATCAAATGTGATACATCGTTCAAATCGCCTAATTTATCACAATTACTTTATTACAAAAAACGCAACAGCTTTCTAGTTAGCTGCTACCTGGACCTCAACCAGGGCTACGAAATACCACCAATCTTCAATGACACCTCCAACCAATATATCAGTCATCGCCATCTTGAATTTTTGTCCATGTGCGTTATCTTAAATGCTTTCAGGTGAGGCATGATAAAACCTCATCATAGATACTAGAATCATACATCTACCACTATTTATTGAAGTGTTTTGAATATGTAATGGTGAATTATCTTTCGATGCTTTATTAGGCTTTTAAGGCCTAGCTAAGTCAACACAATTATCTCACAATGAGCTCACAGTGACATTAAACAAACCTCATCGTTATCTCATGCTGTGAGGTCACAGTGATCTAAAAGTGTGACATCATTTTGACATCATCTTGACCTCACAGCCTTGAGACCACTAATTTGAAAGCATTGTGATCCCATCGTTAGTTCAACAATGATATCACAGTGATCCAACACAAGCCTCATTGAAAGCTCACAGTGTGAGATCAATGTGACATATAAGTAGAGAGGTCACGCTGTGATGTCACAGTGACCTAAAAGTTTAACAGCATTTTGGTGTAATCTAGACCTCGCATGTGCGAGATCACAACTGTAAAGCCATTATAATCTCACTGTTAACTGATGTAATTTTGAACTCACAAAATAATAATACAGTGAAATTGAAAGATATTTGTTATCTCTTTCAGTTCGCATCATCATTCATGGTTGTTTCTATAACAAATACAATTTTTTTTTACCTTCCATACTTGAAGCTACACAATCAGGCAACAATCTTTATTTTTATTTTGGCTCTTATTATGTTCTTAAGTTTTTAAAATGTGCAAATACTAGAGTTGTGTAAGTTCTTTTTAATTTTGGGCTGCGCATTTAGCAGTTAAAAGAGAAATAAGAATTAGATTTAATTCTGTACATAGATGTACAAGAGAAAAAATAAAGGAATAATATTGAATCTCTTTCTTATTTCTCTTTAAACTAGTGAAAAAGATAAATAAGAAAGACATTCAATTTTATACATCAATATCCAATAAAAAGAAATACATGAATGACATTAAACATTATTCTTATTTCTCTTTTACCTGTTAAATGCGCTACCCTAAATTTAAAAGACTTAAAAAGTATCACTGAAGTTCAATGCATAAACTGAGTAGGCCTATACATGTATACATACAAGTATACATGCTTTATGCTGTGGTTTTAACATCAAAAGTGTTCATTCAAAGCTAAAAGTGTCTTCCAAGATTATATTAATATTTAAATTAACAACCAGTAGATCTACATCTAAGTTATTCATATAATGGCAGCCTAGATATTTGACAAATAAAACACAGATAGAGTACCTGACAGCACAGCCTCTAACAACTATTGAGATGTAATATGATGAAAACATCAATCAGCTGTAGCATTGTGTGTTACCTGTATATAATGAATGTAGATTTTCAGAAAAAGGTAAAGTACTGACCATGACCTATGGCGAATATTGAGAAAGAGTCTTTTAAATTATTAAAAACATTCATTTAATCGGCGGTACTGTGCTTCTTCTGATTCTTAGCCCTATGCTGAGCCATATTTCTAGATTTTTTAGACAAGAAATGTTTCTTTGTCATATAGTTTTTAATCCAAAGAAACCGGATATTACTATTTGCAAAAAAAAAATTGTATAGATGTAAATACATGCAGCTATATTGTCACATGTGACAAAAATGGACCAAAGACTAACCTAACCAAATTAGACAATCACTTTGATATGATTTGATGATATGATGAAATCTTTTCCATAGCGTGGTATTCTGCAGATATGCGAATCAGGACGCTCCACAGTCATAACATTAAAGATGCTTAAAACATAAAAAACGTGTAAAGGTAAAGGTAAAGGTGCAGGTTTATAGCCTGATATCAAGTCTGAAGACCTTTCATCCGACTTTACACTTCACCCCCTGGTCACTGGACCTGTTCATTCGTGAGCCATTTCAACTCCACGGAGAGCATACAGTCCTGCAGCCGTTTCGGCGAATTGAACTTATCGTACACATTGCCATCTCTGTCCTACCAGGTACTCATTTTCACCTGAGTCAAGTGAAGCATTTGAGGGTGAAGTGCCTTGCCCAAGGACACAACATATTAACAATGTATATGTATATGTTGAATTTTATTGAAAGCTATTTGCATTCGTAACAATTGATGAATAAATGAGTCCCCAATTGAGTCTTATATGATGTAAGTGATGTAGACATGCGGACTTTGGCCGGTAGCTTATTCACAGTTCTGGAGCAGCAACCTGAAAGGCACAAGTCCCGATCGCATTTTTAGATGTAGGTTGGTACAGTAATATTTCTTTTGCTCCTTGTGTTCGTTCATCTCGACACTGAATCTTCAACAGCCGAGACAGGTAAGATGGTGCTTGTCCATGCACACCCTTGTATGCCAGCACCAGCACTTTGTATTTATTATGCGAGCTCACAGGAAGCCAGTGTAACTCTTTTAACACAGGTGTAATATGGTCACGCTGACAAGTTTGTGTTGTCAGACGGGCAATCTTCTCAAGAACTTTGCTGGTGAACTGGATATTAGACACTGGCCTGTAATTTTTCATTATGTTAACATCTAAGTTGCCTTTCTTCAGGAGTGGCGCAACAAAAGCTGTCTTAAGTCTTTCAATAAAATATCCTTCACTAAAGCTACTGTTCACAATATCAACTAGGTGAGGGAAATGAGCATGCACCGACTAATTCTTGAGAAGAGATGTTGATATTGCATCCAGATCACATGTTTTATCTGGGCATCGGCTAATGACATTTAACAACTCATCCTCTGTGACTTTGTGAAATTAGGGCACTTGTGATTCATGGTAGAATGTATAATTTTCAGGTCGACATTATTATTCATGCCTTCATATTGTAGCTGAATTTGCTCCCGTATGAGGGTGATCTTATTGGTGAAAAATAGGCAAAGTCATTGCACAATTCTTCTGTGTTTGTCTTATCTGGGAGAGATTTCGACGAGGTATTCGGCAGACGTCCTATGACCCGAAAACAAGCCTTTTGATCTTCATTTGATAGCTTTTGTGGGTAATACAGTTGCTTGGCTTTTAGTATCATGTTATTTACTTCTCTATGTTGTGTGAAAATTTGTCTGTGAATCTCGGGTCATGTCTTTCTCCAAGTGTTTTCATTGGTGTGTCTTATTTGTTTGGCATCGTGGATGTCTTCTTTGTACCAGGGTTCTCTTTGACGGTTTTGTTTCCACCTACTTATCATAGGGGCATGTTTATTCAAGACGGTCACTACATGCAGTGCTCTCATATTGTTTCAATTGCGTGTCCACTCCTCCCGTGTTGTCTACACTTGCGAGTTCAGCTTTGACATCTGCCGTGAACAAGTCGTGGTCAAGTGTTTTAAAGTTTCTCAAACATTCCAATCCACATTGTGATTGCACTGTAGATATAGATAGAGGGAAAAGCACAATGAAATGGTCAGATGTGCAGCTTCGATACACATCTTTAGTGCAAACAATGGAACTGGTAGTATGAGTTATCACAAGATCAAGCATATGACCACTTCTCTGGCTAGGTTGAGTGACATATTGCTCAAGGTTATTCTCTGCTAGAATGTCCTTCAAGTAACTAACTTCAGAAGCTGATAGATCTTCAAAGTGTAGGTTGAAGTCACCTGTTATCAGCAGTTCAAGGCAAAACCTTAAATTCAGCCTGCATATGAAACCGTACAGAAGTTACAAAGGGTTTATTTTCCTAACTAGGAACTTAATATATATTTCTAGCCATTTTCATTGTGAGCGCCTTTTTAAAAAATTATCAGGAAGAAACATATCCTTCTCCCGACCAGTCCTGGTATTCTTATCATCAAAGCATATGTAATTAGTGCACTCTTAATAACTTCACAAATGGTTTCCCCAATCACTTTGAACCCGTGCATTTATATATGTATTGATATATCTGTAATATGTAACAATAACCATGAACTTACACCTTGCTAATTCATGTTAAAAATACCTTTTGATGATATAGGGCCTACATTGTATACATTCAATAATATACGAACACCTTCTACCACTTTGTCATAAGAATTATTTCAAATTGTTATGGATCCCAAATCTTGTGTCAATATAGCAAATCCAAGGAGACAAAGCAAATCCACATAGAGAAATAACATCAATCGTCAGCTGGTAGACATGATTTTAACTGTGATGATTTACCATAATTATTAGCTATCATTTGATGTTTACTTTGCCAAGCATAGAGAATAGCGAATGTAACTCTCACATATTTGTACAATGCATTACTTACATATAAGGCTTAGGACAAATCAATGTCTTCTATGAGTTTTTGGTAAGAGGCTTTAAATCCTAATTTGTTGTTGTAGGTTGCTTGCTCATATCAGTTTTCATCTTGAGGAACAAAATATCGAATAGCCTCACAGTTAGTCTCTATTAACGTTGCTGGTATTGGTGCACGATCAATTTTAAATGCCGAAAAAGTGTCTGTCCGCCACTTTAATAAGTTTTTAAGGTAAAGTTTAGAAAATATAAGCAATTGAAAATTCGATTTGAGCCGGTATGAACAGTATAAAAGGCGGCCATTTTATTTGAATTTCTAGAGTCTATAAACGACATCCAGTTCACCGTTTGGAAACGAAGTGTCAGACAGGTGCCCCGTCTACCATCAACCTTGAACTTTGCTTGTTTATCGTCTCGCCACACATAATACCCATCCCATAGACTTACATGTATTATGGTGAATACTCTTGGGCCTCCCAGCAATATTTGAGTAAAATAATGTATATAAACCTATATATTTTTTAATCATCCGGACATACTCTATCAATATAAAAAATAAAAAAGGGTGCTTAAACATCAGGCTTTTATATTTGCACATGCAAATATACATGTTAGGTCCTAATACCTCCCTGAGCGTTGCCAAAACACGGGAACTATCAAATGCAGCATATGCTTTGACTTTGAATTGGTTACGCCAGCAGCGCATCCTATGACTATGTGGAGTATCAGGCTGGAGGGGGAGGGGGAGAGGCTGACAGACTTAGTCAGCCATATGCCTTGTTACTACCAGCGTAGGAACTACATTTTATACCTATATTTCCCAATTTCAATGTTTTTGAAGCAAAAAATGGTCACCCAATGTAGATGAATTGGTATCAAAATGACATAAATATAATATTTAAACCCAAGCCTGCTACAAATTGCCACATTAAAAAAATGTAATTCTCTTTCTTTTTAATGATTTACACGTATGAATTTGTGTGTTGAGACATTATTCTCAGGACCAACCACAAAAATTGTAGGACCACCAGATTCTTTGAGCTTGTGGTCCTGTGGACCACTGCGCAAAAAAGTTTGTGTCGAACCCTGATAAGCACATATAAATTAAAATTGTTAATGGTGATAATAATCCATGGTCCGCCTTAATCTCAGAATTACATCAGGGCTACATGTCGAACTTTTGTAATACCAGATATTTTTTCAATAATTTCCAGGACTTGAAAATAGCACTTGCAAATTTCATAAAAATTGGTTAAGAATTGACTGGGAAACCAGTGAAAAACACTCGATAACAGTCACATTCACATGATAACCACATTAAATACTTTTTTTAGAGATGAGCTTCAAGCACACTTTTTAAAGTTTATCTCAAAAACGGAAACATAGATTTACATATTCTGTACCTTACCATTTGCTGGTCCACATAGTTTTAATCATTCCTGTGAACACAATTTTTGTGGCGACAACTTTTTTCAAAATATTTTTTTCTAATTCCCCCTACACCTATCTAATGGTGCGTCCCTTCTAGGCCTAATATTAGTGTAGGCCACTAACGTTAGAGCTTGGAAAGACATCAGCTGAAGAAACCGCTGACACAACATAAAACCTTCATAAATCTATCTCAGCTAGCCTGAGCAGTCGACCCAATGTTGATCTGTTGTTGGGACAGCATCACAGACTGTGGGGAAATATGAAAACAACATCGTATGCATGACATAGTTTATTTTTAAATAACAATCTGTCAAATCTGTAAGCATGGTATGAGATTACTATGAGTTTGCGTGTGATCTCATGTGTTGATTGGGAGCCCTACATGCTATATAGATTCTAAAGACCAATTTTGTAGCTATTTGACAGAACTCGATGAATTTTTTTGGTGTGTCGGGGATGACTTTTAGAAAATATTGTGTGCAAAATTTCGTCGATATTGTTTGCGTATGCCCTAATTGCAGATAAATCGAGTCTACAGTCTACAGATCCTGGGAGTAGGCCTAGCCTTTCTTCAATTTGCTCTGTCGCTGTTTAATTTTTTTTAGCAAATTTTTTATTGGATTATTTTTCATCTTCCCCCAACTTCCCTGAAAATTTGGTGGAATTTTGTTGTGTAATATGGAAGTTGGACCATTTGAGATGTAATATATTTTTTTAAAATTACAGCTCTCATTTCTCCTCTAACGTGAAGCATTGCAAACGTTTTATTACATGCAAAATGGTCTAACTTATAAAATAGGATACACAACGAAATTCCGCAAAATTTTCAGCGATGTTTGGGGAAGATGAAAAAATGACCTCCCAAAAAATTCACATAAAAATGTCGAATAGCGCGAATTGAAAAAAGGCTACTCCCAAGATATGTTGAAATAGACTGTAGACCAATCCTAACTTTTTATATGGAAATGAGAGAAAGTTGAGATAGGATCAAAGTTAGGATTCTTTGTAATATGCGCCCCCAGTCTTAAAGTTAAGATCACCTTTTTTCCATTTACCATTTACCATCCGTTACGGCCTTTGTAGGTCAGCGACCTGTTGACCGATTTCGTCTGTTAGCTCTTCAATGTCTTGAGCTATAGGCTCGTCTGTATCTTCCGTATATGTGTGCGTGTGCGGGGGTTTGTCCAAATTATATTGAAAACGCCCCCAGTATCTGTCCAGTCTATTTTTAAAAGTGTTGGAGCTAGAACAACATGTTTCGGCAGCGAGTTCCACAGGTTTAAAACCCTTATGGGGAAAGAATGCCTACGAATTTGCAGCCTAAATTGCTGCTTCTCTAGTTTTAGGTGGTGCCCCCTAGTACTACTGTGTCTATTATTTTTTAGTAGTCCATCATTTGTACTGAACTTCACCGTTAATAGTTTGTAGACTTCAATCATGTCGCCCCGGCTTCTCCGATAAGCTATGGACGGTAGCTTTAGTATCCGGAGTCTCTCTGGGTATTCTAGATCTCTAATCTGTGGTATGAGTTTGGTCATCCTTCTTTGTAGGGCCTACATTCTCTACCTTGTTTAAATCTGTCTTGAAGCAGAGCGGCCAAATTACATGTCCATATTCGAGATGTGGTCTTACTAACGCCTTGTGGGCCTACAGTTGCATCAGGCTGTCCCTATATCTAGCTATTCGTATGATCTTCTAATGAGTCCCACAAGTCTATTTGCTTTATTCACAGCAGCATGTACATGGTCAGATAGCCTCAATTTGTTGTCAATTCCCAGGTCTTTCTCACTGATAGTTTCCTCTAAGTTGTTTTCACCCATTTTATAATGGTAATCTATCTGGTTGTTTCCCAGTCGCATTATTTTACATTTGGCTGTATTGAAGGCTAGAAGCCATTTTTTAGATCATTTTTGTAGTTTGTTTATGTCCTCCTTCAGGTACACACAGTCTTGAAGATTACTTATCTTACTCCACATTTTGGTGTCATCCGCAAACATCTGCACAGACTGTTTCACTACATCTGGGGGGTCATTAACTATCATTAACCTAACTTTCTAGGTTATTAACCTAATTTTTTCTTGCATTAAAAAAGTTAAGATGATCTTAACTTTTTAAATGCAAATAAAAGAAAGTTAAGATGATCTTCATTTTAAGATTCTTTGTAGGATGGGCCCCAGCCTGGGCCCAGGCCTAAGCTTTCCTGCTATTTCGTGTCTTTTCAGTATAGATGTATACCCAGCCTGGGCTAAATTTTTCCAGTTGGATGATTGATTAATGACGAGCGGGGTTCAGTTTTCACGTTTTATCGACCATGGTCTACTCCATGTCCATAAACTCTAGTAGAGCAGCCTTTTCCTTAATAATAATAATAAAATAACAAAAATAGTGATGTTATGCTTATGAGAGGTAGACTATTGATTTATGTGTTTTGTTTGAAACTTTGAACTTTGAAACTTTGAAATGTTATCCAGCAGCACCTCTTATATTTGGAGTTTGGTCCCTTTGCAGGCTTTGGAGTATCAGGCTGGAGGGGGGGGGGGGGGAAGGGCTGGTGGATTTAGTCAACATGTTGTAAGCCTTTCTCTGTTCTCCGGCGTGGTTTTCTCTCCGCGAGAGTAGACTTGTTATCAAATTACTGTGATATTTCAATTTCTGCTGTGGTCAGTTAGACCAATTATTTATATATATTTATATTGACTAAATTATTTCGTGCCATCGCCATCATGGATCACTATCAAGGGACCGTCGTGGAAATAAGTATTCTCACCAGGAAACTTTTCGGTGTTTTATCACTGTTTATCCCCTGGTGACCATGATTGGCGACCCGTGATTTATATGCACTATTGATCATGTTTTTGTCCTATGTCAATGGTTACTGAATAAATCTAATCTAAAAAGACTCTTGAACGCTGCCACAGTTTTTGATTCTATGGCCGCTGCCGGAAGAAAATTCCAATCAGGAATAGTTCGATGCCAAAAAGAATTTTGTTCCAGTGTGGTGTTAGCTCTAAGAGTAAGATGTTTATAAGCCTGATTGTGCCCACCACGTGTTCTTCTGTCCGCTGGGATTAAACGATCATTGATAGGAATTTTGACTAGCTCATTTAAAATTTTGAACATTCTTACAAGTCTAGAACTTTTACGTCTTGTTTTCAAGTCAGTCCAGCCCAGGTTCTGAATGAGAGATGTCACACTGGCTGTTTGTCTATAATTTTGTGTGACAAATCTTGCTGCTGATCTTTGAATTTTTTCTAATTTATCAATATCTTTTGTCTAAAGGGGTCCCAAACTGCGGAAGAGTATTCTAAAGATGATCTGACCAGGGAGAAATAGGCAGTCTCCCTTAGTTTAGGGGGACATGCCTTCAGGTTCCTCCGAAGGAAGACCAGAGTGGAATTTGCTTTACTTGTAATTTTGTTAATGTGGGCCTCCCATTCCAGGGTCTCACTAAGGCAAACACCAAGTCTGATATGGTGTTGATGAAACGTTCGCTAGTGTTTCGCCTTTAAGGGCGTACTCAAATTCCAGGTTTTTTTATTTCTGCCTGGACACCCTTAGGACCGAGCATTTCGAGGGGTTGAAACACATCCCCCATCGATCTGCCCAGTCCTGTAACGCAGATAGGTCTCTCTGCAGCTGCTCCTGATCTGCTCGACTCTTTATCGGGCGATACAAGAGGCAGTCATCTGCAAAGAGACGAACCTGCGAGGAGACCGTGGAAGGGAGGTCATTAATATAGGTCAAAAAGAGTAGGGGTCCGAGAACAGTACCCTGGGGCACACCAGACCTCACGCGAGCTGATTCTGAAGAGCTGCCATCAACTACTACTTTTTGGGTTCTATTGGTCAGAAAATTTTGAATCCAATTCAGAGTTGTTCCCCGAATTTCATAGTGGTCAAGTTTGTGCAAGAGGCGTTGGTGGGGGACAACATCAAAGGCCTTACTAAAATCCAAGACAACAACATCTGTTTGTGTCTTGCTTGAGATTAGTCGAAAAGGGAAAAAAAGGGAGATATTTCGTTGGCAGCATTCTTCAGAATTAAGTTCGGGAGTTCGTACGGTCCAGATGCCTTTTCGCCGTTTAAACCCTCAAGTAATTTAGTTACACCTTGAACGGTAATTTCGAATTTAGGCATTTCAGTATTCGGTGGTCCTGTTAATTTAGGTATATTCGTGGTGTCTTCCGAGGTAAAAACTGAGCAAAATTGGTTGTTTAGTATTTCGGGATTACGTCTGCTATCTGAATGCAGCTGGCCGTTTTCCTTCAAGGGAGAGACACCATTTCCATCCTGACGTTTAGATTTAATATACCGCCAGAGTGGTTTTGATTTTTTTTGTTCTAAAGATTCAGAAAGTTTGTTTTTCAAAAAAGACCACCTGGCAGACCTGATGGCACGCTGGGTCTGCCGTTTACATGATTGAGATTTTTCCCAAAGGTCAGCTTTATTCGTACGCTTGGCTTTGCTATATAAAGATGCTTTTTTCCGAATAGTTGCAAGGAGTGATTTGGATAGCCAAGGTAGATTTTCCCGAGGGGAAGTCATTTTAGTTGGTATAAAATTGTTCAGGCATTGATTTAGGATGGATTTAAGTTTCAACCAATTTTCATTAACAGAACGGCTGGGACTGAAAAGGAGGTCCAGCAGCTCCTAATTTGTTGCCCGATAGCTTCCCAATTAGCCTTTTTGAACTGATGCACTGGGCGGGGTTTTGTACGACAGTAGGGTTGGTCAATATCCAGTTCGGTCACAACAGCACAGTGATCCAAGATTCCAGGTACACTATGAGAAGATTTTATCAAACCAGGTTTATTTGTGATAAGGAGGTCCAAAATATTTTCTTTTCTAGCTGGTTCTTTATGAATTTGGGCCAAGGCATGTGTATCTAGGCTTGACAAAAGCAGCTCGCATTGTGATTTGTTTGCTGCTTTAGGATTTACTACTCCATTGTCCCAGTCAATACCAGGCAGGTTAAAATCACCTCCCAGGACAATGGTCTGATTTGAATTTTTTGGCATGAGGTCTAAAGATTTCACAAGTTCTTCTGAAGTACTAATTTTGGAGTCAGGAGGTCTATAAAAACACCCGAGGGTTAAGGATTTTGATGCCAATATCTGAACTTTAGCCCATAAAATTTCACAGTTGTTTTCTAAATCAGGGAGGAGGGTCATGTCATAATGTTTTCTGACAGCAATAAAAACCCATCCTCCTCGGGCTTTTGAATTTTGATCTTTACGCAAAACTTGGTATTCAGGAGGGAAAATTTCACTGGTAGTGGTATCCTTGTCAAGCCAAGATTCAGTGCCGAGGATACAATCAGGTTGGTAGTAAATTAGAGATGCTAAAAAATTTGCTACTTTCCCCTTTAGGCTTCTGCAATTTATTAATAAAGTACGCCAGTTCCTTTGACAGTTTTTAGGCCTAAAGGGGGGAATTGGGATACTGTGCTGTGTGGGAGCGAAATCTGAATTCGGTGAATTGACGTTCTCAGAGCCACTAAAATTTAGATTTTCAAAATTATTTGTGGTTTCAATTTCAAACGAATGGAATAAATTTCGATCAAAATTTGGATGATTGCATCGACAGCATATCCCCGAGACGTTTGTTGTGGAATATGCCAGGAAGGTGAAAGATCCCATGTTGACGCAATCTTTGTGAAACCACACATCACAGCTATCACAGCAAATTCCACATGTGACCGGGTCCTCGCAATAGCCACATGGGAAGATCGATGACAAATTTAAGCTCCCAGACA
This sequence comes from Flabesymbios commensalis, assembly GCA_964017125.1. Taxonomy (NCBI): domain Eukaryota; kingdom Metazoa; phylum Annelida; class Polychaeta; order Terebellida; family Flabelligeridae; genus Flabesymbios; species Flabesymbios commensalis. The sequence continues at coordinate 53,705,330 of OZ024913.1, forward strand.
TGGGAGGACCTGGATTAAGTTCAACCTGGCCAGAAAGTAAAATTGAGAAAAAGGCTTAACCAAAATCTAATTTAGGTGGGCTGGGCTGATTTGATCCAAGACTAGGACATAGCCTGAAAATAGGTTTTACCCCACAAAAATGCAAGAATTGAGAAAAACATGTATTGCCGGGGGGGCGAAATCAAGTACCGGTGATGTAAAAAGGATATCATGCTCCCTGTACAAAGTGTAATCATGGAGAAAGGGGATTTCTTGAGGGTAATTTACACCTTTAATGTCCTCTGACTCAATTCGTGTGAGGACTAAACTGGCTGCGAACACAACCAGAAAATGTTTCATGACGGTGGTGATGTTTACATATTTAGCCGCCATTTTGTTTTTGGGTGTCATGTGATCACATGCTGTACAGTTCAAAATGAGCCAGCGAAAATCGTATCAATTAAAGACCAAAAATTTACAGCTTTAGGATCGAAAAATAATCTAATTTGTTAATTTATAGCTTCTACGCAGGTTTAATAATTTAGATTAAACAAGGGAGCAACGGTCAAGTGGTTCTAAATAGTGAAAAAAGGATAAATTTGATGAGTCAACCGGGAGATGTCTGATCTTATCTAGCCTCGTTTCCGTTCCGTTTAAATGCAAGAAACGGATGCACCCCTGTGCCCCGATCTCCCCTACCAACCTAAATCTACAAAAAAAGTCTGTTTCACCAGATCCTGGGAGTAGCCTTTTTCGAATTTGCCCGGTCGCTCTTTAAAATTTTTTAACAAAATTTTTCTCAGTTAATTTTTCCATCTTCCCCTAAGTTCCTAACATTCCTGAAAATTTGGTGCAATTTTGTGGTGTATTTTGGAAGTTAGACCATTTGGCATGTAGGCTAACGTTAACGTTAATATAATTCTTGTTAAACTTGAGATTTAAGACTTAGGCACTTGACAATGAAATATAATTTAACTTTTTCATTAACTCTGCTTGATTAATTTTATTCTACAGGGTCTTACGATTTTAAAAAGGCCTCATTTTTCAAAATCGGATAAGTAATAAAAAAGTTGCGGCAAAAAATGTATTTTGAAACAGGCTTTTTTTTGTGTATGATAACATAGAGACACATTGAAATAAAATTGTGATTTTTTACTGTTTTTTTATGGTCAGCACTATACTGAAATGCTGTAGCTGCTCCAAAAATGTTCAAAATTGGCACAGTGATAGCTATAAAAAAAAGGAACAATATGCTGTTTAATTTTTTTAAATATCTCAAATAGTTTTTGAGATATTGTCATTTTCGCCTATGCAAATTTGCCTTTTCTCCGCTATTGTTAAGAACCGCAGAATTTTTGCAGGAAAAAGCCTCTTTTTTAATAAAAATGAAAAAAACATCACAACTTTTCTTAATATTAACAATACTTTTTCAAATTTAAATATATGATAACCTGACATTTTTAGGTTTGGTAAATACTATCGAACGTGATTGCACATTTAATTTTTTTTTTGGTGACCTTGACCTTTAATAATGTCAGTGAAAGGTCAAGGTCAAATGCAAAAACAAAAATGCTAAATTTCAATTTACACCAATTTTTTGTGGCCTGGAAAAAAGTATCTGCTAACCCTTTGATTCTCATAAAATTTTACGGACATGTTCGAAAATATATACTTTAACTGTACCAATAGGTTATTTTTTGTACTAGGTTCCAGAACAAAATATTTAGCTATAGAAGTACTGTAAGCTAATTTTTAGAAATCTGTACATTGAGCGATAATACAGGTTTCGCCGTTATTTTTTTTCCAGACCCTAGCTAGTTTAAACCATCATAAAAGTTATTTTTTCAAATAAATAGAGCACATTTTTATGCCTTCAGAGACCATAACATTTATACCCTTTTTCTACATGTACAAAAACGACGTCATAAATTTCCTTTTTTTAGACCCCAGTTTCATGTTTACACAAGTGATCGCATGCTTTTCGCTGATTTCTCAGTCAATTATCAACCGATTTTCATGAACTTTTGTAACAATCATATTTCAGCAGAATCCTAATTTCCCAGAAAATTTTGGAAAATTATATATCGCATTTCAAAAGTTAGACCATTTGACATGTAATAAATTGAAATTACGACGTCCCTCTATAAGCCCATTAAACTAATTCTAGAATTTTATTACATGTCAAATGGTCTAACTTTTGAAATAATAAATATAATTTTGCGAAATTTTTACCGCTGTTAGGATTTGAATAGAAAATGGCCGTTGCAAAATTTTAAGAAAATCGGTTCAGAATTGACGGAGAAATCGCCGAAAATCATGCGATCCTGGTTAATTTGACGGCGAGTTTAGTCTAATGCTTGTTTTTTTTTAATGGTGTTAAAGAGAGCTGTAATTTTGAAAATTTATTACATACCAAATGGTCTAGCTTCGCTAATACAGAAACATAATCCACCAAATTTTCAGGAATGTTGGGGGAAGATGAAAAAATGATCCAAGAAAATTTTGTTAAAAAATTTTGAAGAGCGACCGAGCATATTGGAAAAAGGCTACTCCCAGGATCTGGTGAAACAGACTGTACTGTAGTTCAGTGTACAGTCTGTGACACAATTATCTGGAGCGCATGCTTTTCATCGATTTCTCCGTTAATTCTGAACTAATTTTCTTGAAAATTTGCACAGGACATTTCCAAGTCATGTCCTAACATCGGTAAAAATTTCACGAAATTATATGCCATATTTCAAAAGTTAGACCATTTGACATGTGATAATATTTCAGAATCAGTGTAATGGGTTTATAGAGGGACGTCATATTTTCAATTTACTACATGTCGAATGGTTTAACTTTTGTAATTCTGTATATAACTTTACAATTTTTTTAGCGACATCAGGACATGACTTGAAAATGTCCTGTACAAAATTCCATTTGAATCGGTTGATAATTGACGGAGAAATCAACGAAAAGCATGCGCTCCAGATAATTGAGTCATAGACTATACTTAGCAAGCGCCACCCTCCACATCGTCAACGACATGTTACTGTTGTTAGTGTTACGGGTTAGCAAGCATTCCATATATCTGAACCGTAAGATGGCGTTCCGCCGGCGGCACGCGATCGATTTAACCCCTATGAACGCCCTCGAAATACATTTTAATTGGGTTTACCTAACTTAGTGACCATTTATGCATTCACTCAGTTGATTTTGAAAAATTACAACAGTTATTTTTCATGTGAGAGCATCTTTAAAACACCACCTGAAAAATATTCAACTATTTGTGATGATGTGAGTACCGGTATCTTACGTTTCAGATACATGCTGTGTTCTAACCCGAAACATAGTGGAGGGCGAGATCCTTCTAAATTATCATTAGAAATAATATCTATATATAATACAGTACTCAGTAGGTAGGTACGTTCGAAGAAGTCATTTTGGTGCTTTTTTCGTGTTTTTTCAGGATTTATGTGAATTTGTAATACACTGCTATAAAAGACATATTTTTCTTCGTTTGTTTGTTCTTTTTGCTCACTATTACTGAATTTAAAGAGTTATTTGTTTTGAATGGCACTTTTATCACCTGTTCTGGGGGCTTCCATCATTATATTTCTCGCAATTACGAAAAACCATGCCAGCTCTCGCCTTTAATTTCATGATAGCTGCAACAAATGCTTGAATAGGTAAGTGGAACAGGCATGCTGTGGCCCCTTCTGATAATTATCTTGCACTTGTGCATCTAATTATCTTTGAGCAAGTTTTTGCAATCTGAAGTAGTTATTGGCGGAAAATATATATTTGTTTTGATTACAGTTTTACATGCATGGCCCATTGCTTTAAAGGGACTGGCCCAGGCTAAAATCATCAAAAAATCGGTGATTTTATTTCGGGTTCTTAATATGACCATATGATGTAAACATGTACATAGACTAGAACTGCAAATTTTTATAATTTTTGTGCTGCGCATTCATCAGTTAGACTAGATATAGAGACGAAATTCCCGCATTTCCTATTTTTGACATGGTTGTCAATAATTAGAAATCAGGAATTTCGTCTCTATATCTAGCCTAACTGGTGAATGCGCAGCACAAAAATTATAAAAATTTGCAGTTCTAGTCTATGTACATGTTTACATCATATGGTCATATTAAGAACCCGAAATAAAATCACCAATTTTTTGATGATTTTAGCGTGGGCCAGTCCCTTTAATATTAACTTCAGTCTGGTGCAAAAAATAACTCTCGATAATGTTCAGAACCGCAGGGTTCTTGTTAGCACCTGACACAATCATACATGCACGCATCGTGCGTGCGTGTATTTTGGGTGCCAAGAGTCGATCCCTTGTACATGTTGTTGACCTACTCATCTTTGAACATTATTAATGAATTAAAATGCAATATTACGTAAATTTGTTTACACTTTGTATGATTAACCCTAATACATGTGTGGTTACCCACTAAGTAGGCCCTAATATCTGGGCACGTTTTTTCTTCAAAAAAAGCATCTGTCATGTGGCCTCCACGATAGCGACTCCTGATCATTGCTATGCTATTAATCAAAATATGTAATTGTTGTTATTTGATAAAAAAAATGAATCTGAGTATGATAAACAACTTATACTAAAAGCCATTATATTACAAAATTGGTCAGTTAGTCATTTTAAATCGCAAATAAATAGACACCTCAAAACGAAACCATTTTTTTTAGAAATAAATGGGCGACCAGACACAGCAGGCTGTGCTTGGTGTATTTGGTGATAGAATTTAATGATTTAATTTTACTGATGAATTATGATGATAAAAATATAGGGAAGTGCTAACGTATGGCAATAGGCCTGCTGCTGTTTGCAATCCTTTGAATTATAATTTATTTATGGCGGGGGATGCCCAGGTCCTCTTGTTTACAGCTATAAAGTGTTAGGAAATCGGTTCGAAATTGACGGAGAAATCGCCGAAAATCATGCGATCCTCGTTGATCATTTTTAATTTGACAGCGAGTATGGTCTAGTCTTAGATTAGAATTATTAATCTATTAAATTAAGATTGGTAGATCTAGACTATCATCAGGTCTGGTTGATCGCGGAGAATCAAATTGTATCATTAAGATGTTGTTTAGTAAACATGCAAACAAATTAAAAATTTGACATAAGGCCCCCTAAATTAATTTTTTGGATGACGGATTCTCAGCAGAAAAAAATGGATCGAGCGAGCAAAATTTTTATTTTTTTTTAATTTTGATTTCCCCCCAAAATTGAGCGAGCAAAAAAGCGACAATTTAAAAAAAAAAAAATTGATTTCCTGCATAAAAATGGGGCGAGCGGAGAAGAATTTGTTTTTTCAAAGGAAGAAACGTAACATTGACGTGATTTTTAGGTGGGAAAAAAAAATTGGTGTCTCCAGACAAAAATGGAGCGGCAAAATGAAAAAAAAATAAAAAATTGGCGTCCTAAAAAAATGGAGCGGTGATTTTTTTTTTTTTTTTTTAAATTTTATCACGGTAAAATCGAAGCGGCGAATCCGTCATCCATAAAATTAATTTGCTGTGGCCTAATGTAGAATGCCAGGGGAGTCTAGGAATCAAGTTTAAGATGCTCACCTTTTGGCCACCCTACCCCAGGCCCAGCAGGAGCGTGCGCAGCTTTCGGTCATGAGGTATTTGATTATGTGTTGGATTCTAAACGGATAGTCTTAGAATCTATTTAAAATGTGTATGTTACATCCAGGCTCAGGGGTGTGCGCAGCTTTCTGTCATGATAAAGGGGGGGGGGGGTCAAGAGGTGAAATATAGAAAAATTACAGGGTATGTAGAAATCCCTGGAATTTTTTCTAAAAATCTGCAGCTTAAGGGAGGGGGGGTCAGGATCCCTCTGACCCCCCCCCCCCCCCCCTCCCTGACCATGTGCACATCCCTGACCTGTTACATAGATCTCAGACTAAGATACTAGGGCTAGGCCTTGACTTGAGCTAAGTCTAACTCCAGTCTAGGTCCTGGGCTAGGTAGGTATGTCACATAAATTTTTAAATTATCCAATACAATTATGCTTAAAGGGACATGCCCAGGTGTAAAATCTTCAGAAATCGATGATTTTATTTTGGCTTCTTAATATGACCATATGATGTAAACATGTCCATAGACAAGAGATGCAAAAGTTTTTTCATTTTTGATGATTTTAGACCTGGGCATGTCCCTTTAAATCTAAAATGTCCTTTGGGTTTATCATTGTGGTGCACCACACTAAAATGTTCTCACTAATCTAAATCTAAATCTAAATTACTTTTTTTTTAAATTCTGGTCAACTAACTCCAAAAAAAACCTAAAAACTAACTAAAAAAAAAAAGATTAATTTTTGTACGGTCAACTTATTTTTCTATATAAACAAGTGGTCGTATGGTAGATAAAAATACAAATCCAAAACTGGCAGGCTGTGAAGAAAACTTTTTTGAATAAAACAATCTGTGTTCATCTAAATCTACTTGCAGGTTTAGCTATTCAGCGGCAAACACAGGGTCGGCGGCAATAAAAAATATGTTTTTTTAATTTTAATCTTTTTCGGATTTTGCGTTTTCGTGACTTGGCAATTTTGTCAACCAACAAATTAAAAAAAAATCGCCTAATTGCCGAAATAGTCTGCTTAACTGTATATGGGCGCACAATGCACTACCACTTCAAGCTGTTTTTTATCTCTTTGTTTAATACATTAGATGGTAATGTTTTTCACCGTGACATTTGAGTTGATGAACTCGGAATCAGGACACATCCTCTGATAAATTATAAAACTTTATAATATTGCTCACCTCCAGTGTCTTATATCGCTGGATTTGATATATTTGACGCCAGCATTATTTAAAATAAAGTACTGTAAGAGAAAATCTTTGTTATTTGTGTATCCTTTTATATGTGTGTCCAGGTCAAAGATATGTGCCATATGATTGAATAGTTTTGTGATGCATTATATCTTTCACCTTCAATTTTCCTCGGTCAAAAAAATAAATCAGCCACATGTTGATTAACGCACAATTATGCAAATGTTCACTGATTAAAACGTTATGCTTAGTTAATCGCTAGCTAGTATAATCACTGAGAAATTCACTGTAACGTTGGCAAATTTGAAGAGCTTATCATAAAACAACTGTCAGTGAACCTATTGAGCATTGTCGTAATTGCTAATTCATGAAAATAGGCATGGACATGGTCTCATTTACATATTTGCTTGGGAAATATATTCTTATATAAATAAATATACTCGAGGCTCGCTAAGCACACTGAGAGCATTTTTTCGGCTTAATTAGCTTCAAAATTATACTACTGGTGATCGCCAGAAGCGCTGTCAATTGCTCTCCTTGCACTTGGTTAACCCTTACACTGCTATGGGTGACTATAAGTCGCCCAAAATTAACCAAGCGCAGCCTGCTGTGGGCGACTATAGTTGCCGAGTAAATTCTTGAAAAAAAAAAAAAAAAAAAAATTTGAAAAAAAATTAAAACACTTTCGTTTTGTGGTGTCTTTCTATTTGTGCTTTAAAGATAGCTCACTGACTGATTTTGTAATATAATGGCGCTTAATATCAGTTGTTCATCAGATGTTTTTTTGAAGAAAAAACGTGCCAGATATTACTTAGTGGGAACCACACATGCTGCAAATTTTATGCAGCAGTGTAAGGGTTAAGGAGCGCGAGAGGAGCGCCGGCGTGATAGCGCTCCTTATAAATGCAGGACTGTATACTGAGCACAACTTCCTAGATTGGAAGGCCAACGGCTCAGGAAGATTATGATCGTGCGGCATTTAATGCAGGTATGAACATTGTAAAGCTAGAGGTTAGCTTAAATTATTTTTTTACCTGGTACTGAGGTAGTGTATGTATTTGGCAAGCTGCTGTACGTCGGCTGGCCTGAAAAACAATACTATTCCACGGGCTGGGCTGCATTTTCTGCTGTGTACGTGCATAGTATGTAACCAGTGACATCAAATCAAGCATCTTTTCTTTAAAGATAAAAGTGCATGCAGGGTGTCAGATAGAATAGCCAGAGGCATACATGTAGGCTAAATATGTCTATCCTCCCAACTAAATTTGTGCAAGGTTGAAAACATAACGGGCTGATAGTATTGCAGACTTCAGATCTCATGAGAGATTGCAATAGGGAGTGATGGTACACAGACCATTGTCTAACTGTTTTTGGGAAGAAACTATGCTTGAACAAATTTGTAATGCATGTAGTAACAAGTATTAACACTGGAAGGTTAAGTGGGCCATTAGTCAAAAAAAGCAAATTTAAGGAAATGATTACAATCTCTCTGGTCTCCTATTTTCTTATATGAATGGCTGTATGACATTATTATTGTTTTGTTTTTTAGATATGATGAACAAGATACAGTAGGTAATGACGCAGCATAATGGTGTGGCATAACTGCTGAATTGTCAATGTTTTGGCAATCCTTCAGCCGATACAAATATACATCTTATTGTTGTTGACAAAAGTTCATCGCAGTAACTTTTCAGACATGAAACTTCTCCAGGTGTATTATCCTGCCCAGAAAATCATGAGATGTAGGCCTACATCATCCAGAATGTGTGCTTCTGCTCATATATTCCTAAGATGGGGATGTGGTTCAGCATCATCAAGAAATGAAAAAAGTGGAGTTTTTTCCAGTAATCAGCAACAAGTAGACTCCACAGAACTTGATAGCGCAAAAGTTGATAATGACTTATCATCTTCGATGTCATCTCTAGCACAACAAACTTGCTATACACAAAAGCAGGTATTTAAGTACTACTCTTACCCACCCATCTTTTTCTCAAAAAATCTTAAATATATCTTCCGGTACCGGTATATACATGTATATACATTTAAAGCTACCTTATTATTGGGTCATTCTTTTGTATACCCCTAAATATTGGGTATTTTATAAACACCATAATTTGGACACATTCAAAAAGGACTTCTATAATATAATTTTTAGGGCCGGTAGTCGGGGATGGAGGTATTGCCCCCAATTGGTGGTTTTCCGTCTTTTAGTTTTTCTTTATTCTTAACTAAAAGAAGGGAATTATTGGGTCTATAGCTAAAATACCTGATAATAAGGTGTATGTATATTTGTATATATGTACAGTACTGTGTAACTTGTATGGTGATAAACTTGATAAAGGGAAATGAATCGAAAGGGAATGCGAATTCGCGCTCCCTGGCTAATTCTCCTTTCCTTTTTTCTCTGGATTTTTCACCACGGTCACTGGGGAAAACAGGCGAATTGTAATCTCCCAAGAGGGAAATGTATTTCGCACTTGGAGAAAACCAACGAAATGCTTGAGTTCTAATGATTTTCCAATGAATTTGCACATGGGGAAACCAAGCGAAAACAAATATTTTGTTTTTGTCAGTTTTGACGGAAATGTGAAAACTTGAAATGCAGAACCCAGATACGGTAATCAGCTAATCGGGAAATAGTTTATGGTTTCGTTTCTTAAAAATGTAAAAAAGGTAAACTGGTAAACAGTGATATGTCGCTCATGTGTTTACCAAATGTTGATCCAGTGTTGCTTCTTGCTGTGATCGATGTAGTAGCTATTATTTTTAGGCATAGATTCAGTGTTTTGGTTTTCTTGATCATGTTACGGTATGTTCAGAATGTATACAAACCCTGAATAAAAACTTTTTTCACTTCAAGATAGTACCCTATGTTTATACAATCATTTTGATACCCTTCTCATCTTATTTCAATTATTTCTTCAATAATGTATATATATATTATTGATTTATATTCCAAATACTATCTCTATAAAAATTATAATATTCAATACCAATTACTCTATGTACTATGTATATTATATACATGTATATTATTATTGTTGTTAATACCTTGCCGACGATCCGATGTCGTCCATGACCAGCTCTTGGTCCATGACCATGTCTCCTGCATCGCTAGACACTGAATGACGATGACGCTGATCAATAACAGAAATATCTTCAGCATAAAGATAATAAATCATGCGAGGAAATGCACACTGCATCTTTGGTACAGAACTCCTCATAATTTTCAAAGATACATGTAAATAAAAATTGACTAATGCTGAGGAATACGGCACAAGACATGTCTGCTGCAAATTGCAAATGCAGCTGAACTCGGAATCAGGGGGGAATCCATGTCACGTGCATCTTTAGGAATTCAGGGAGAATTGTGGGAAAATACATTTTTAGTCATCTTTCCCCCTTGGTGAATTGTGTTTCCACAATTTCCCAGGCCTCTGAGAAAATGAGGGAAACTGGATAAACTGAATTCCCCTTTGTGGAAATTGTGGGAAACTGGAGGGGAAAGGGAAATGAAAGTGAACCATGTTTCCCCTACAAGTTATCGCACAGTATAGATATATACATGTAATATGTATCAATTGATAAATATATGTAATTATTAATTTAAATGCAATACCGGTAAATCCATATTTAAGTAATAATTAACCTAAATCTTTTGAATTTAAAATTATTTTTTTTTGTTCCTTAAATCAATGATATCATGAATCATTTAAAATTATTTTTCATCTTGTTTGAATTGATAACAGAAAACATAATACAGGTAATTATGTTCTAAAAGTATTGATGTATTTCCCAAGATGCATTATTGGCTGTTAAAATTCATTTCAAATTAGTTAATATTTTTGCAAATGTTTTCTTTTTCATTATTTTTTATCTGTTTTCTAATTCATTGAAGATTTTGTGTGATGACCCTGTAGTTGAGGGTTTGCTGGCTGGTCTAATGGCTGGTGATAGAGCATCTTTGGCACGAGCGATTACATTGGCAGAGACAGTTCACCCCATCAAGAAGGCTCAGGCACAAACATTACTGGCTGAAGTGCTAAAAGTTAACAATGCAAAGGCGAATCATTCTGTCAACTCTACTAAAACTTTTAGAATAGGTATGATACAATGATTTCAGAATAGGTATGATACGCTATCATAATATCTTAATAATGCAATATCATTTGCTATTTCTTGAATCTATTATCCCATTAATCCTTTCAAGCCTGAATTTGCCATTGTCATCTTCATCCACTACAAGTCGCGAATTGCTGTCGCAATTCTCGACTTGTAGTGAATGAAGATGATTTGAAGTGGGTGAAAAATTTAAGAAAATTGCCATGTATTTTAAACCAGTTTCATAGACATTTTCATTCTAAAACCCCTAGCTGTAGGAAAATAAAGCCTGTTTTCAGGGATGTGAAATGATGCTTTAATGCATCGTGAGGGCTTGAAGGGTTAACTAGTTTGACAGTCTTGCGGGTAACTGATGATGTATCATGATTTGAAATGATTTTAAAATAATTAAGTTTAAATACATGTATGTGATATTTAAATTTATTTACAATTTTTCAATACTTCAGCAGGCATTGACATTATGATTTTTTTATACTAAACAACAGGGCAGGTAAACTGTGATTTTTGTCTGCCCTGGTGACTTTTAACTGGACCTGGAAGTGGTTCGTAGGGCTAAAACTTTACCCGACCACCAGGCGGCTGATGTGGGCAGTTTATCAGACCTGGGCCTTCTTAACCTGCCTCGGGCGGCCGGTCGGACGTTAATGTCAATGGCTGCTTCAGATTGGTACATATAGGCTTGTCAATTGTTGGAACTCATTATTTTTTTTTAATTTACAGGTTTATCTGGCCCACCAGGTGCTGGCAAAAGTACATTCATTGAAGCTTTTGGAAAATTTCTCACAAATAGAGGAGAAAAACTAGCAGTCCTTGCAGTGGATCCTTCTTCTACTACCACAGGAGGTATATAGACATCATGTATCACATGTCAAACTTATTTGTGAATTTCAAAGATTTAGGACACCCAAATTTATTCTTAATTTCTTTGGACAGTGAAAGGACGTATTGTTGGTGATGTGATGATGAGATCGTCTATATGACCATATACATGATATACAATTTTATTATACACTGTATGGCTTATAGTGGCACGGAACTTGGCATATGATCATTATTCATTGGACTGGTGGATATGGCGCCAATAATTAAGACAAAAATTATATTGTTTTGCATTTTCAAGGTGCAGTAATTTAACCGAATGGACTATAAGTAGTGTGGCCTTGGCTATAATGGATTTTACATATTATGGTAATCAAATTCTCAACATGTAAAGAATGTTGTTGTAATATAGCCTGCGTAAGGGTAAATTAACCAACAACTGGTAGTTTGACCATAGACAACTCATGCTGCTCTATAGCCCATTTCTTCCCGCTCCACGCCCATCTACATGGTTCACTCACAACACAGCAAAATCTGACATGTTTTATACAGTACTTATTAATAATTATCTGTCTTATGCCGACATTGCATAATACAATAATAATAACAACATTTTGGGTCTATTAACCTTTGCAATGCTGAAATTTTTTTGTATAAACCATGAAGATCCAATTGTTTTTATTCAATTTGAAATCATTCTAATTGTCTTAGCTCTTTCTGCTTTTCATGATGTTATGGGTCTACAGTCATTATACATTTTTATTTAATTCTTTCAGTGTGGGAATCTACTTTAGACGTTGGAATCTGACTTCTTTAGATTATGATGTCTGACTGTCTCAGCGCTGGAAGGGTTAACGGACGATCTTAGGCCATGAGGACTGACCTACGTATTAGCATATTATAGAGCATATGCACATGTCTGTCATCACAGTCAACCCTTGTGCGTTTCAGTTTAGGCCTACAGCGCTCGATATAATGCCATTCCGTTTGTCCGAGACAAGCAGATTCTGCCTCTGACAATGGGCGATGATCATTCAATTGCCCGTACCGGCAGCCAATTTTTATTTGAAGCATTTTTTTCAGAACGGTATTTCAACAAAGTTTTGCCGACAACCCAATGTTTTTTTCCAGCACCAGCAGTAGAAATGAACTGAACAACACTGGCAACTTTGACATAAGTGTGGCAGTGACCTCACAGACTGTCATTGACTTCCGGGTCAGTGCAAAATTTGCTCAAAAACTAAAAAAAATGCTGACAGTCTTTTTTAGCCTTAGGGTTGTGTGCCAGACAACTACTTTCAGTCCTTATTTCTAATGCTGGCCTACCTTTATATGATATGATACAATGCTATCGCCTATACATATAGCCTCGATATAGTCACCAGTGCTCACCACCTTTTGCTTAATGGCGCATCAACCTCAGCAGCAGGTGATATCATAGCGGCTGTCTAGTGTTAAAAGACATTCTGAAGCCTGCACATTTGAATTTTTACCATGAGAGATTTAATCAGTTATCTCAGGTATATTTATATTTCACCAACTCATTTTTATCTTTCAAATGTTTCTAAATACAAGGACCATTTTATATAATTTATCCCGCTCACATAAGAACATTTGGTGATGAAATGTGATGGTAATTATATGCAGGTTAACCGTGTCATCTAGCGGCCTATTAACAGTAAAATTTCACACCTGTAATGATGCATTAGCTGATTGCCGTGTGGAAATTAACTGTGAGAGTGGGGGTATGTAATAGCCATCTACCGTGTGTTCTCACTTGGCCAAACTTGTGACAGTACATCCCTGAAGTACATAAAAACATCACATTATTGGTGGAAAAATTGGCAGTACTTTTAGTCATACAGTGTATAAAAGTGTCCGCTTGCAATTTCGGATTTCAACCTTCTAGAGCCCCCATTCGTTATATAGCCACACCAGGCCTTCCAAGGAGTAAAAAATAGTGGGGTATGCATTGGAAAATACTGTAGTTTGCATGTTTTGTTACAGGATCACTTCTCGGTGATAAGACACGCATGACTGAGTTATCCAGAGATATGAATGCATATATCCGACCCTCGCCAGCATCAGGAACTCTTGGTGGAGTAACACGATGTACAAATGATGCAGTAGTTCTGTGTGAGGGGGCAGGTTACAAGACCATACTAATAGAAACTGTCGGTAAGACATAATTTTAGCAATGCCTTCAAGTATTTAAATACTGTACATCTGGAAATATTCGTGAGGTTTTAATTTTCGCGAATTTTGCGAGGAGGACAAATTCGTGAATTCAAGAATCTCTAGTTTTCATTGAATTTGTCCTATGTATTAATTATAAAACAATACGTAATTATTTGAACCCAGTACTAGCAATATATTGTTTATTTCAGGTGTGGGTCAATCAGAATTTGCTGTTGCTGATATGGTGGATCTGTTTGTGTTATTAATCCCTCCTGCAGGCGGTGATGAGCTACAAGGTTAGATAAATACCAAGCTAGACTTGATTCTTAGCGTCACCCCGCTATCATAATCATTTCTGTTTCCAATGAGAAAAAATCCAAAATCTAATAAAGGATGACGGAAAAAAACATTTCAGAAAAAACAATTTTTTACATATTTTTAGAAAGTTATTTTTGGAAAGTTAATGAAAAATGAAAAAAATAGCTGGATTAATGGATTTCTGAAATGAGCTGTTTTTTTTGGAAATTGGCAACCATTTAATGTGTGCGCTGGGCAAAAAAAACACATACTTTTTTGTTAATTGGCAACCTTAATCTAATGTACATGCTCATCTAAAACTGAGAGAAAAACATAGTGGCCTTGGAGGAAGAAAAACATAAAACATTGAATTCTGTGGTTTCTGGTATGTTTTTGTGTGATGCAAAATATTGGAGAATCTTATTTGCACATTTTGTCTGTGTATAAAGCCCATCTTTGTAGATTTGGCATTGGGCACCTGATCTCTAATTATGTTATGTTCAGTGTTACTTCAGTGAATTTAAAAAAAATAGGAGGATAGCGACGACCTCACTGCACTTTCGGGAACCAGCTGGCAAGCTAGGAGGGGGGGGAGGGGAGGTCTGTGGGGGCATGCACCCCCACTTTTGGTACATGTATTCCCACCTTGATGGATTTTTTAAATAAAACTTTTCTTATTCTGATAGCTTTAGACCACTTTGTGATGGTAAAAATGAAAGGTGACATCTTGCTGATTATTGTTTTATAACAGTGAAAATCTCCACTAATCCACAATCAACTTCTTCACTAGGTGCACATATTCTTAAACCGCTATTAGCGCGAGTATAGTCGTTTTTAATCATGTTTTATTAGCCTTTGAATCACGGTTATTGGGAATGAAATGAGTATTTAAAATAGAAGATTTTCAAAGGTTTGGTTTCAAATTAAACAACTACGAGTAATTTTCATCCACTTGAAGTTGTGGGTTGCTGTAGCGAGACACAACTTCAAATGAGTGAAAACTTAAATTATTTTATTTAGCAGTTTAATGGTTAACAAAGTGGTCACACTGTAGGTATGGCGGGAAATAAGAACCAAGTTTGGTTCCATTAAATCCACTAAGCCCATACCCCCATACCAGCTTAAAGAAAAACTGATCGATTTGCTGAAGGTACTTTTCTGTTCTGTTCTGTTCTGTTCTGTTCTGTTCTATCTTGCTGATGAAATCTGGCGTAAGATAAGTCTCCATTTTCCAGTTTCTTTCTGTAAGCTAGGGTGAATAAAACCAGCTGGTATTTGGTTAAATGAACTGTTCTAACAAAATTGACCTTTATTTCTGCAAAATATGTGAAAATTATGTTTTCACTGGGATTAGTGATTTTCAACAATGTTCTAATATTTTGTGAAATTACTAAATGTCACCAAATTGCAATAATTTCACAAATAGCTACAGTATTATGTCATTCTTATCTAAATTTGTCAGTGCTGCTAATTTTATTAGTGTGCTTAAATAGGTGTACACCGTCCTGGTTACACTAAGGTAAATTAGCAAATTCTGTTGACATTTTATCGAAAACTTTCATAATCTTATAAATTTGCGAACAAGTTGCGGAAAATGCCATATCATGCAAATATTTTATATAGGTAAATAATGGTATTTTTAGCATGTAATTTACACATATTTGTATCTATCAGAAATAAAATAAGTATTTCATTTACCTAAACATGCATTAAATGGGAACTTTTAGGATTTGTTCAGAAGAACTGGTACATATCGGAATAAATGTACAAGTCATTTCTGGAACATTATGCTAGATGTAATTTCACTCATTAGATATAAAGAGCTACATCTTTATTGAGTGAAATTGCATCTAGCATAAATTTCCATTTTGCTAGTGAGACTCCTAACAAGCGCGCTGACTAGTAATATATTTCTACAGCTCTGTAGAAAAATTGTATATATTTCCCCCACTGTCAAGACTTTAAAATCGTGACTCGTATTATATATAGCATTTTTCTTTTTAAGAGATTAAGCATAAACTGTGTTTATCTGTGACATTCAACACATGCAGCACCAGAATCACTATTTCGTTTAAAATGACTATACACATGTAACTAAATTTATTTATACATTTGTGTCAATTAAATTTTTACACGATATGGCTACTTCACAATATGGGTTGCTTTTTTTTATTTTTTAGGCTTTAAATACACAAATTTATACAATAATCGTACAAATATGCAATTGTAAATAAAATTGTGTACATCAGGATGTCGAATACAGGTGACCAGCACCCTAACTAAGTTCGACATCCAGGATAAAATTTATATACATGGTAATTACATTTAAAATTACAATTAAAAGTAAAATTAAATATAAATATATTTTACATATTTTTTGTTTCCCGCGCTAAAACCAGAGATAAAATAACTACATATTAGTATAAAGTAGCAAAAAAAACCCTCTGGAAAGCGTAGAAACTTATAAAACAACAACAAGTAGAGTAAGTTTTAAAAGCATGCAACTTTGTACATGGTAATTCCACTTAAAATTAAAATTAAATAAAAATATAGTATACATAATATATTATACATAATTTCCCGCGCTAGAACCAGAGATTAAATAACTACACATGATAGTATGAGTAGTAAAATTTAGTAAAAAAAACACTCTGGAAAGCGTAGAAGCTTATAAAACAACTACAAGTTGAGCAATTTTTAAAAGCATGCAACATTATAACAACATCATTATTTTAGTTTTATAAGGTCTTCCCAATTTCAACGTTGTAGATATTTGCTTGACTGCGGAGCAAGTAGAAGGTGACCAGGGTGCCCTGAGCCACCACACAAGTTTAGTTCATTATACACTCGAGCCAAATACCATATAATATCATGATAATACAATAAAACTATACTATATTAAGAGTATTTTTAAAGATGATAATACAACTATGTGGTATTAAATAGAGCCCTCGACACGAACATAACGTTAGTCCCTTTAGAATAAAAGTACTTTGATTAGTCTAAATTGCATCTGCTGGCGTCAGCTCGCATAGCCGTCGCTCAGCCGAATAAATCCATCTATGCTATACTATTCTGAGCTGGACTGGTGGCTCTCGCCTGTCAGCACATGAGTATCGACACATGAGAAGCCATGCATGTTGAATTATTGTCTTACGGGCATAGTGGAACGATTTCTAACAAAATGTGATATTGAAACATGTTGATTATGATGATTCCAATATCACACGCACGCCTGACATCCACAGTTGCTTGTCCAAGTACATACGTTATCACAGTTGAAACTGTCCTCGAACTTTAAATAATAAAAACTATTCAATTGACGTACAAAGCTTGTCATTGTTTGCTCCTGGCGCAAGTCCTCCGGTAAACTATTCCAAATGCTAACTACGCGATTAGAATAGAAATGTTTAAACGTCTTAGTTCTGACTTGTCTCGGATAAAAGAGTGATCCGTTCTGACTTGACCGTAGTCTTCTGTCAGGTTCGTAGTATCTCAATAATGATGCAACACTATTGGAAAAATCAGACACAAATAGTGATTTAAAGAGAAGTTCTGCGAAAAGACAATTGTATTGATTAAAAAAAAATTCCTATGTTGAACAACATACTAATAAATTTTGTTGTTGTTATTTTTGATGCAGGCATTAAGAAAGGTATTGTGGAGGTCGCAGATATTGTTGCCATTAACAAAGCTGATGGTGACTTAATGCCGGCTGCCAAGCGCATACAAGCAGAATATATTAGTGCACTTAATTTTTTGAGGCCCAAGAGTAAAACATGGAAGCCAAAGGTATGCAATAAGAAATGTCCGCTGTGTCCTTCCATTTTTCTCCTGACGGACAGTCCGCGTTTTGTTTATGGAGCAGATCTCGGAAACCAATGATGCACACACACATTCCTTATGGGATGTAGATGTGCCTTTTGGGGTTTATAACCTTTGACCTACCTAAATGGCCAACTATTGGCCATAATTAACTTTGCTATGCCTGATATGTGGCAAACCGTGCCAGATAGCTAGACCATTACTATGAAACAAAATGTGTGGTTTCAGGTAGGGATATACCCTGAACAAATTCAACTCGATCAAATTTGAAATGGCCGACCATCGGACATATTTAACTTTAATATGCCTGATTCATATCTGGCAAACCATGCCAGATAGCTAGACCATAACTATAAAACAAAAAGTGTGGTTTCAGGTAGGGATATACATGTACCCTGAAAAATTTCAACATGATCAAATTCAAAGTGACAGACCATAATTAACTTTGATATGCTTGATATCTGGCAAACCATGCCAGATAGCTGGACCATTACTATAAAACAAAATGTGCTGTTTCAGGTAAGAATATGCCATGAATTTTTTAGACACAATCAAATTCAAAATGGCCATAATTAACATTATTATGCCTGATATCTGGCAAACCATGCCAGATAGCTAGACCAATACTATAGAACACAATGTGCGATTTCAGGTTGGAATATGCCCTGACAAATTTTGACTTGATCAAATTCAAAGTGGCCGACTATCGGCCATAATTTACTTTAATATGCTTGATAACTGTCACACTGTGCCAGATAGCTTGATTGCCTACTGTCCCAGTCCTAGGACAGCAACAGTACATGGTTTGTGTCGGTTTGGTATCCCAGCTAACACATTGGCCCAACGTTAGACCAATTCAGTTTAATGTCTTATCTTTGCTATTATTTTATATTACTTGATAGTGTATTGCATCGAGAAATAATTTCGCTACATTTACATATTTTTGGTGCATTTATAAAGCATTTGAAAAATATGAATGATTGTTTTGTACATTTTAGTTTTTTTTGTCGAAATAAACAAAGCAGTAATTATCTTGTTAGGACAAAAATTATTACAATAGAATCTTCTATGAGCAGCCACCTTTGAGAAATAGGAAAAAATGACCTTTCAAGCAGGGTAGGAGTCAGGTACAGGCGCCTGTACCTAGGTACAGGTACAGGTACTCATAAAATATTCAGGTACAGGTACAGGAACGTGTATTCGCAGAGTACCTACGTACAGGTACAGGTACTTATATATTATATATTTCAATATATATTTCAAACATCCGGGATGTTGAAAATGGTAATAAAATGATTCGGCAGGGTATAACAAAGAAACAATATGTCAGGTTATATACGTGTGTTTATTATGTATATGCGACATCCGTATTTGGGCCCAGTGTGGTAAAATAATAATCCTGTTTAGAAAAAAGGCCAATAAACTGTACACTGGGGTATACCTTGGGTATAATCAGTGATGCTTGTATATAACAACATATGTATATCCTGCCTGGATCCCACACAGTGATCATATAAGGTTATAATGCATTATACTCCCATCACTACGCCACTAATAAATACTTAGAGCTCTGAACAATTAAATTCAATTTTCAATCCTTTGAATTCGCTACGGAAACTATAATTTTAATTGAAAATTACTTGGATTTGTGAATATATATTAGAGTAGCAGTTTTAAAAGTAATTTATTTTTTCGCAACTGGTTACATAAATGCTAATAAAATGTACAGGAACACTTCTATAGTCGATATCAGTTCACAAAGGGTTAATTAAGTAAACCCCTTGATTTGGCCGTCAAGAGTCGGCCGATGGCCACTTGTCCTCCTTTGATATGATTCCGGGATGCTCATACACGGACTGTCGCAGCTGTCTAATCGCTATCTACCCTGGCTGGCAGAACAGCGGCGTCCAACAAACACAGACATTAAACCAGTGTCGGTTTATTATTGGCCCTGCGTCGCAGACGCTGATACACTGCTATAACAACCTTGCCTAAATGTCTCGTATTTATTGTGCATTTACCAGGTGAACATGTGGTATGGAGCCACTGTCGGGTTATTGCTGGCCTCCGTCTAAGAGGCACAACATCAACCCAACATTGTTGTGGTGTCTCGTGCTTGACGGGTACCAGGTTCGCTTCCACGAAACATGTGTTCACTTGAAAAAAAATAGCCATCTTGCACAGGCAAGCTTTATCACCGAAATATCCTATCGAGCATCCCGGTAAACTTGATACACCGACCCGGTTCAATGCTGGCATCGCAAACATCAAACCAACATTGTGTCAGTGCATCGTGCTGACTGGGATGAGCATTCAGCCAATATAGGATGTTGGTCTTCATCTTCGCCATTAACCCGTCATTGAACTAGGTAAACATTGGTTGCATGATGTGTGCTTCTTCAGTTCCTGTGGTCTAGTAATTTATATCATCAGGCTAGCGCTACCCTTGATTGATTTATAATGTACGCCTACATTATGTACATGACTGCATGAGTGTAAGATATTAGTTGACACCAAATATATTTCCCAATATATTTCATAATTCAAGTAGATTATTTGAAATGAGCTTAGAATTCACTGACTTGATTGGTGTGAATGTTTGAAATCAAATATATATATAATAATGTGTAGAATCTCATAAATGTACCTGGCATTTACCTGAATTGTACCTGATTTTTTCAGGTACTTTACCACCAGGTACAGATACCAAGTACTTCCTGCTCATGAGGGTCAGTACAGGTACAGGTACAGGTCACAGGTACCCGTACCTGACCCCAACCCTGCTTTTAAGACATTGGGTGCACTTAGTTGGTTTATTAAGCATCCCCGATAATATCAGGATGCTTATGGTGTTTAGATTGGAATGCTTATAGTGTCAAACATTTGTCAGTCTTTGTCGCGGGTGTATCCACAAATTAATTCATCTCTCACTAAATAGTTAATTGATTAATTTCGTTTATTTTTCACAGATATGATTTATGTGCCTTGAAAATTCTTCCCATATATCTATATGATTTTGATAGCTTATAAACTGTTGGTTTGATCTCATGGAAATTTGAAAAAATGTTCCTTTTTAAAAAATATTTCTTATTATCTGTTTAACTTTTTTTTTCAATTATCTATTTCTTTACACATTATTCACAGATACGACCTACCTATGTGCCCGAAAAATTTTCCCCATATATATTTTTTGGCACATAAACATCCATTTTCCAAGATGACTGCCAACAAATGTTGTGAACACAATATTTTTTGAACCGTTGGTTGGATTGCACGTGATTGTTCTCTATGTATTTCTGTTGATCCGACTAACTTTTGGGATTAATCTATTAAAAACAAAATGGCTGATGGCAAAAAAATCATTTATCCTAAGATGTTTTCTTTAATAATTGTAGTCTTTCCAAATTTACACAATTTTAATGGATTATTTAGTTATTTTGATGATCTGATTAACATTTGAGAGGAACAAGACAGTGGAATCCTTTAAAAACCAAAGACATCCGTTTTAGGGCATCTTTTTGATGAATTGAATTATGATGGGATGCGAAACTAGTCAAATCAAGTTTGTATGCAAAATGTACATGTATATCTACAACATGTACATCATGATTATGGACATCGCTTTATGATATAAGATGTGCACTGATCATTGACCTCTAAGTCGATGCCCATAAGCTAAGCCATGTTATGTCCGTTTCCTTTTAGTTCTATTCATTCATCTACTCATATTATTTGCACTATTTTAAAATATACTTTACTGACATGTGTGACAAACACTCATCTTTTATTATTAGGTATGTAGAATCTCTTCTGTCACAAAGGAAGGGATACCTGAACTATGGCAAATGATGCAGGACTATAGAGCTAGCATGGCTCAATCTGGTGAGCTGCTCAGACAACGGGAAAATCAACATAAAGTAAGTCAAATTATCTTTTGTTAGCACTGTCCTCTTTTTTAGTTATTTCTGTTATGAAGATTAGTTCTTTAAAATGATTTACTTTTCAAGATTATTTATGAAAGTACACTTTTTGTCTGTATTTTTTAGATATGGATGTGGAATCATATACGTGATAACATAATGCAGTTGTTTTGTGATCACCCCTCTGTACAAAGATATATACCAGAGCTTGAGGAACAGGTCTCTAAACAACATATGACACCAGGATTTGCTGCAGACATTCTTCTACAAAAGTTTGCAAAATCATTCGTCAGACAAGATCCTCATAGATAACAGTTGAGGCATACTTACATCTCATGTCTAGCCCTATTTATGTACTTGTATGCTTTAAGTTACACTCTTTAGATGATTTAATGTACTGTTACTTTTTCTAAATTATAAGAACTTTTACGATTCCAGTTCATGAACTCAGTGTTGAACATATTCTGTTGTTCTTTCAACATTTCTATGTGAAGATAATAAATCAATTTACACGTCATCTACAAATAAAAACTTGGATTGTGGTACTATTTTTTAATATACGAGTAGTATCAACTATGTGAGAACTCACAATTTTCTCCACCTCAGTCACAGTGGTTTGTGGAGAGTTTATTACAGACTTTTCTTTGCTTATAACTTTGTGAGACTAGTCTATGCTGTGATCTAGGATTTAGTTTATCAGTTAAACTACAAATCCATGCCGTGATTGTTCTGACTGGTTAACAGGGGACTTCTCTCTTTATGATCGTCTCAGGACACAACTCCGTTACAAGGAGAGTGATAATACACATCATTCTAGAGTTTGCTAATTTGTATGAATTTTCACTAAATAAAGTTCACTTTAACGTGTTCACAAAATTGGTAGGCCTTCATGATCAACTGACTTTCCGCATGTTTCATAACGTTCCTAGGAAAGTAGCTACACTTTTTTGTCTGTTATTTTTAAAATTTTAAATATTTATATCGGATAACTTCATCAGATCATGATTTCTTATTATTGAGGGAGAAATTGTGACTTATCCACACATGATATGTCGCATCTTACCATAATATATTGCAAAATTATGAAAAAGAAAATAAATGCAATGTTTGTAACTGTTTGTTACAAAGGGATTTTAATTCCCACAAAATTAGCAAAAACTGGAATAAAATATGTAATGGCTTACTTTTTTGTGTAATGCAAAAATATGCCAGGTCAATGTGGAGTAATTTATTATACTGTTTTAATTTTATGTTATCCGTACGTTGTTATTGTAATGGTAATAAAAATAATATCTAAACTTGTTTGTCTGACTGTTTGTTTTCAAATCCAGTAATAAAACTAAAAACCCGATTAACATTGGCCACCGGTTGTAAACCACTGGTCTATGAACACAACATTTTGAGTCCAAGTTAGCTTGATGTTGGTCCTCTGTCTGCGACAATGGTTCTACATTAGACCAGCCTATCATATTTTCTGTTTTTTTTTGCTGAAGGGGTAAATCTCAATCTTTTTGTCGAGATTAGCCCTTACAGCGCGGGGATCGACTTTAGTCGTCATAATCCTGACGACTAAAGTCCATCCCCGCACTGTAAGAGTAAACATATTTCTAATGGCCATAGACCCATAACATTAAATGAATCGGTATGAGCTAACTAAGACAATTATGTGTGAATGATTTTTTTTTTGCAGCCATTTAGAATTGGAAATTTAGACTTCAGAATTCAGACTTTTCAAGATGAGAAGTCTCCACTTTTATATAGATTCATATTTGTTTGTCAAATGGTAACACATTCAGAAGGCCCTCCGTAAACACATTGATTTGTCTCTGTGTTTGCTGAATGTTGTTTCACTGTCTGCGATGCTAGCCCAACATTAAAACAGCATTGGATCGACGTTTCGTGTTTGCTGGAAGTACAACAGTTATTTTAATTGTCAAATCTAGCACTTAAAAGATTACTACCGGCCATTGTAAACACTCAAGTTTGATTCCATGGTGGGCATCTGTATGCAAGACTGGCCCTACATTGAAACAGCATTAGGCAAATGTAATTTAATTATCAAATCTTGCATTGAAAGGGTTAATATGGCGACCCAGCCTCCACCAAACAAGAGACATTAAACCAATGTTTAATGTTGTGCCACCGTCGTAACATTAAATCAACATTGGGTTAGCGCCTCGTGTTTGCTGGGCTGGACACACGCATTTCAGGCTGAGTCTATTGATGCATTGAACGGATATCAGCCGACATGTAATGCTTTCAACTGCCATTAAAATAAAATGAAAATTAAAACCCCTTCGCCATTAAATGTAACTAGTACAGAATCTGTAACAGGTAAACATATAATAAAAAAATATTTAAAACTCGAGGAATGATCAGCCTCTGAAAATGGAGGAAGAACTAAAAAGCTAAAATGACAACCCCTCATTCAATAGAGATACCTCTCTTTGGAGTTACCTCTCTCTGGATACACTAAAATCCGGATTTAATCCAGTGCAAAAATCCATCAGTGCAAAAACCAGTAGGCCTAATTAGATCCAACATGGACGTTTTCGAACGTGCGACAGAAGATTAAATTAAAAAGCATATTTTGAGCTCATCGTCAAAATCATGTGATCCGGACCCCCATTCCCACAAGCGTGCTGAAAAATTGTCTTGATATATTATTAACTCCCATCACTGATATAATTAACATTTCAATGGAAACTAGTACATTTCCGCAACATTTCAAAAAGGCTCATGTAAGACCACTACTTTAAAAAACATCTCTTCCTAAAAACGAACTGACAAATTACAGGCCTGCATCCAACGTGAGTTTCATTTCCAAAATCTTAGAAAGGATAGTAGCCAATCGGCTGCAAGTTCATATAAAAAAATAACCAACTATCTTATCCATTACAATCAGCCTACAGGAAACATCATTCTACAGAATCAGCGCTAGTGAAAGTACATAACGATTTAATTATTAGTCTCGACCGGGGTGAGGTTACAGCTCTGATCTTGCTTAACTTGTCGGCTGCTTTCGACAGCATTGACCATGCTACATTAACAAATGTATTTTCAGATTTGGTTTTCTTCTTATTTGCGAAATAGGCACCAATCCGTATTTCTTCTCAATGGGACCAAACTTCAGCGAGAAAAAATCTTAAATAATTTCCCATGCTTAATTCTTGGTCAAGACACAAATCCATCTGCATCAGCCAAAAATCTTAGTGTAGCATTCGACAGTAGCTTGAATTTCCGAAAACTCATATCCCAAACATGCAGGGCATGCTTCTATCATATCCGTGATTTGCGTCGAATTCGAAAAAGTCTGTCCTTAGATCTTGCAAAGCAAATTGCAGTGGCACTGGTCAGTAGCAAGTTAGATTATTGTAACTCACTTTTTCACAATATACCAGAAAAGGATATTGTTAGATTACATCGCGTTCAGAACTGCCTTGTAAGAGTAGTAATAACCATGCAGGCCCCACATTTTAGTCGTTCCACTCCTATTCTAAAACGATTACATTGGCTTCCTGTCAAGTTTCACATTCATTTTGAAATATGCACAATTAACTTCCCGAACCCTGAAAAATAACCAACCTGCATATCTGGCTGATTTACTTGTTCGTCCGAAATGCTCAAAATATCTACACTCCACAAATTCAAATAGATTTTTCCTCGTATAACTAAGAATGGGTCAAGAGCTTTCTCTATATCTGGCCCAGCCTTATCGAACGCCCTGCCTGTACCAATACGTAATGCCGAAACAATTTTAGCTTTCCGGAAATTACCTAAATATCATCTATTTGATCTGGCTTTCCCACCCTAGCTCCTCAGTAGCCCGGCTCCCTGTGTCCTGTGGTGGAATAAATGGGACAGAATACCAGACGAAATAAATAACGTTCAGAGCCGCAGGATTCTTCTTATATTGTACACCTGTAGGCCTATGTTATGCTTATTAAGCATCTCCGATGAATTTCGGGATGCTTATAGTGTTAAGCATTTTTTCGTCTCCGCCGCCCCTCTCCGTATCCTCAATTTTTTACTGATAAATTTTGTTTATTTTTTACATATATATGACCTATGGCCACCTATGTGACAGGGGAATTCTTCCCATATATTTTTTGGCATCGAGCCAAAAACTCCATTTTCCAAGATGGCCGCTCATAAAGCTTGTGGGTACGATCACTTATAAACTGTTGGTTGGATTGCTTTCAAATTTGGTAGGGATGTTCTCTAGGTATTAACTTTTGTGATGAATCCATTAAAAACAAAATGGCTGCCGCAGCCATTTACCCGGTAAAAAAATGACATGGTGGAGGTGGGGGTCATTGTTTTCTCATTTTATTTATTTTTATGGTCTCGCCACCCTAAATAAGCCGAAATTCGGCCAGGTATACGATAATAATGGAATCATGCCACAAAGATTCTCTTCTACCCTCTGTTGAATTAATATAAAATACAAGCAGGTTATAATTTTGTGAATATTTAATAAGCACACGTACGTTGTTTCCGTCATGTAGGCTATCATATTAGAAATAACTGTTTCATGATAATCTCGCAGGGGTACAGTGGGTTAAACGGATGTGTGTCTGGTCTGTAACAGAGGGTAAGAATAAGAGCTAATTCTGGGCTGTTCTGACCTTTATACACGACGTGGACTGTAGCTCTAAATCTGTCTGGCTACCAAATATATATCGGACCTGTTTTTGAAAAAGGACAGATCAGGTTTTGTCATGATATGCGACACTGCATATATATATATATGTCGAAAAGAGGTGAAATCGGCCGATGTAATTGAGGCAGTTTACATGTATTTCAATGGGAGCCGCTTTGGTGAGACCTTATATTGAAGTACTTTTTTTAGGAAGGACATTTTTTTTTTTTTGGGGGGGGGGGGTTAAATTTTTTTTAACAAATTGTTATTTTTACAATTAATATTTATGCAAATGACATAGATGTGACTGAGCAATTCTTCAGATATATTTTTTTTGAAAACAAAACAAAATTGCTGCCGCAGCCGATTAAAAAAAATAATTGGGGGGGGGGCGATATTTTGTCATTATTTTTCTTATATAGGCCTACTGGCGTGATCATGGACTGACCTGGAAATATCTACAATCCTTCAGCAGTGTCACCTGTCCATGTGTAGACACTGCTAACCTTCGTCTCTGGCTTGGATAATAATGCAGTGGTCAAAAACCAGGTCAGTGGGAATTCCTTTTCTACCAAACCCATGCTGGTCCCTGAGCGGTCATGGCAATTACCTGCCAACACCTCGAGTTGGCAATCTGCCATTGTCCACAGGAGACCCTAACCTTCCAAGTCTATGAGCTGAGTGAGAGGGCTGGTTTAGAGTCTAGGGAATAGGCCTATCCAAAGTGGGAGCCTTTTAATGTTTTCGTGCTGAAAACAGTCACAATCATCTAGTTAAAATATGTTTTTATCGTGGAATTCCGAAACATACATAGGTCCTATATATACTTTGTAACATCAATATTTTGGAAAACACATGTGACTTAACTGATATTTTATTTCAACAGACAATATAACTACGGCAAATGTAATACGACATAATGTTATAGAATACCATTAAATGAAATGTGAAACTAGAAATGTGCATCCCCGCCACTTTTTGTTTTGAATGAGGGAACATTATACTATGAATTACAATGTGCCCACGTGAAAAATCACGTGTGATCCACACGGGCTTGAAAAATTAAAAATGGCCGCCATATTCTTAAAAATGACTGAAATGTGACAAAAAAAATTATTTCAAGGCCAGGCGTGTTACTGTCTACATATAAAATGATGATGTTTCGGACAAGTGGTTCTTGTGATAACGCGTTCACAAGGACCGGACAAATTAAAAATAGCCGTTATTTTATGAAAATCACTGAACTGTGACCAAAACCTTTTCATTTCGTTTTCAGGCAGGTAATTATTGCCTACACACAAAATCACGACTGATTCGGACTAGCGATTCTGCAGATATCGCGTTCACAAGAGGCGGCCGCTATCTACTGAACACGTATACATGCATCCGGGGTATGCATAATGACATCATATTTACAAGATATATGTACATATATACAGCATTTTTAATCGATGTATATCAATGATCTCATTATTTCATTTTCATTGGATAAGCGATAATGAAATAATGATACCGCTTTTAACGCTTTCACTTAAAAGCGAAACCGATTTGTGAGCAACAAAGTTGGAAATAATTGATTGGACGAAAATTGAAATGTTGTACACAAAAAATATGCCTGCTTCTTGTGCGGCCTGAAAATACAACATTTGTTTCTCACAACATTCCTTTGATAAACAATAATAAACCATCATGACAGAGATTGTGTTATGCTCACGACTAAGGTGTATGATATTACCAGATTAGACAACATTTAATGTGATGAGGCAATTTTTCACATGCATACATGTAACATTATTCATTATATCAGACTATATATAATATATACACTGTAAATGGTATCATTTCTCATCCTAAAAAGTAATAAGAGCGCCATTTCACTTGATGTATTTTAACAATGTTAAAGGAGTTACCAACATTGGGCAATGGCTATATATAATGCACCGCGCAGCTTACTCGGGCTATAAAGTCTATGAACATGAACACAGGGCGGACTGATGGTCAAAGGCTTAAACCCTTTAACCGCCGGTGCCGTATATATTCGGGTTTTCATTTTTCAGTAGCACATTATGCACCACCTTTTGAACATGTTGAAGATAAAATGTGACATCAATCAGCAATATTTGAAAACCTCCATTTTGTCAAATCTGAATAATTTTCACTCACTTGAAGTTGTGGATCGCGTCAGCGAGATACAACTTCAAGTGGGTGAAAATTTAGATTGAATAATTTGGCGGTTAAAGGGTTAAGGTCTCACCACACTAAATAGGCGGAAATTCATAGCGAAGAAATCAACACGCAAAATATTTGTAATGGGGCTGTTCCAACTTCTGGTGAATTAAACAAAAATACAGAGAAGTAATAATTTTGTGAATATTTAGTAAGCACGCATTGTTGATAGGGCCTACGCATGTATAACTGTTCCATAGTAATTTCGCAGGGCTACAGTGGCTAAAAAATTAGGAATTGTCTACCTATAGCAGACCTGTTTTTTGAAAAAAAACCTGTTCAGGCCCTTTATGATAATTATGTGGTACTAGATTATTCTGATGGCGAAAAGTTGTAAAATCGGCCTGTGGAATCGAGGCAGTTTACATGATTGTGTTTGCATTGGACTAGCGTTTGGGGTGGTGAGTATACAATAGGCTTTTGGCGTGTCTGGTCATATTTTGTCATATTTCAGCTGTTTTATGAAAATCTGTAGCTTTATATTTATGTTAAATTGATTTCTATAAGCGCTAATAATAAGTTATATAATTTTGATTAGAAAGTACATATAATTGATGAATATATATGAAAGGTAATTGTAAAAGAGATCTGAAGTCTTCGTTGCGAATTTAATATATTAATTAACCACATCTGAGTAATCGCTTCATTTCCTTAAATATCAGCTTGTTAGAGAAGGCGTAGAGCACGGGGTTCAGGGCTGTGTTGATCATCCTGAAGGCCACACCAACGAAGAAGACGATGCCACTTACAGGACCCACTGAGAACTGGTAAACATCAGCAATGTTGACTGGCAGTTGGCATATCACGTGTACCATGATGAGAAGCAAGCATCTTAAAGCTATATTCATGTTTGTCTTCATGTTGCTATTTGGACTGGCAGACTGAAAAGAAGAATATTGCGAAAATTATGTTCTTGTGAATACGAGGACTTATATACATTCTTGGAATGTCGATTGCCACTTATGGTGACGCGGTAGAATGTTCTGTCTGGCATAGGCCCACCTGCATTCACTTCAAAGTGAGCTAATCTGACAAAATATTAAACCTACCTAATTTATGAATGAGATCTAATAAAATCATGGATAATAGGCCTACCATAATTGTTTTATGTTAAAAAAGTTTATTTAAAATATGGCGTAGGCCTACATGTGATAAATGAGATAAGAGTAATTAAAGAGGTAATCTCAAAAATGTATTCATAAAAATGTTTCAATTAAAGAAGAATCTTCGTTCCATTATTCATTAATAAGGATTCCAAGTAAGTAATCATCAGTGACTGTTCGCTTATACATTACAGTGAGTCAGTCAGAGATTAATGATAGTAATCCGGAACCTGGACGGATCAAGGATCCGAATCATCCCTAAAATATAACGTTACTCGATTGTTCCTTGACCCGAGACAAAATCCGTTCAATCGGAGATCAACAAACAAACAAACAAACAAACAAACAAACAAACAAACAAACAAACAAACAAACAAACAAACAAACAAACAAACAAACAAACAAACAAACAAACAAACAAACAAGCAAGCAAGCAAGCAAGCAAGCAAGCAAGCAAGCAAGCAAGCAAGCAAGCAAGCAAGCAAGCAAGCAAGCAAGCAAGCAAGCAAGCAAGCAAGCAAGCAAGCAAGCAAGCAAGCAAGCAAGCAAGCAAGCAAGCAAGCAAGCAAGCAAGCAGGCAGGCAGGCAGGCAGGCAGGCAGGCAGGCAGGCAGGCAGGCAGGCAGGCAGGCAGGCAGGCAGGCAGGCAGGCAGGCAGGCAGGCAGGCAGGCAGGCAGGCAGGCAGGCAGGCAGGCAGGCAGGCAGGCAAACAAACAAACAAACAAACAAACAAACAAGACCATAAACAAAATCTTCCTGGCCGCAATTTCGATCATCATCAATTAAAACGCACTACCCATTCTTCATCATACAGTCATGTGGTCTGATTATATTAATTTATTTACTAGCTTTGACCTAAGGTAGCTATTAGGCTTAACTGGCATAATTAAAACACTGCAGCCTGTAGAAAAATAACACGAATATGCCTATGCTCGAGTCCTACATTTAAAATGGCAGTGTATGGATGACATCAGCTCAGAAAAATTGATGTCGGATGAAAAAACTAATTCTATAGATCTACGTTTTACAATGAACCCCATCAAATGCACAAAACTTAACTAGAAAAACGTTCATTTCAGTACAATCGCACATGTTTTTGACCGCGGGTAATAGGAATATAAATGTTGCCAATGTATAGCCGAATCAGCTAATTTTTAAATAAATTATCGATATTTTGCCTGGTTCCAATATCCCTACATCTGTAAAATTAAAAACGTCGATAAGCTGATAGCTGTGTGAGTATAAGTAAACACTGGCATATAAATAAATACTTAGGTCTTTTTTAATTTCGGTGATGTAATCATCTAAAATTAAATGATATCATGATTAATTGTAGCAATTTCGCCTGGATGTACAAGCTCGAAATAGTTATGTAGGCTTATTGTTTGTCACCCCTCTCAAATCAATCAATGTTGGGCAGGTATTACGCCGCTGGGATCTGTATTAATTATAAATATACTATATATATGCATATAGGGCCTACATATGGACAAAAGTCTAACATTATTTTATAGTAGCTAGCTGTTATTCTGCTAGGTAGGTTCATCCATTCTCATATACATCCATCCATTCATCATCATATCCATCCACTCATCATTCACCGACCTGTTGTTGTATCTGAGATGAACCGGTCTCTGCGTCTTTTGGTATGTCCGTATTTGTGTTTACTTTGCCTTCGATTTCACTTTTTCTATCCATGTTAACATATTGCACGCCTGTCGTAGCTGTAGAGTTACTGTAACAAAATAATGCATCCATTGCAATAATTAGGGACATACAATGGCCTTCCAGGTAAATGGTATTGCATGAAGGACATTTCAAGCTGGGAGATCTTTTAAAATGCAACTCCATTTCTATTAGTATAGGGAGGGACAATTTTCTTGTAGGCCATCACATACTTCAAATACTTGTTTCTAAATATAATGTTAAAGTGATAACACATCTAATGCATTTATCATGAAATAATATTTTTATGCTACTGCGGAATTTAAACGGGAAGTCATTAGACTTATTGGTATAATCATAATCAACGTAAGTATAAGAATAACTGATTTGCTGAATGTGTAATATATTCTACGTTATGGAGTCTGAGAGATACTGGCGCCGAGATATCACTACACCCTCTTGAAATTTATTTTTAATAAAATAGTATAGGGATAAGTCTGAGACTATGGCTCCAAGATATCACTACAACCCCTTGAAATTTATTTTTTATAAAATAGCATAGGGATAAAACAGTAAAAATGAAATAACGGCACAGGAGTGAAACCTAACCTGGCCTGTTGTGACCAAGGAATTTTCTGATCTATTCATAAAGCACAACGTTTAATTTATAAATCAATTATCTTACTATTATTTTACGGCTATATATTGTATATAATTATTCTAAATCTGACACTGTTTGTACTTTTACGGTCACAGTCTCTCTCTATTATATAAACATATAATTTGTTTCAGGTGGATAGCCCAAATAGCGCATTAAGCGCTCACAACATTTATACACAATACGAACAGAAAAATTACAATTCAAATCATTAACATTAATTTAATAAGCAGCAAAATGTTTTGATTTTATTCAAAAAGAAAGAAAATAGCGGAAAAAACATCAAAGATAAGAATGATTTAAGTTATTATATTCTCTAAATCTATTAGAAGTTAAATGTAATTTTGTGTGGCTCTGAAAAGAAGAATATATTCTTCTGAAGATAATTTTTTGGATCCAAAATATACAATTTTAATATATGCTATGTATAGCTATTCCATGCAACCTCTAAGTAGCAGATCATCATATGGTCATATAGGTCTATAGAGTCTGTTCTGTTCAGGTGTTACATAATTTTTATTAGCTCCCTATGGAATCAGCCTCCGTCCGGTTTTCTACATCTTCTTTTGCCTATAACTTCGACTCGATCAAATTTAAAATGTCCGCCTGACGCGATCCACAGCTTCAAGTGACTGAAAATTATTCAGATTTGACAAAATGGAGTTCAAATATTCAAGTTGTTTTTCGCTACCCTGACACCTTCAATTGCCTGGAAATGTATGTGATTTTTTTAAAATAATTATTCAGGGTAAACTGACCTGTTTTCGGTGACCATGATACCGGCAATCCGTCGTCTATGTTGAAGACTGACAAGTAAAATCTTGAAGTAAATAGCAAAAATGATAATGATGCTACCGATTGTCACAAACAATGTTGTGAAGTAGAATAGGTAATTCACGTCGATGTATCTGAAAGAGCATCCAACTCCAGGATCAAATTCTTCCTTCATCCCCATAGTTACTGGAACCAACGCTTGTGCAAACCCCAGTAACCAAGTTGCTGCTATGGCCATGCCTACCTTGTAATGGCTGCACAGAATGTGATGCTGAAACATGTGTTAATCTGCAGTTAATATTTAAATGCTGATTGACATTTACTACTTTTTACCCAATTGAAGCTGGTGTGGCTGACCCCATTCCCAGCTACAAAAGCCGTTAAAAGACACCTATCATAACTATGATATTGTCTCATTTAGTGTGCTTTTGCTTATCACACCGTTTTTAGTATTTAATCAATATAAAATTTAAATTCACAGAACACAAATATATCTACACAATCTCACCATTTACATGGTTTAGTGCCGCCTCATTGACCCTATCAGCGCCGTTTATCATGTTCACGACACAAAATTTCAAAACAAATAAGCCTAGTTGTGCGCCTATATCAATTTGTTATTATAATTTATCATGGTCCACCATTCCACGAATCTGAACAGACAGGACACATATTGATGTATTGATCTACTACCAATGATGGTATTCAGCTAAAGGGGGTGTCTAACCAAGCCTCGAATCGAGTCAGTACATTATGTGCTGTAACGGGTACATATGTTTCGGATTGCAATTCGACTGTCCGGCTCCTGCGTAAACGTTAATAGTCCGGTTTGGATGTCATACATACATTGCGGCCCGTGCGTTACTTCTACAGATCCGAAGCCAACGATCTGATAGGCATTAATACATATACGTATGTTATCCGTACAATCCAAATTGAGATGCGCCACGTAGGAATCTCAAGCCAAATAGAGTGATTCGGCGGGCTCGGCAAAATTTTCTAGCATGTTACAAAATATCCCGAGCCCTCCCGTACCGTCCCGTAAGCCCTACCCCTCCGAATCGTCACGTACCATACACATGGTAGGCTACGAATCAAATTCAACGCGTCGCCTCGGAGCTAAAGGATCCTATCTGCCACTCATCAGAGTGGCAGATAGGATCCTTTAGCTCCGAGGCGACGATTACGAATTTTCTGAAATTGATTTGGGAAGGCGATTCGTAGAGACTCGTCTCCTGCTAGACAGGGGTCCACAATCCGAATTGAAATACGCACCGTACGAATCTCTAGTCAAAGGGAGTGGTTCGGCAAATTTTTTTAAGGGGTTAAAGTGGCAGATACGTCCTTTTTACCTCAAGGGGGGGGGGGGTGATAATTATGTCTCAGAAATTCATTAGGTGGAATACCTTGAAAGGATGACATATAGCTATATATCTCTCTATGGTGATGCTCAGATAGCCTATAGCTGTGACAGTAGAAAAGCCAAGAATGAAGAAGAGGGACAGTCCACATTCGATGGGACTTGTGATCTGCATCCATTGTCTGACCATCATAGACGGTACCATCACAGGTCCAAAAAGAAGATCTCCTATAGCTAAGCTGGCCACCAGTAAACTGCCTGGTGTTCCTAGCATGGCTATGTTGCGTGGACGGAACATAGTGAAGAGCAGCAAACTGTTACCTAGATAAAATGTATAAATTGTGATTATGTTTTTTAAATCGTTATCATCAATAATTGTATATAAGGTAACATAACGTAGGCCTATAATAATTTTAAAATATCACGTCAATCATGTAAAGTTAAACCAATACACCCACATGTACCTCAAATACTTTTAAATACATTTTAAATCGGCTCAATAAAAGTTAATAGCCTACTATATGAAATATTAAATTGGAAATATTGCTAAGATTACAGTCGCCGTTCATCACGTCCGCGACACAAAAATTATAACAAGATAATAACAGACATACAGATAATACAGTATTGCTTATACAATGTTTTACCTATTAATGCCACTACACCCACTGCGGACATCACCAGAGTGGACATCATTAAGATGAAAAACGAATCCTTTTCTAACTCCCATACTGACATTGTGACATTGTTCATCCATGGTGTGGACGTGGTTTCATTGCTATAAGGATCTGACCACGGATCAGTGGTCATCGTATCATTCACGGAATGAGTGAATAGGCTGAACTCTAGAGTAGAGTCTGTCGTGCCAGACACAGAGTGGCTAAGGATTGTCATGGTGGCCGCCTAAAATACCTGTCAATAGAAACGGCGTGCAGTTGATTTCACAAAAAGTATTGAAACATAAATTCAGTGAATTGATTCAATAGAAAATAAACATTTGAGGCTCTTTAATGTAAAATTTCGATTTTTTTATCGTTTTGCATTCAAACAATAACATGTAATGTGTAAAAAAGGCAAACTTTCGATTTATTATTTTTCTTTAAACCCGTCTAATCGACTTTAAACAGAGGTTTGTATAATTAGTTTAGCTTTAAAATTATTAACTATTTTTAGTGTTTTTAAATGGATTGTTATCGTGACAATTAACGCTATTTTGGTCAGGATAACAGAAGTCACGACAGCAATTGCATACAATTTATAAAAAAAAGTATTATATGCGTGACAAAATAAAGAATACAAGTAGCTTTAAGGCTGTAGATCACTTATGCATGTTTCTGATATTAATAATATTATCCCTGTTGTCTCTCTAATCAGCGTGGTGCTTTCCAGGTACAGGTGTGTCCCGCTGTCGTACACAGTGGACTACTTCTTCAATAACTTTGCACATCAATCACAGCAAATAGTTAGTAGACATTATCGAAATACATACATTTTAGATGGAAAACGGATTGTTTAAAATTATGCTATCGTGATAAACAGATAATTGTCATAATAGCAGCAATTGTTCATGTCTTTTTGACACAATAGCACATTTAGCACTTAGACAAATGGTCATACACAGCAACCTGGTAAGACCAACGACACATGATTGTTTTATTTTAATAGCATTTGGGCGATTTTATAAAAGCATCATGGTCATCTTAAAATTGCAAAAAATGATCAGAGACATTTTTATGCTTGGACGGAATGGATTAAATTTATCATCATAAAATACCTATCATGGAATTGCTGTTCTGAACTAAACCTTCTGGCACAACTGTTTTTCTGAATATATTGTGGGCAGTATGACTGCATCAAATATGTATCTCGCCCGCGCTGGCCTTCTTAATATTGTGGTATCGTGAAACAAATTGAACAGAACGTTAATTTGATCATAACAGTACCCTACTTTAGAGCTTCTGTTTTGGCTTTTATCACCAGTCACTTGAAATTTTAACTGATGAAACATTAAATTTTGCTTTTATACTTAACAAGATAATAAACTTCCATAGACATGATAGAACCTTTCAGCTCTGCCCGTGATACCCTACGTTCCCCATTGCTATCGTGACTCACTTTTTTGGACGGAAATGGCCACGATAGCAATATTTTTTTTGAATGTTAAAAATCCAATTTTAAATGGAAAAAGCGTATAAAGCAACACCATACGAAATTAAGTATTTATCATGTGTTACTTCATTTTTTACTCCACTGCATGTGCTTGTAAATTACTTTTGAAAAACACATATGAATTCACCGTGAAAACTTTTCGTCCTAAAAGTGGATTGTTGAGATATTGTATAACTTTTTTAATAGCAAAGCTGATTGCAATAGGCCTACCTATGATGTTGACTCTGGTCAGTCTGGTGTCTGATAAGTATCTAACATTTCAAGTTGTGAAACAAATAGGAAAATATAGTCCTGTTATTCAACTTTCTATTTCTTGCACAAAAAATACTGCTGTTGTGACCATTTTTGTGAAATCAGCCGAACACTAATCGATTAAATATTTTTGTTTCCAAGTAAATAATCAAGGCACGCATTAATATCTTACACAATACCATATATATTCAGTTAGACTGAACAATTACAATTTAAATCGACTGTGTCTGACATCCCATTACAATAAATATTAAACAGCGACTCGATATATGGGGAAATATGTTGTAAAAGACAGTAGTACATATATTCCCCTGCTGGGCACAGTTTTGTTTTAAAGATTATAATCAGAATAAGCCCTAATTAGCTAATATTGTGACTAACAGGCTATCAAGTGTCCCAGTTAGGCCTAGATAACGGTCATGACAACTATCAGCCGGTATCACCAGCCGGCAGTGTTAATTAATGACACATTTAAATTCCGTGTACATAACGTTTGTTTTACTATTAGCAAATATATTATATAACAAAGATGTGTGTTACAC
Source organism: Flabesymbios commensalis (assembly GCA_964017125.1). Taxonomy (NCBI): domain Eukaryota; kingdom Metazoa; phylum Annelida; class Polychaeta; order Terebellida; family Flabelligeridae; genus Flabesymbios; species Flabesymbios commensalis. The sequence goes on from OZ024913.1 coordinate 53,742,652, forward strand.
TCACCTCTTATAGTAATCCTAAAATCCAAATATTGCTGAGCAAGTGACGCATTAGTGTTGCTCTAAGAGCGACTTGCGATTTCAAAAGTGTTCATAATTCTCGTAATCGCACTAACGTTACTCACATTCGAGTTTACGAATGATGGTCGGCGTGATAAGATCCGGCGTTTTGTGTGAGCTTTGTCTGACACAATCGTGAGGTAGTTAGGCCCACTGGTGTAACACTACCAGACGCAAGCAATTACAACCAATTATGTTATTATGAACCTATATCAGAGAACGTTAGAAATTATCTTCATCTTTGTAATGTAAGAGGTTCATGGGAGAAGCCTCAAGCAATGATTATCAGTATCGTATAATTGGTTAGGATTTTGCTAAAGGATATATAACTGGGTATGACATGGCGATCGACTTCCAAAATCAAAATGTGGCTATATGAAATAATAATCAAAATGCTGAGATGTGATGAATGAGATGTAGAGATAAACACTGTGGATTACCACCTCTGTAGCTGCAGCCAATTAGAAGCAGGTATCCACAGCCAATCACTTAGCCGCGTGCTTTGTAAGAACGAATCTGGGAAGTCCTGCAGCGCAAGGGCTGTAATCAATAAAGTAACCGTGGTTTGAGTAGCTGCTGAATGATCTTCCCAGCGTAGTCATAATTATCTGACAGCACAGAGTCAGGTTAACACCGGGCAAACGTCTCGGCTCCACGTCAAATCAACCTTGGAGAACGTCTCGTGTTCTTTTGGACACCACACTGCCAGCGGCGGATCATTGACACTAGTGATGCTGATAGAAGTTATCATGGCAAGGGTGACAATTATGCAGATGTATTATGAGAAAACGTCGCACACGACAGAACTTATGACACAACCCTAACTTATTATAAATATGATATAAAATTACTATAACATAATGTATATTTTTGCTGACATACTGATATAAAGTTGGTAAAAATTGTTTATCATCCCTATGGCTTATATTAGACCTGTACCGTTTTAATATAATGTCGCAAAAATGAGTATTTCTTGCCTTTGGTTAGTTTTGCATGCCTGTATCTTGTGGAGGAGGGGATCAATCTTTGCCAAGTTATCACCAGAAATGACTTCTGATATCAGGTTTAGCAAACGTAATGCGAAATTATTTGTTTCACCATTATTTTAATTTTAGAACCATGAGAGAGAACACAACTGTCTGATCTGTTAAAATTTACAGTGTGGTAATCCAATATAGGTGGATTGATCCTCATTTTCATCTTGCAATATGCGCAAGCTTCTTTATTCCGGTCAATCTTGCACTGACGTTTGCTTTTGCAAATTGCATTCCACATTTTACTGTTCCTCGTGTTTTCAGAGATTGAAATCTGATTATAATCGATGAAGCTAAATATCTTAGACATGTTTGAACGTAGTCCCTAGTTCTACTATTTTTGCAGCCTTGTTGTTGAACACAGGACACACATAGCTGACTATTTGCCACAGAAATAGAGAGTAAAGAACACGGTGTATTTCCAATATCATGTATTTGCTTTGAGTAATATAATTGTGTAATGTATAGGCCCAGGACTACATAATGTTTAGAAGAGTTATAAAATGTGCTAAATAAATCTGCACTTAGGGCCACTTAGGGGTTTAATCAAGTTAAAAAAATATAAAAATCCGAGAAAAACTCCAAAATTAAAAAAAATGGATAGGGGGTTGGGATGTTTGAGGTCTGGCCAATTCGAGTTTTTCTCGGATTTTTGAATTTTTGACAAGACCCCTTATATCACTTGCATAGCATAAAACCTCACAATATTTGCATTAAACGTTCGTAAGAGTACGCGAAAAAAAACAACAATTATAATAGAAAGCTATTATGGAATTTTGATTAAGCTACAATAAATCACATGATATGTAGCGTGCAGTCATGTAAGATAGAAACTATATCCATTTCAATAATTTATCGTGTTTTAATTGTGTAACGGTACGTTAAGTAATATTAATATCAAGATTTCTTCTCCAAATGCGTCATCTGCAATAATATCTTAGTGAAGGCTGCAGCCGTCAATGCAGCGTAAGGTTGCCATTCCATATTTCTACGCCCATCTGAATAGTCCGCCATGCCATTGACAATCACGTAATTATTATAATAATGTCCTAGCTCGGCCAGTTTATCCAAGATTGAACTTGTGTTGACGTCAAAGCAGGCATTACCATGCTGATGAGCAAAGTGTGTTCTGATGATATCACTGTAGGCCACGCGATCACCTCCAGCTGAAGGGGCATAATGGACACGTGGTTGTCCCTCCTTATACATGCGTGCCCGACCTGGAATACATACATAAAAAAACAATTACATCATAAATGTTAACTAATAATACTTTGTCCGGCGTATATAACGTACTTGTTGTTTTACCTAATTACGCTCCTAGACTTACTCTTACTCGTTCATTCAGAGCATAATATACGTAACAAATACATGCTATAAATTGATTAGTTGGTGAATCAACTGGGAGGTCAGCACCAAGACAAAAATTGTCGCTATCGTGCTGACAATTCTGTTGATATAATAATAAAAATAATTAAATTTACTGATATAAACATGATAGCTATGAAATTGAAATGATTTGTAGGCAATATCATGACATGCATGATGATTACACACAAAACAATCTGGGATGAGGCGATGACGTTCATAGTGGGATATAGAGTAATACACATGTTTTTAAAATAATCAGACATACCTGAAAGTGAATTAGGGTATGTACATTTTCTACAGTGAACATTATGCAAACCCGTGATAGTCGATGGTATAATAATTGTTATGCGATAATTACCATTTTTCAAATTCGTGCTGAACCCTTTGACAATCTCAATGAACTTGTGTTATAATCATGCAAATTTAGAGCTATCAAAATATTTAAGTATACTATTATTTATATATTTATAATAAAACCCGACGTAATAAACAGTAGTTAATATGCGGCATGACAAGTGCATTGTATAATAACAAAGTTCATAAAATGGAAATACATAGGCCTACTTCATTTTATTAATCACACCTGTCAATGCCATGTGAACATGTACATGAAATTTTATTACCGGTAATATGAGAGTCCCATCGTAAATGATTATCAAGAGTTAATCCAAGAAAATTAAAGTTATTCTCAGCTTCTATGGTATTATTCCCGATTTTTATTTCCGGAATGGTAACAATTCGTTGCGGTTGGTGGAACACAATAGACCTTGTTTTACTAATATTGAGTGACACTATATTTAGTTTCAACAACATAGATACTTCATTTAATTCGCTATTGATCACAGCTACATTTGAGATATCATCTGAAGAAAAAACAGTAATAGAAAAAAGGTAGGACAGAGGCGACTCGTTATATAAATACAAATAATAATGTTCCTATGATAGAACATTGGGGAACCCCAATCGTTCATGTTTAATAAATCTGAATCTATTAGGTTAAACAATTATCCCTGTTTTCTTCGTCCTTGCTATTGTTATATTATTGGGAAGAACAACTAAGACCAGGGATGAATCCATAATTTTGAAAAAGGGGGGGGGGTGTCCGATGAAAATTTAGTTGGTCTCCCGCCGAAAAATAGAAATTTGTGAGTCGAACAGTGATAGTTTAGTCTTCTCAGTTAATAAATGGGGGAGGGGGTAAATTTTGATTGTCAATCACCTATGTCTTAGCAATTGTGATAGATTTTGAGGCAATTTAGTTTAAAAAAAAGGATCAGGATCCCTTAGCTGCCCCTCTGGATCCATCACAGAATACTACTCGATTTCGACTAATTGCCTATTCACAAACAAAACTTAGAAGCAAAACAACTTTATTAGAAGCTGCTTTATTTTCGCTTTTTCACTTTTAGCTCATTTCAAATATGGGAGACACACCTATGACACCTACCGATTAGTTTAGGGTGATCAACTGGCACACGTCTACCATCTTGTTCCTCTATGAACAGTTTGTCAGACTTTTGAGGAGGTCGTTGGAACGACAGGGCCGATGCTGATACGTTTTGCTTCAACTGAGTCAGTGCTCCCTGTGTACTGATATCCATTTGCTGCTGTAGGTGACGCTGTACGTTGAAACTCCCTTCAGTCAGGTGGTTCAGAGAGTACTTGAACATCGTGCAGTCACTATTATACTCTCTAATCCTGAAACTATACTGCCCTGACATGCTATGGTCGTCTCGATGTGTGCGCATGCAGTGTAAGTAAGATACTGGATGCTTTCTGCAAATAAGAGGGTGTGAGAATTGAAATATATTCATGTACAAGATATACATATAGGGCCTTATGTAGATATCTTACGAAATCTATATGTCTGATTGTCTCGTATTATATGTAGAGCTATGTCTAAGATGACATACATCAACATTTTTGCGAGGTTTAATATCTTATTTTACCATAAATGTTGTTGCATAAATTGCGAAGAATAAACTATTAACATAGCCCGATAATGACTACCTGCCAACTAAGACGAAGAAATTCCATGACTTTCCCATGACTTTCTATGACTATTTTTTCAGAATTCCATGACTTCGAAACTAACAAAAATGTACAGCCTTCACCACCCAAGCGACCTCATATATAACCACTTCATATAGCATCTCCATGCCCAGCGGGTGTCGAGGCGGTCTTACGAGCCCTCCCCTCGACACACGTACATGTAAAATATTTTACAGATAGGTGGATCGCCAATTTCATTGTGTGTCAAAAGTGTCTGCAATCAACATATTTTTCTCAAAATAAATGTGAGAGAGATTTGTGAATATTCAAAATTCCATGACTTTTACATGACTTTCTGCCAAAGTTTCATTTGGATTTTATTTTTTCATTTCCCATGGTTTTCCATAATTTTGCCCGTGGGAGCCCTGGAAAACTTAAAAATTATATAACCGTCCAGGAACTGCTACGTTTATTACCCATAATCAATCCAAGATGGCCGCCATTTGTACAAAGTGAAACAATAAATTTATATTATTTTCGACAGAATAGCGGCAAAATCATGATTTTGGTGTGTACGGTACTCTCAGAGTTTACAAGTATGACTGAGTGGTGTGGCCAAAACGTACTTTAGTCATTGCATTGTGAGTAAAATTCAAGATGGCCGCCTTTTGTGCTAGGTCAAAATAATAAATTAATAATTTTCGACAAAATAGAAGCAGATTCTTGATTTACGTGTCTGCCATTGGTCTACCAGGTATATCCGATTTAGTTGTGTCACCGGTGAGTAGTTTAGACATTGCATTATGGGTAAATTCAAGATGAAAGTCATTTGACAAGGTCAAACAAAATACGTGTCGAACAAAAGTTCATTTGGACAGAATAAAAGCAGATTATTTAGTGTTTACCATGGGATTTTCATACACACATCACCTTGTTGCATTATCCAGAAAACACTTTAGACACTTTAGATTCCAGAAGTCAAGTATGTGTATGTGTACGATCGATAGTAACACGCACTTTTTATATGCGCTACAATACATTTAGCGATGAGTTAAGATCACAGCATACACAGCACAGTCGATGTGAAATTACGCACTTGTTCCCCTACCAAATAACCACTAGCTTATATCTATTGAGATACCGATAAAAATTCAAAAACTGTTACATAGCAGTATATACACCCAGCAAACACAAAACATTTGTATAACATTAGTTTTTTTTCGACGTTGGTCAAACATTGTACAAATGTTATACAAATGTTTTGTGTTTACTGGGCAATAACCGGTACTTTGTATGCGTACTCTGTACTGCTAAATTGAAGACAAGAGCCTGTAACTGACTGTGATTGTTATGCAGCGATCGTTATAAGGTATCGCTTACGTGTGTGGGCCGGAGACGACAACATCTCCCAGGCGGACATGTTTCAGACAGTCTGTGTAATTCGGCACAGCTCCAGCCACTCCAAGTAAAATAACCAGCTCAATTCCAGTAAAAACATCTGTTATTATAAAAAAGAATTAATTGTGTTTCGAAATATATAATATAAAAACAATTCTTCAGAACATTCGAGCATGTATTAGTTAACTAGGCATGTGTAGAAAATGTATATTTCTTCTGTTTTGATAACTGGTCATCTGGTTATGTGATCGTTCTCGTATGTCTTAGTGGCACATAGGTCTACGATTTGATATGGAGGCGAGATTTATATAAAACATACATTTAGAATAGGAAAGGACTTTGTGATTACAGTGTAACATAGTCGAGAGGTAGGCCCACAGATCATATTTACAAAGAAACCTTATAAGTAATATTATGACACAATATGATAATACGTCATGTTTTATAATAATCTATTTAATATTTTATATAAATATGCTCCAACAAAAACAAAATAATATGAGACTGGTCTAGAATATGCAATGAAAGGATGTTCAGACCAGAGTCAATCAATAGATGTGAGAATTTGGAATATGTGTTGTCCAAGCAAAAACCTTTCTTTGTGATCTGACTCCTTTGAACTGCTGACTTTCCGCTCACATTCAAAGGTGCGTAATGGCTACCACATCTAACACGAGTCGCTGCACCACAGATTTAACCTTTGAGCTACATTAATACAACATTGACCCAACAGTTGACATTACAGATATTTCTCCTGATTGTTAGCTTGGATATTGAACCTCGGGAAACGCCTTTAATCTTCTTGTACATTAATAATTGACTGTGATTTCCAGAACCAGACATTTTGTAACAGAGATATAGGCCTACGTGATATACGACTAGCTATAATTACACATGCGAGTAACGCTCAAAGTCGTCAAATTGGTAGAAATCACACATAATCACCAAGATTAATCAATCAGCACAGTTATAGTTCCCAGCACAGTTATAGCTCCAACGCCTCCGGCATTGAACCGACGCTGGTAGTAATTCGCGCTTCCGTATTCTCAAAATTGGTGCTATTAATTGGAATCTTTAAAAAAACATGTTTTTTAGATAACCTGCTCATTTTCATTTGATTCAGTACATGGGTATGTAGTATAGGTCATAATATTATACAACTTACCCGCGAATGCTTGCAGCTGTCTCTCTCTATGGTCTGGATCAGTTGTAGTGAGTTTCAGGCAGACTACCAGGTGACTGCCAATAGTTCCCACATTGTAATACTGACTCACGTCTAAGATAATACAAAAAAAACGGGATTTCACTTTACTAGTTTTATTTCCGAATGCATATTAATATAGGCTACAAGGTCTTGCAAATGATTCTGATATAGCTGATACTAACGCCAACGTGAAGTGAACTCAATATTTCGGCCAGGGATTGCGCCCATACAAAACGTGTAGAACTTCATTTCAACGCTCATATCTAACTTGGCCGCAAGGCAATAATAGGTTTAATAAAATTAGCAATATTTCTCCTACATGCATTGAGCATGCATTGTACATCATGTACATTTACGCATGATTTGTTGTGTGCCAATTTGTAGTAACGTACCAATATGTAATAATTCATTACACACTGGAACGCATATGTAATGCAGTTGCGTCCCAATTTGTAATAAATTATTACAAATTGAAATGCATCATTATGTAATGCAACTGCGTCCCAATTTGTAAAAAAATATTGCAAATTGGGACGCAATTGCAATGCTACGGAAGCGTAGAAACAACTAAGTATATTTTACGACTTATAAGTCGTTAGAACGACTTGTACTAAGTCGACTTAAGGACTTCTCAATCGATTTAACGACTTATAAGTCGTAGTAATGACTTATACTAACTCGATTTAACGACTTAAAGTCGTTATAACGAGATCATTTTTTTCATGTTGTTTCAACGCTTCCGTACAAATTAGTGTCAATAAGTAATAAAAAAAAATAATAGTTTCAAGATTTAAAAAAGCTGATGGGACGAACTGAAGTAGGTGGATCGCCATAGTTCAGAGACAAAGAACGTTACTCCACAGTCACTAGTGGTCTCTGTATATCATCTAAAAGATGTGACAGTTCATCAAATGTTATTACAAATTGGAACGCAATTGCATTACAAATGTGTGTCAATTTGGAATAATTTATAACAAATTGGGATCTAGCTGCATTGCAAATGCGTTCCAATTTGTAATATTTTATTACAAATTGGATGCAATTGCATCGCAAATGCGTTCCAAATTGTAATAATTTATTACAAATTGGAACGCTATTACAAATTGGGATGCAATTATACTCAGCTCATTTCCCCGATATACGTCGTTTAAATGTTAAAGTGAACATTTTCGGACCTTGGAAGGATGTCGCTCTCAGTACTCCGCCATGTTTAAAAAAACGTTAATTTTCCGGGTGAACATGGTAAAACGAATTCACGTCCTCTGTCCACGGCAAGCTCAGACTTTTCTCGGTAAAAATGTAAAATTAATACGGCTCTGATTGAAGTAAAAAATATTGAAAGCATTTGATCGCTCTTAATTTAACACCATGGCACGATTATCTAGCGGTATTAGACTATACATATATATCATTTCTAACCGAATGTTTCAGTCATAAAGGCTAGTAAGTTCCAGTGTATACTATTGGAACTTTCCAATGAATGACACTTTTATTATTTTTAATGTTAGGTCAGCTGCCATGACTATAATCTCTATTTTCTAAATTAATCTAGAGTAACGTACTTTTATTTTTATAAGAATATGAGTGTGGATCATCCATAATTGCGGTAAAGGCTGTTAATGCAGAAAACACGTCCGTTATGACAAGCACACGTGCTGACGTCACCAACTCGTCTGAGGCAGATAGTGGGAGCAATCCTGTCAACATAAAATCACGTACGTTACCTGTTCTGCAAAGCCAGGAAGCAGTAACTACTAGTAAAGTAAGCAGGTACTGTTTTTGGTTCTCAGACAATAGATTATACATAAAATTCATGTTTAACTCTTCCTTTACCGACTTCCCCTGGATAAAACTACCCCTAGAAACCGACTACTTTTTTAAGGAGGACCCCTGAGGTAGCCCCTGGGCAAAATACAGGTTATATCTATGCGCATGCGCACACTTCACAAATTAAAAAGGCAAGAGAACATTGCGTCCATGTCACTGACTATTCTGGTTGGCGATTTTCAACCACACATGTAATGACATATCTCATTGCAATTAATACATTTACACATGTGTATTTCGCATAAATGCGAATTTGGTAAAGGAAGGTGGTTTTCGCATAAATGCGAAATTGGTAAAGGAAGAGTTAAATTAAAAAAATTATCAGGCGTGTACATATTTGAAGAATTGTATAGAAAAGTATCCAATGTAACTTTTTAAAATATTGACTAACTGCTAATAGAAAATCAAATTATGCATGATGTACCATAATCACATTATAATTGCTATTATTATTTATGTTATGCGTCACATGAATTATGTTTACAACCAAAATATAATTGACACTGACTGTCAAGAGTATTAGATGGGTTACTGATCCATGCCCCTTCATTGACCTCTATGACGTCACCTCCTGCAGACAAACAGGTCAATATGTTCCCCACCTCTTCTTTATTGCATAACGTTTTTACAGAGGGCCTGTGTCAAATATAAAATATAAACGATTTATCAAAATTGCTGATTATTTTTTCAGGGTCGTGCACAGGGGGTCTATGTCGTTACGATATCGAGTCAACACACATGCCATGAAACTGAAGCACACATCCAAATAATATTAAATATTTTCAAACACTCCCAGCTCTTATATGATTACACCTGACAACTCAACAAATTTAAGTGCATTCATCATGAGACATATGCCAGTAAACACAATTGTTTGTATAACATTTATACAACGTCGGCCCAACGTCAAAGCCGTTGGGCCGACATTGTATAAATGTTATACAAATGTTTGTGTTTACTGGATACCTAATAAGCTGTGCAGTGGTAACAGGTAGAGGATAAGCCATGTGCAACAAGTGCTGAAGAAGCCATTTTGCAGCCACCACAAGTAAGGCTTCGCGCATGCTAGCTCTTCTCCTGAACAAATTGTCCTCATCGGTAATGTCTACGTCTGCAATTTCATCGACTGCATCGGCATCGGGATCTGAAGAAACAATCATTAGTGTGATATAGAATATGTTAATTATTGTATATTATTTCATACGGGTACGTACGCATTCCCAAATTACAGGTCAAATAAATTGATGTCATTCCTCGTTCATATTGCAATAAAAATTGGCGACCTTCGGTATAAATATACAGAAATTCTACCGGCCTACTTAGTCGAAACATTTAAAAAATGACTAAAATGGTCACTAAGGTAACCGAACTAATCCTATTCAGCATAAAAATGGTTTGGCTACTTTTGAATAAAGTCACTGCCATTGATTTTGAAAATTAAAACTAAACTTTATTGTCCATTTTGCGGTTGTTAGCGCGTAAAGTTACCGAAGTAAATAACATCACATGTTAGACATAATTACTAAATGAAACTATATCATCCCTTTAGATATAAGAGGATGTATATGCCACTTTAATTCAGGGAGACAAATTATGTCTGGGAATGCAATATTGTTTAATATTCGTTACGGTTTTCTATGAACTATTAACATGATTAATAAAAATCTATCAAGTATATAATAGTGCAGAGGCATAAAAATACTTGCAAAGTGTTAACAATGCATGGAATCCATTCTTCAACACACATGCAGTCTAATTGACCTATTAACACTCCGATTGACCTTTTTAGAATCTATCGAGCATGATATAACATTATGATGTTTTTAGAGTAAAAATATTAAACCTACCTTAGCCATATTAGCACCCTGGTATTTCTACAACCTTTCATCCACCTTGATAATTATATTAATTGCTTTCGCAAGATGAATAAAAATGTTTACATTTTATACAATATCTTATGATGTCATTATTTATTGACTGAATTTTGTTCCAGTATTTTTTTTATAATAAACAGCCTTGTCGCATTTATATGAAACACGCCGTTAAGTATACCATGTGGTATAGACATACAATAAGTCTGCTCAAAAGGTTAATCCATCAAGCCCATCAAATAATTATTCCCCCTAGATATAAAAAAGCGCACTGCTAAGGTGTCATGTGTTTGTATTGGTATGCAAACAGATACCCTTCTGAAAATAGAACCAGAATAATGAGAATATGCGATTTCGATGACATTGTATGTATGGGACATGTACCGCAAGAATATAAATAGTATGATACACGAAGATATATGGGAATGAAATAAAAAAATTCACACTTTCAACCAAAAAATATTTTGTTCCGATTTCGGACATTACTGTTATCCGATCTAATACCACCATTGTTTCAGCTGACCTAGCCGCGCTATATAAAAAAAACACTATAGTCATTGAAGTGGTCATCTCACTCTGTTGTCAACAATATCCTAATCAGTAGATCAAAGCCCAAAATGAAGTACAAAGTACATGATGCTAAAGGCTATTCCTGATTGAGATAATTGAGCTTTAACGGAGAACGTATGATATCTATGTGTGCATTGTTACTGTGTGAATGCTCAGACAATACATAAAAGGACTGCGCATCGAAAAGGAGTGTGTTTTTCATGCCATAGTGACCCTTGAAGCAAGTTATTTCATGTTGACCTTGATGATCAGGCCACGGCAGTGTCCGCTCGTTCTCCACTTTCGCAGTCCAGTGCTGGTGGCTCTTTAACCCTCAACTCTTACAGTGCGGGGATCGACGAGTAAAGTCGCTGCCCGCACTGTAAGAGTAAAAATATTACTAATGGCCGTAGACACATCACATAGGTATTCAAATGAGTGGGAAAGAGATAACTAAGACATTTATGATGATTTCATATTGACAAAAAATCCTTTGGTTGCGATGTTTTTTTTACAAATTAATTCAGCGTTTTAACGGTTGAATGATTTTTGGATTTATTTTAGTCCTTTAAACAAGAAGTCTAATGAAAAATAAGCATCCAACTTGCTAGATTGGTTTATGTTATGGTTCAAATTGTGCATAATATTATAGTATTTTTTGCCCACCTGAACTTTTGGGTCGCGGTAGCAAGATACAATTTCAAGTGAGTTAAAAAATCAATTATTTAACTTGGAAGCCTTTCAAGTGATAACAAATGCTTCTTCGTTGAAATTCTCCATATTAGAGGCCTACCATAAGGCTGTCACAGTAACGTATAGGGGATGTAATGTGTGGGGAGCCGGAATAAAAAAACAACAACGACAAAGCTTTACACCTTTATGTTCACGCACATCCGTGGCGGAATCGTGTGTGAACATAAAGGTGTAAAGCTTTGTCGTTGTTGTTTTTTTTATTCCGGCTCCCCACACATTACAGTGAATAGAATAGTGCGGTGTAAACAGGTAAACGGTGACCCACACATTAGTCGACATGAAAGTGACAGTTGACAAATGACCCAATGTTAACATCAATTAGACATAAAAATGGCAGCTTAAACACACCACAGATCAACAGATCACCCAAAACCAAGAATGGACAGAAACAACCAGGATATTTATAATTTCAGGATAAACAAAAAAAAAAGGTAGGAAAGAAAAGATAGCTACTGTCGCCGAAACACAATCAAGGCGACAACAGGGGACTAAGGAGAAAAAAAATGTCCTTATAATTACAGAATTCCGAACAGTTTGAAATAATGTTCATGGATAAACGACGATAATTCAACTCACTCACGCTAAGATTTGTCCCGTATTATTAATATATTACAAGTATGCCATTTCAAAGCCAATGATCGACCAAAAACATCCTCACAGAGACGGACAATAATGAAATGTTATCCGTCTTTGTTTACATTCACATTATTATAATCCCCTTTTCATTACCGTTTTGCAACAATACAATGAGGACTTTATTACCTAAATATTCGATGAATTCCCATTCTCCTTTGGAATGCTCACTGGTACAGACAGATAAATGATTTATGTTGTGTCGTTTCTCCATCATGGGGCGCCACTGTAGAAGTCGTCTACTCCCCTTCCTCATACCTTCTCCAACGTCAAGAACACCGTTTTCCCAACTAATCCAGAAAGGCCTCATTTCCGTTTCGGATAAAACGCTCGGCGTCCTAGCCTCTTTGGCAAACCAACTGTCACCCCCGTATCGGATTGATGATCTGCGATTTTTTAATCCTCCAAGTGTAATCTCGTATGTCATGAGTTGGATCTCACCATACGTGGCAGATAATGCGATGTGGGCATCAGACGCAGCCTTGACCCTGAAAGTCAGCAAGTTCTTGTCACTCACCTTGACCTCTGGTACAAACTGATAATCGTAAATGGCAGGTGTCAGCACTGTAATCAAATTCTCTGTAATAAAAGAGAAAGAAAAAAATAGTTAAACACCGAACTTAGATGTGGTATTTAAAAATCAAAATGGCAGATAGATTAGAAATATATTTAAAAAAACGTTTTGCTTATTTACAATTCTTCATATATATAGGAAGGCAAAGCTACATTTTAAAGCAACATATTTAAACTTTATATATTACATTCAGAAAGAGCCATAATCATAACTTCTTAAAGAGTAATACCACACCAGAAAAAATACTATCCTTCAAGCTTTTTCATTATTTGTCACTATTTACATTCTCCAATGACACTACCAGCATGATTTCATTACCATTATAATTAGTCCAGGGGTATTAGTGTAAAAAGCGTGGAGACCTGGAACAAATTCGTAACAAGCTGAAAATTTCAGCATATTATATTGTTGAAACAACATAGAAAAATATATCAAAACAAAATTTAATAAGCTCAATAAAATAAACTCAAGCTAAATGAGCTATTATGCAATTAACAATCCACATTATACTAAAAGTCACTTGTGGGAATAAAAAGGCGATGAGAGATTAATACAGCATCATATAATTTTGTTTTGGGGGATTAAAGGGTAGCGGTAGATTATCTTTTTTTTTAAATCTAAGTCAAATAGATCATAAGCTATGCTAGCTATAGATCATAAGGTTCACTTTACCCATATTTACTCTTTTTGGTAATGAAATGGCGGTTAAAAATTATTATGAATGATTATAATAGACCCCTTGTGTGCCAAGACATATATACATATACAATCCTTATTATCGTTATTACACTTTATTTTCCCTATTTATCCCTTATCGTACCTTATTTGGGCACTAATACCAGGCAGATTTAGAGGATGTTTGTAGTGTTATTTCATGTTGTCCCAACAATTTTCATCGTATTACGAATTTGTTCCGGGTATAATACCCCTGGACTATATTAGATAAACGTGTAATATGATAGTACAGGAACTGGATGAAGGTAATGTACATAATATAAGTATCTTTCTAGACCTAATAAAGGCATGTGATACACTAGAACATTCTGCTTCGTGAATTGAATCATTATGAGAGAAATAATAATAAGACTGATCAGAAATAAGAAGTTGAACTTCAAGAAGCCATAATATCTAATCATCACAGGATTTTTATGGGAGTTGCATAGGGCTTGATTATCATGTAATCTATTTTCCTTCTATATACATTTACTGCACTGGATATTTTCAGTCGATAACTTACGCTGACGGCACAGTCCTGAAATAACACACCAAATGTAACGGAACGTTTGTCAGAAATAAAAATACTGAGCAGAACAATAGCATTGATTGACTAAGAGCAACTAGGTCTAAGAAAACTTACTTCACAACATTTCACACCCTAAATAAGTAATAGTATAAATATAGAACGCTTTAAAGAAATTGATACTGTCGTTCCTGCAAAACGAACATTTTACGAGATGAACTATGTGAATAAAATTCAGGCATATTGCAATATAATTATATTATGTAAATCCATATTATAATATATAATTTATAACAATGATTCAAAAATATTCATTTAACTTGCTGTGTTTTTTTTTCTTGACATAAATAGCACAGTACGCCACTTTCAACTATATACAGACCTTAAATGGTTAAACAAATTCAAACGTTGCTCACCACAAGGGCGGGGGCCCTAGGGTAGTGGTTAGCACCGCTGCCTTTCACGCCAGAGTTCGGGGTTCGGTTCCCGGACTCGGCGGTTTGAAAGAAACAAAAATGTTTCTTCCCCATCCACGTGTGAAAGTCAGTATTGTGGGGAGCCTCCGTGACCGAGAGGTAGCGTGCTCGGCCTCAGACCGCCAGGGCTCGAGTTTCGAATCCTGTGTCTGGAGGAAAGTGTCATCTCAATCATCTCACCATCCTCAGGAGGTTCTCCTGGCCCAGTTTAGCCTATATGTGCACAAAGGTGGCCTAAAGCCCGATTCATTTCATTTGCTCACCACAAGATACTCTATTGATTGGTTGCACACGTCGTTTTTGAGTCTGAGATCGGGCTTAAATAATGCGGGCTCATTGTAAGTTTAAAACTGGTTTCAGAATTAATAGCTATGTCCCAAAGTTAAAAAATCATCATGCTTAAAAAATAATAATTAAAGCTATTTAATTAGGAGCAAACATTGGAGCCTCCCCCCCCCCCCCCGAAAACTGATTAAATTTAATTGCAAAACATATTCTAAGTGTTCCATGTTATTTTATAGGAAATAAGTCGACTCCATACAGTTTGAACCTCTTCTAAAGTAAAAGTTATTTTCCATAACTTTTGAAAGATTTTCGCAAATAAAAATTATTGCATAATGAATCCACCAGAGTGGTGTCACTGCAGCAGCTGTGAATATCATCGAAGGTGTACCGGTACTTTTCGATGCGTCTGAAGTTTATATTATACCTGTTGTTGCCCAAAAGAAGCAGCAACAGCTAGATAGGGGCCTGTAATATTGTTTCTCTTATGAATCCGTAGATATTTAGTAAATTATGCACTGAAACATTTTACAATTATCTAGAATTATGGGATTAATCAGGCTAACCTATAAGTGGTATATTATTTTCTTCCTCCTGCACTGGTTTACCCTCAAGCTCCAACGTCCTTTCTGAAAGGGTTTTAATGCGCACCAGCGGGTTCTCGTTATTATCTTTCGCTTCCTCGCACCAACTCCTTGCATCCGTTTCCGATGTCTGTGGTTCAAACATCATCTCTACCCGTTCTAACGGTGCGCATTGCATAGTCAGCACCAGTAACCTTTTCACGAATGAAGCTTTGTCTGATGGGAAAACATAAAATATGAACAGTTGTCCAAATAATCAATAATTTAAACAGATAATTTACAAAGTCAAAATAAGTCCTAGCTTTTTAAAAGTCTGGCTAATATTACATACACTAAAATGATGCATTCTCAGAATGATGGATCCTGTTTTGTTAAGGGTCTACATGTACATGTGGACATGAGGGTATGTGATTCAATTAATACTATGTTGAGCAGAATTTTGTCGGTTTGGCAACTCTATCAACAATAGTCCTAAAATCACGCCTATGTCCAGGTATAGCCCAGCAGATACGAGACGTTGACTCAAGGTTTTTCTAATGTTGGATCGGCAGCCAGCACCGTAGACCATACCCAGCAACCACATGTTAAAAACACGAATGGGAGCGTGAACGCGAAAATTATCAAATACAGTATTTTATCATTTCCAAAGCACACCAACACGAAGGCGAGTGCGAAGGCGAACGCGAACGAGAAATGTTACAAACTGGTTTGATTTTTATCGCGTGGGAAATGCAAGAAAATTAACGTGGAATTTCGCGTTCCTTCGCGTGCTGTCGCTGCCAGCGTTTTCGCGTTCGCGTTGATCTGCTTTGTGCTTCCACTGTCATTTATATCGGTCGTTCTATTAGATGATACAGAAGTCTCGGAATCTGTCAGTTAATACATAATTCCCATACCTCATAGTCACACACTTTTGTGATTCCCCTCAGCAGGTTGATGCGTGTAAACTCACCGGCTGGAAAACATTCTGAGTTAATTAATCTTCGCAGGACTTCCTGTGTTGTGCGTGCCCGCAGACGTTCGATAACTCCTGGATAATACCAGAAAGAGAGCCGGCGACACTCCTGACAGAAATAACAATCAAAACACGATTTCTATGAAACAAAAAACAAACATAAATAACCTTTATTGTGTAGCTTATACTCTATCAAAATGGTTAGGTATAACGAGTTTACAGTTAACTTGTGCCGTTGGCTTCTTTCATTAATATCATCTTTGAGCCATTTGCAGTGTTTCTAAAAACTTATCACTCTACCCTTACAGGTATTACGCGTCAATATCCTGCTGCGTGCTTTTTGGATTTCATGTTTTTGCCTTTTAATTTGCATCTCACAAAAAGTAGTAGCCTATAACCATTAGCCTATAATTACAAGCATTCAAACGTTTCTTTCATACAATTTTTAATGTGTGACCACCACGATATGTCGGACTGTGCACATAGTGGTGAGTGAGGGAAGGAGTGAATAACTGAGTGGGTAATCGAGTGAGACTTATTGAGTGGGTGAGTGAAAGAATGCGTGAATGGTTGATTGAGTGATTGATTGAGTGATTGATTGAGTGAATGAATGCGTGATTGAGTGAGTGATTGTGTGAGTGAGTGATTATGCGAGTGTGTGAGTGAGTGAGTGAGTGAGTGAGTGAGTGAGTGAGTGAGTGAGTGAGTGAGTGAGTGAGTGAGTGAGTGAGTGAGTGAGTGAGAAAATGCCATTTATGTCCGAGCGGCGGCCATTTTGAATTTGATTCCTACCATTTTCAAGCCCATCCCGGGCGGTTTGTATGTTGAACACATTGGTTTCAGAAAAATCAATGCAAATAAAAATAGACGAGTCAATCGCGCCTACAGGGGAGCGGACGGACAGGGACGACAATAGCCTTCAGACAAACATTATAATATTAAAAACCTTAACAATTTGACCTCCCGGGTTCTTCCCAGTCATCACCATATTAACAACATCATGACATTCTTCTATTTTTGGCAGATCTACATTTAAGAAAAACAAACATATGGATGTTATGAGGAAAGGAAAATAAAACATGGAAATAAATATTGTTGACCTAATAAGAATCAGATAATATTAGATTAACCTTTGATGGGTTGTCTTATAAAAACGTCCCATATCAGTGCAGTGCGACTGTCGTTTTCATTGGAACTCAACAAATCATCTGAAGAAGGTATGATATCATTTCTCAGATTCATTTTCTCAATTCTGAAGTAGGTAGCATCACCCAGGTGGCATGGGGTCAGCTCTATATCACCTAAAAAATAAAATGATACAAATTATATATGTGTTGTGTGCAATATTTTTTTTGAAAAAATGGCTAAACCTGTATGACAAAAAAACTTTTTACGTTTATTTAAGGGCACGATTGTTATTTAATCTCACACTGGATGGGCATGGTAAAACAACCCTTATTTATATTTAATGGATATGTCTTTTCACAAGATGAGGTTCTGAGTATGATTAGGTTACATGTTGTAATCATTTTAAGATTTATTCCGGGTCTAACTACTATATATTTTATCTATATTTCGTCGGGTTGGGCTCGGAATCTGGCATCCATGAAATCCACGGAATGACTGAGAGGCATGGTGTATAGAGAGAAAATAGTCTACTACTAATTCTACTGGCATTTAATTATTTCGAAACCCTTTTCTCATATACACGATCACAGTTTAGATTTTTTGATCAAAGTATGCTTGCAACAATAATAAATGTTATTCCCTTCCGAGGGCATAACGGGTCATTTTGTGATACTCTCAATCGATTAAATGACTACTACAGCGCGCCTAATTATTCAAAGGACCGAGCTCAGACGACCGACAATCAGGGAGCTTATGTATGTTGTATTTTAGAGCAATTAACACCATTTGTAGTGAAGGCGGTATATATATTGGAGCTACTTACTAGGTAATCACGCCCCACTCTCTTTAAATATATAATATTTAGTCCAAGAGCCCGAATTGCAATGATAAAAGCAGATATAAAAATAATATATTTTACTGAAGAAAAAAAGAAACGGCCTGATCTATCTGGAACGTCCCAAGACATACACGTAGCCACTGGAAGGCATTTTTATGGGTCTACATGTATCGGCCTACTAATTTCGAGCAGAGCTACATACAGCGAGAGCATGCAACTAAAATAGCATTTGCTATACTGCCTGCCTATTCGTACTTTCTATTTGTGTTTTTTTCACCAGGCTTACCGGTAACAGCTTTTGTTTATTTTTGCCAGGGAATATCTCGATACAAATGTAAAATGTGCTAAATTTCAAAGCAAAATTTTGCAATGCTGAACATATTATAAAAAGTACTACGGACGGGAAGCTATGCTAACTTTTGTAGGTCAAATGAAATACATTGTCACGGCATGCTTTCAAAAAATAGCCATAATTATGTTATTTATTCATTGTGTTGGGGCGGTCCACGTGAATGTGTTTGATTGTAGAGGAACGCAGCTGTGTTTGAATAAAGCAGTGTTTGTAATTATCAATCACTACGAAAGGCTTTCTATTTTACAGCATTGGTACAATTAAGTCATAAATGTTATTCAGCCTGAACGTAGATACGGCTAGAATGACCATATGCTTTATACATATATATATATAATGTCACTAAAATAATCATTTGTGTATTTGTGTATGTCTTACCCGATCCCATGATGTGACCAGATGATCCTTGTTACTTCGTGTGCGTCTATTATGTGTATATTAACATTGCAGTCCCCAGAAGAAACACCTTCCTTGATAGACGACTGCAGTCTTCTCATGCACGTGTCTGACCGGACAACTGGTGTTTATGAGTTAGCATGATCCTTGAGGTTCATGTCCCGCCTCACAAAACAGTTATCATAGTATCCGTACACTAGATCTCAATCCTGACGACCTGACAACTATCACATAAAAAGTTGTATTCCTTGCGATTACTCACTCACAGTTTGAATATCCAACATAATATAAACAACAATTAGTACGTACATGTGTTTTGTGCGTTTACATTAATATGTTTTAATGACATTTTTTAGGGCTCTTCCAATACTTTTGAAGAGCGGCCCGAGCTGCGATTTAAAAGGAAACATGAGAAAAATCAGAAAAATGTATTATACTTTGAAATTTAAGAGAACGTACTTCATAATACCGATAAGGGATAGGCCTACTCAACGTTTTTCTTAAAAAAAAACAATGATTTAGTATAGGGTAACTAGAAGAAGAACCCGCGTTGATCAAAATTGGAAGTGGTTATTATTATAATAACATATACACCGTGTAACTTACTTATTTAGTTTTATAGCCTCCTGTTGGTTGATGTGTGACTCCCCATGTATACTCGCTCTGCTCCAGGTGGACTCGGTCACTCGCTCACACACGGGGTGTAGTGTTTTGACTGATATAGATGCTTGGCTATCCCAATGTAAACAATCACTACAAATAGGCGATTGTGACCGACACGTCAGGCTAACATTTAGACGTTAGGCGTTGTCACAACGTTTGTTAAATGTTATATTGTATGACTGGTTGGAGCATGAGTAGTACGTATGTTGTCACTGTGTGTTTACTTTGAGACCATACCATACATGCAGATTTGTTGATGCCCAGCAGATACAAGACGTTGAATTAATGTTGGTTTAACGTTGGTCCAACGTCGTAGACGATGGACCAACGTTAAACCAACATTGATTCAACGTCTTGTGACTGCTGGGAACAGTCCAGCAATGAGTTTCCTAATAATAAACACAGTTAGTACGAAACGGTGGTTCAATGCTGAGTTTGTCTGTTTAGAAACGAGAAGGCGTATTTATTTCTTTACAATGGGTCATATACGTCGTTTTCTCCCAGACGATTTTTAGCATGAATTGGCCCATTGCTGAGCTAGTATATTCAGGAATATCCTTGGTTTTAATGACGCCATTCACACCCTGCTCGTCAATGTGAACACATTGTGATCACCTCGTCCAATAAATGTACCGTAGGCCCCTATTTATTCTAATAAACGCCCATATTCCAATAAACGCCCACCCCTCCCCTGAATTGAAGACAAATCCAACGCTCATGTACACCCTACGATCATTAAAAAACTATTCTAATAAGCGCCCATCCCCTTTATAATCTCAGGGGGTATTCTAACTAACGCCCTGTGCGTTTATTAGAATAAATATGGGGGTATATCTTATCAATGTAAATTGGAATGGCGAGCCCCAATGTAGACTGAAGGGCATTTATTGTTTTTTGAAGTCATACATTTCATTCATTCATTCATTCATTCATTCATTCATTCATTCATTCATTCATTCATTCATTCATTCATTCATTCATTCATTCATCCATCCATCCATCCATCCATTTATTTATTTTATACTGTTTTGCCCCCCCCCCCCCAATGTTGCAGGTAAGTATTCGTTATCAAGCAAATATGTATTATAGATACATATAGCCTGTCCAAAGGATAGTATGAGAAGTGCGTCAATAATAAACCCGTTTTTGTGACCATATCAGCTTGACAGGACGGACAATAACGATCAACACTGGTCAGCATGGTTAGTAGGCGTGACAAGGCACGCAGGCCTAGCGTGGGATGTTACGCTGTTTTAATGTTTGGTCAACGTCGCAGACCGTGCTCATCATCAAGCCAACATAGATAAACGCACTGTATTTTCTGATCTCGAACACTAGATACGATACATTGAACCAATGCTATTTAAATGCTGGCACACCGTTTGCGATACTGGCCCAACATTGACCTGAGATTAGTTGGGATAGGCCCATATCATTCAAACCCAACATAACATTATCGAACCCTGTCCGTTATAATGCTATTCGTCCCCAGCATTTCATCAGTGTTTATCTGTTTAATGGAATGTATCACCTTCTGTAGACTTGTCACGCAAATACTCTTTCTAACATAATGTCATTCGTAATACTCTTTCTAACATGGTTCCCTGCTTTAAAATGATTATTTAAAAACGCATTTGACGAACAGTAATTCAGAATTTCCGCGTATTAAGCTATGCTAATAGAGTCCATCAAGTATATTCCAAGATATAACCCAGAAAAGAACGCAAAGTCAAACACCTAAACAAGGCCATAGTACAGTATAGAGAGTAGACAAAGATACACTAATAACATTTAGTAAGAGTCCAACAAACAAATAGTTTCAAAGTTATGGCTCGAAAAAGAGCGCAAAATAAAAAAAACCTATCAAACTGTGTCAAAGTTCAATACTGAAAGTAGACCAATTAAAGTAAAGTATGTAGCTGTAAAGGGTACATCTAGAGCCCATGAGTATAATTCGCACTAGATTTGGTAATGCACCAAGCATTTCTACCGATTACTATTCATGGAGATCTATGAGAGATTCGAAAAACCCTCTAAGGCACCCTTTCAGCAGCAATTGCTCACCATCGGCATACTAGTACACCTGTATTTTGTTTTGACTATGTTTTTGATCCATTATTTGTATGGTAATATTATCATCAGGGGATGCGTAGCACAATTGACTATGATCTTCAGGCAGTTATCCAGCAGTTATTATCCATTACATAAATAGGCCTACTGTATCCGCCAGGGATATTGTGACGTGTAAAAAACAAAGATCAGTTTTTATGGGCCAAGTGGTTTCACCAATCACATTTTGGATGTTTGATGTCTCAAAAAAAAATCTCATGTTTAAGTGTTAAATATTTCTCAACATTGTCTGGGAGTAGTTTAGATGGACTCACAAACCATGCAACTAGTTGAAATGATGTAGTACAATATAAAATACACGATGTCTTTAATCTGACCATACACTGGCAGCCATCTTGGACGCCATCTTGAATAACTAAACATACATAATTATTTATTGACAAATAAGCGTGATTTTACAACAGTCATCAGGGCTGTATCCAGAATAAGACATGCCGTAATAGGGGAGGGGGGTCTGGTACATGCTCCCAGACATTTTTGAAAAACTAGGCATTTTGGGGATATGCAGAGGGGTACAGAAACCGAAACTCCCCCCTCCTGGATACGACCCTAGCTATATTACCGACACCGATTCATCACCATTGATACTGAATTGATAGATTTTCAATAATAATTGTGTCCCGATAGAGATTACGGATGCGTCCGATAAAAAGCCTGTTGGAATAAAAGAGATGAATATTGTTTTCGAATTGCTGTAGACCCATATATACATGTAGATCTACTGATCGCGAAACTCTTGACATGGTCTAGGCCTATTACTAATACAAATTGAGCCAAAATCAATTTACTATTTTACCAAATAATGACTATAGGCCTACACCGGCGGTATCTTTGATGCCATCTTGCATACCTCGGAGTGCTTGCGGATGGTTTTCTGGAACTTTAATCTAGATACCTCTATGGTTCTTTAATAAAATATCAGCTTGTTTTTGTTCTCGGGCATGTTTTTAAATGGCTGGGAAAAAATCAAAATGGCTGATTTATCGCACAAAACGATTTATCACATTTTACGTCCTAGTTGGCGCGTTTGTCATGTACATGTATTCTCTCTGTTATTTTAACATCTATATAAAGATATTAGCAATGAGCAATATCTCATTTTGTTTTTGCCTGCCATATTATTGGCCCAGAGGGGGATCAAGGGGTGTAATCTTATCACACCTTTTCAAAGGCAATATTTGAAAACATCCTGTGTAACCCACCTGCACGTAATCAGTCGCAAGATCCGCAAATATATTGCTCTCCTTTATTGAATAAATGGATAAGCTATAGCTATCTGCATGTTGATAATAACTAGTTATCGGACAAGTTCAAAAATGACTGAGAAAAAAAATCAATATTGCCGATTTATCGCACAAAATGGCCGATTTATTACATTTCATTTTCTTGTGGGTGCGATAACGTTTTTCATATGTATCCTGCGCAAATCTGTTCTGCATGTTGACAATAACCAGTTCTCGAACAAGTTAAAAAATGGCTTTGAAAAAAATCAAATAACAGATTTGTCGAGGTTCTCCTGTTGCTGTTTAGAATATACTACTTTTCACGTGGAGCGTTGTGAACTTTGGATCTGTGCTTTCTTTGCACCCCTCGATATTGCGTACGCATGCTATTAGCTAATAGCCCTGGCTATACATTCCTAATTTATCTAGATCAAAAGCATCCGGATTATGTACACAAACAATGGACAGCAGTAATGGCAGCTAAATAAATGATAAATAAATTTTTCCAATGATGTTTCCAGTAAGCAATATTGCAAGCACAATTTCAGTGGTGTGAGATCAAATGTGCCCACCTATAATATAGATGTAAATTATATTATACGCTTCGATTTGGCACCCCATTTGAATGCTACTACAGGCGACACGATGACAAGATGCATTAATGTTTGATGACACTTTGAACAGCAACACTCAAGCAAAGCAAATGTAATATTTTAATGCTGGAATAATGGGTTTAAAGCTCCGTGGATATCATAGAAGGTCAAATTATGAAGAATTTAGCTAGACAGCTTGTAAATTTTGGTAGTTGTGGCTTGCATATCATACATTGGGCATTCAAAGACTGCCGCAACGTGGAAAGGTGAAAAACTTTTGTCTAGCTTGCGCTGAATTTTCAAGGAGTCCTATTAAAGTACTGAATATGTTTTTGTATTTTAACGTCGGTCATCATTTAAATAAATTATATACACTATCAGATATATTTGAACTGGTGTGTCAAAGGTGTGAATGATAGATGCCTCTGGCCACCACTAGACCCTGATGCTACCTATGTCATATCAGTGGTTATATTTCCTAACGCTACAAATAAGTGTAGCGTCGGTGATCGTGAAACTTGGATCAGCACGGAAACCTCGACAGGGTGTCAAATCAGCGGTAACCTATGTTACTTATGTGACATTACATAATTATGATACTGCCATTTAACTCTGTTTACAACCTGTTTTCATCAAGAAAAAGATAAACCAGTATACCGGTATAATCCACCCGGTCCACAAAAAGGGGGACCTTAGTGTACCAGATAATTACAGAAAAATCACAGTCATGCCGTGTATTGGGAAACTATTTGAATCTATACTTAATAACAGACTCTCATTTAAAAACTAAGTATGTAATGATAATGATCCCTATCAAGCTGGTTTTAAAAGCAATTCGCGAACTACGGACAATATATTCATACTATGTGCCATCATAAATAAACAAAGGTGTCTTTCTAAATCCCTGTATACATGCTTTGTCGATTTCACAAAAGCATTTGACTATATTGATAGAACAGCATTATACTACAAATTATTGAACAGGGGAATAGACGGCAATTTGATAAACATAATAAAAAGCATGTTTTCTAAAGCAGAGTGCCGTGTAAAATGGGACTCGCGTATCAGTGACATATTAAAAAGCGAATTTGGGGTTCTACAAGGCGGTATGCTCAGTCCCAAACTATTCACGGATTTTTTACAAGACATATCCGCATCATTTGTCCAAGATCAAGGTATCGCTGTGGACACCTTACTAATGGTATATCTGTTATTTGCAGATGACCTTGTCCTTTTTTCAGAATCTGCCGAGGGATTACAAGAACAGCTAACTGCCCTGTATTCATATGCTTCCCTATGGCATATCATAGCTAGCATTCTTAAAACAAAAGTTCTTATCTTTAATGAACGTTACACAACAGTATGTGGAAGCTTCCACTATGGTGATAACATTATAGAAAAGGCTGAACAATATAAATACCTTGGTGTAGTTTATAGCACCCAGTCCGCTAATAACGTGTTAAAAGAAACTTTTTCTCATCTTGCTTCCCAAGCTGGGAAAGCAATCTTTGCTCTACGTAAACAGTCCCGTCCTGTGGTCGGTGAATTGTCACCCACTATTGCGTTCAAGGTATTTGATTGCCAAATATTGCACATACTAGAATATGGAAGTGATATATGGTATACAGGCGATGATGTTAACGATCTGGAAAAAATCCATTTAAAATTTATTAAATCCACACTTGGCGTTAGAAAGCAAACACCTACCCCTGCAATATATGGGACACGGGTCGATTTCCACTGATCATCCGGCAACACATAAAAGCTGTAAAATATTGGTGTAGAATTCTAAAACTATCTCAGAGCCATCCAGTCAAAAATGCCTACAATATGCTACTTGAGCTAGATGCCATTGGCTTCACGAATTGGTGTTCCCGTATTCGCTCTGTCCTCGGATGAATCGGGATTGATCAAACTTGGGAATCACAGAATATTGGGGATACAAATAAATTCATGCTTTCATTTAAAGAATCAATAGTTACACAGCGGGGGAGAAAAGATATTGAGAGCTCGAGTAAGCTGGGCACATATGCTTTAGTAAAAAAATATTCCTGTGTAGAACCATATATCTTGCACATTAGGGGGAACCACCTCATAACAGCAATGGCGAGATATCGAATGAGCTCACATGATCTAAATATAAGAAGAGGACGATTCAATAATCCAATCACTCCAAAGAATCAGCAAATATGCACAAGGTGTGAATTAAACGAAATTGACGATGAAATACATCTTCTTCTCCACTGTAGCGCTATGAATAATAAACGCGAAATCTTGTATGATTCTGTAGCCGCAATTATCAATATACAACCGACAAATGAAATGTTCCTAGGAATTATGACATCTAGAGACATAACAGTGGTGAAGTCACTAGCGCAATTTATTTATGGTTGCATTAAACAAATTAAGGGTTAAAACTACTGAGTATAATTAATCTGTCACCTGTCGCTATATTAGTCATATTATCATGCCCTCATGATCTGACCTGGGTATTACCACATATCAGGACGGTTGTTGCTCTCGGATCTTATTATTTGGCTTTTTAGGGCCGGTTAGGGATGTTTCCGTCGCCTTTGTTATCAGACGAGGTGGGGCCTTATGGAGGATTTCAGAGTTGCTAAGTCAACTGATTTTCTCTATGAGGTCGGGAATGTTTTCCTTCGATTGTAACTCCGAGTATGTGGTACTAACTAGGTCGTGATTGAAACGTATGAATTGAACAAAACATTGAATTTTAAAAAGGCTTAATGTTTTTGTGCGAGGGCCATGTCCTGTGTGAATTGCACAAATAATTTTCAACCGCAATTACTACTGTTATTACGTCGTTAAGTTTGCACCACTAGTCAATCTCGGGGAATCTCCGCGCTCATAGCGACTGTGCTTGCATGGTCACATGACTCGGGGCTACCTGTCTATGCCATATTTATTGTACTTGCATGATATTATATTTAATTTAAAAAAATACCATATAATTTTTACCTCTTATTGTATACTCCAGTTACTGTAGCATAATTATGCACCTGTATATATTTTAGGTTTCTACGCTTTCCAGAGTGTCTTTTTTGCTACTATATATAATCAGTATGTCATACATAGTAGCTATTTTATCTCTGGTTTTGGTGCGGGAAACAAAATGATAGACCTCCATGTTATCTTGGCAATGCCTTTTAATTTATTTTTAGTAGTAGTCATTTATATTATCGAAATACCCAATTCTTATTTTGGCAATGCCACTTAACATGATTTTAGTTGTGTATGTCATACCATGTATATTATCATATGATTTTAACAAATTAACAATCTTGTATATACATGTACATATATCTCTTTCATTTCTATGACAAATAAGTCTGTAATGACTTTTCTTTTCTGTCAATAAAATATCTGTCAGTCTGTCTGTCAGCAACGCAAAAGCCAAAGATGAGCTGATATAGAATAATAGAAGAAAAGCTGCTGAAAATGCTCACGTTGTGAAGCAGGCTAAATACATGTAACAGAGAAAGAGAAAGCTTGGTTTATTTATTTGTGAGAATGTATCAAATCTTAGCAAAACATGGGTAGCCTACCTGTAATGTTGCTTGTTTATTTTTGTGCCTTTGAACCTATATATTGCGTTATATGGTATTTTATGACATGTTTTGCAATATAATGTCTGTAATGTAATCAGCATTGTATTTTTGTCTGCCATTTTGTGTATATCTGCATTTTAATTTTTATTATTTTTTATTGATTGTTGTGACTTTTGACACTATATTGCGATCAATTGACCATCTGTGGAAACATGGATGCAAACGAATTTTAAAGTCAACCTAATGGATCTCGACAGTCCTACTCAACCCTGGCTAGCTTCTGCAGTAGTGGCTATGATGCTTCTGGGAGTCGAATCGTGCAATCAGAGGGGTTTGTGTGTGATATACATGTTTGCTCAGCTTTTTTCGTGTATCCTCTGCTTTTTTATGACATTTCTAAGACTACGCAATAATCCATGTGGTATACGTGTATTTGGTCGGTGTCCGTGTGCATTGTGACGTTCAAGCGCGTACAAAGTGTGCCAATAATAAATCAGCTAAAAACAGAAAAAAAATCAGAACGAAAAAAGAATAATCACGTAATACTTAAAGCAATTTCTGTGAGTTAATCAATATTCAGTATAATACAATATGCAATTATTATTTTTTCATGGAACATAACAACCTGACCAGAATGGTAGAGCCATCTGGTGAATACAATATAAACTAAGCTAACAATGAGCCATGTGTGTCAGCGTATCACATTATACACACATAGATGTCGCCCAGGTCAACCACTCTTACACACAGGGAAGTAAAATAATGTGCTCATTCTGACCCCGGATGCAACAATATCTGAGGTCAGAATGAGCACATCATTTTATTTCCCTGACACCAATGTCAACTTAAACTGTACTCCTTTGAGATCCATTTAGTGCAGGAGCATGTGTAATCCCGTGGGAATTCAATGGTTAAGCATGTATGTCAAATATTGTGATTGTGGCTGGCCTCTAATTTAAATAGCAACTGAATGACGAGTCACTCTTCCAATGTTCGGGGGTATAAATGTCCAATATCAAACCAATTTTCACTTTTCATTTTGGGACGTTTGCAAAATTCATACAGCCGTATATTAATGTAATACACATAATTGATTCTCATCTAACATTGAACAAACACATTGTCTAAATTTTGTGTTTGCCTTGTAGTCTATCTATGTGTTTTCGTTGATATTTCGTGGGGAAATTGTGAACTATACATTTTTGAAAGCGTTGATATCTAACGTACAGAATGCAAAAAACTTTTTTTTAAAATTTTTTTGAACAGCCTATATGGCAGCCATCTTGGGTTTTCAAAATGACCGCCATGGAATCACTATTTTTGCGATATTTCCACTTCTAATGCGCTTAAAGTCTTGATGGTAAAGTTGAATTTACCATTTGTCAGGTCAAGGAGTCCAACTAAAGTACGTCTAAATAGGTCAAATGGCTAGATACGTGTCTAATTGAGCATATTATTGTTTAAAATAGGTGTACTTGCGCAGTTGTCTATGGGCCGGAATTTGTCAACGTGCACCCTCTCTACTCTCAATGTGTGGTACAATTTTGTGTCCGCCATGAAAAGCTAATTTAAACAATATTATACAGTTCTAATTCAGTTTTAATTGACATAGAATCATAATGTTGGTGTCTTTACCTATGTTTTCAGGGTCAAATAATTGATTGAAACCACTTTTAAAAACATTAGGTCACTTCTATATGACGAATCCGGAAAAAAATCCAAGATGGCCGCAGACAAAAATCATTTCATGACAAAACCACATATCCATATGTTGTCCATATTTCGAAAACCACATTAATCTTTTCTACCATCGTATAAAACTAAACAATATTATTAATGAGGTTAGGTACGGTTATATATAATAGCCTAATATATCTGATCTTGTATATTATGCTGTTGTTGTCCAGAAAATACGTATTGATATCCTAAGTTGGAAATTTACCCTGGCCAATATATCGAGTCCTAGTAGACATAGAATCACAATTCTAGTGTCTACAACTATGTTTTCTGGGTAAACAAATCGAGTTAGATCACTTGAAACATATTGGAACAAAACCATAAAGCAAATTTGAAATATTGAAGCATTTCTAGATGGCCAATACAACAAAATCACAGATGATCGCGCACTACCTTCCAATGCCCAAAATTTAAATGTTTTGTTCACGTTACAGTTGATTTATATAGCTGAAATATGCTAATCAGTTTCAAATCCATGTAGTTCATGGCAGTCATGTTAAACGGGAAACGGTTTTGCCAGGCTCATTAGTATGAGTGTACTGTGTAGAGATCTCACAGCACAATACTCTTTAGCACTTGCAGATATACATTTGTTTCTAGACTGTGACACCACTAGTCCATTCAAATGTGAAACTTGCTTCAGCACATTTTGATATCGTGCTATTTATCAGATGGCTGTGTCATTGTATATGGAATAGTATATTATATTCTTATAATCTAACATGTAGCTAGTCATTCTTGCTGTAATTAATTGGTTTTCCCTTCACACTGCTCTGTTGCCCTATTTGCCCACATGCTGTAGTTGAGGAAGCAGAATGCATAGATGATGAAAATAACAACTGAAATAAATATCCCTAGAACTCGTACAATGACATGTTTTTTTACGAATCTGAAATTGAATAGGATAACTGGAGATATGGACCATTTTGAAAAACATGCCGTGATATTGGTGAGATCAATAATTCATTTGCACATTTTTATATTTTCTTGGTCATTATGAGATTCACAGAAATGGAATGACTAGGCACCTAACCCTTTTACATCTTAAGATTAGCTATATATATTATAATAATCAATATTGCTAATCCTTTAGAAGATGTAGACACCTTACTGGTGGATACTTCTTTCTGGTAATATAATCATATAACAGTTTAAGGACACACATGTTCATGGCTTCAGTACTACAACGAATATTAATTTCTATGACTTCCACGAATAATAATTTTTCTGATTTCTATAATTTATATGGCAATGCTAAAAATATGGAGTATTATAACAGTGCACTAAGTGCTCTCAGTGTACCTCTAATGAAACAAAGTGTTAAATGACTTATTTTAATGGTATTTATATATAACAATGTATATGTTTGCTTTTTGTTAATATAAGAAAGCATCACACAGAGTTAGCGTTTTGTTACTCTAAATGAGTTGAAAGTCAAGACGGCAGGTCATATAGTATGGAAAAACTTGTATAACAAAGTACTAACTCAATATAGTATTGTGTAACGTCAAAGTTGAGAGTAAAGGCGGCAAGTCATATAACATGAAATAGCTTTTATAACAAAGTACTAATTCAATATAGTATTGTATAACGTCGAAGTTGAGAGTCAAGGCGGTATCTCATATAACATAGAATAGCTTGTATAGCAAAGTAATAGCTCAATATAGTATCGTGTAACGTCCAATATCAAGTGATATATATTGTAACTGAGCTTGTGGAATGAAACATTAAGTGGATATAATATGGTATTTTCTTAACCAAATTGTTGTAGCACACAGCACTAAATGAGAAGAAATCAGTAATATCGGCTAATTGTTAGGGGCCTTGCAAAGTTAAAAATATCTCAGACATCCAAAAAAATCGGATAGAGCTCACATCACCAACCCACCCCCCCCCTATCCATTTTTTTTAAAACAAGTCTTCGACACGATTAATGTGGATTTTATTGGTTTTCCAATTTTCTATTTTCTATCCAAAATGGTCCTGGATCCACCCACCCACTTCCAAATTTTGTTTGCAAGTTGGGAATTTTTTAAACTTTTCAACATCCCTTAGCGTAAAAAAGTACTAAATCAAGCTTTCATGGGTGTTTATTATTATTCACACAGATTCAAGTCTAATTAGTGCAATATATACTAAACACTTGAAAATAGCTGCAAATCTTCTGAAAACTGACTTAGTGCACGATATATTTTTCCAAATAGGCACAATGTGAGTCCAAAAAGATTGGTTGGAATCCATCGTGGATTACTTTTAAATTTGGCCTCTGGTTTTGTTCCAGTATATTTAATGCACTCGATTCGTTGATCCTGAAACATGGGTGTAGACATCAGAATTGTTACTCTATGTCATTTATAACTCTAAATATTGGCTGGGCTTAATTTCCAACTAAGGCTATCAGTACGCATTTCTGGATGATCACTGCATAATATAGAATATCAGAGACACAAAGCTATCATTTATAACCATACATATCCTCATTACTATAACACGTTTTTTTTATTTTTATAAAATGCCAACAAAAATACATTTTGATTAAAATGATTTTCGCCGGCGGCCATCTTGGATTTATCTGAACTCGCCATATAGCAATGATCCAAATTTGTATAATTGGTTTCATTCGATTATTTGACCCTGGAAATTTAGGTGTACACACCAGAATTGTGATTCTATGTCAATTAGAGCTCGAGATATTGGTCCGGCCATATGTTCAACTTGGGATATGAATACTTACTTCTGGACGATAACTGCATAATAAAAGACAGAGCTATCTTTTATAACCATACCTGTCCTCATTACCATAACATTTGTATTATTTTTGTGCACTGTCAGCAAATATAATTTGGTTTTCAAAATAGACACTGCGATTTTGTCATAAAATGATTTCCACCGGTGGCCATCTTGAATTCGCTATGTCAATTAGCTTGATTCTATGTCAATTAGAACTGGAGTTATTGTTCAAATTAGATTTTCGTGGTGGCCATTTTGAAAATCCAAGATGTCCACCATAGGCTGTTCGAAAAAATGGAAATATTGGTTTTTAGATTCATTAGATATCAATGCTTAACAAATGTATAGTTTTCAGTATCCCACCGAAATATCAACGAAAATATAGCTATTTACATAGTGAACCCAACTATTGTGTTCACAGTGCGTGCCTGCCTGTGCCTGCCTGAATTCGTGCCAGTTCAATACTTGATCATTGGTGGGCCAATGTCAGATATTACACCGACATTGAACCAGCTAATCACACCTATCGCAGTATCTCTTTTGCTTAGTTGTTAACAAAATTGTTGCATATTCGATCTTGAACTTGACTTTTTGACCTTGAAGATGA
The DNA here is from genome assembly GCA_964017125.1 of Flabesymbios commensalis. Lineage (NCBI taxonomy): Eukaryota > Metazoa > Annelida > Polychaeta > Terebellida > Flabelligeridae > Flabesymbios > Flabesymbios commensalis. Next base: position 53,775,421 of record OZ024913.1, read on the forward strand.
CCATGAAACATCTAAATAATACTAAAACTGGACTACCAAGTGAAAATCACACGAAAACAAGGCATTGCATTTTTGTGTAGCTTTATTTGTTGATCAATCGTATTTGTTAACAGATGAAAAGAACATTTGTATGTCTAATTGTGGCTAATTATAGCAAAATTAGAGCACAAATAAAAAACAACGTCCACTGCTTATTTTTTTCACTTGGACCAAGTGGTATAATTCTGCTACAAAAAAACTTAACTGATTATTTTGTCATTGATTTTTCCAAAATTTAGACCTGCATTATGAGTTACTTACATTCCACCAGCATTTAAAAAAAATGTTAAAAATGTAATCTATTGATTTTTTTTAATATAATGGGATAGATTGCTCTGGTTGTCATAAACAAACAATGTATGCTATTGAAAGAATGCATTCTGAAAAATATAGGCCCCTATAAAATTTCTGATAACAGACTAAAAACATTGAAAAACTTGAAGGAAGATACATTATATCTATCATGTCTATGTGTATATCTTTATTCATAATGGAAGAAAAAGTAACATTGCTGATTTTTCCAATTGATAGCGTTCCCATTGACAAATGCCCTGCATGATGAGTTATTTTTATTGTATGTTTTATTTAATTAATATCCGATTATATTTATTTCATGCTTATCTACATAATTTGATTTTAAGTTGGTACGATGATTCTCGACACAGTCATGTTATATCACTTGCAGTTTTAGCGTTAGTAAGGTAATAAGGGATCGTTTACTGATTTCAGTTTAGCGCCTTCTGCCAAAAAAGCCCATCCACCAGTTTCTCAGCCGCAAGCGCGTTATGGGGAGGGGGGGGGGGGTAAAGATCAATACTTGAACATGACCTTGAACGACAAAATAACGATTCCATATATTGGAGATAATAATGTGAATGTTTCTTATATAATTTTTAGAATTATTAAAATGTTGACATTTAGAGAAAAACACAATTTAAAATTAATTGTGCACCGTTGACAGCGGAAATATTAAATCATATAGCCCTACTGATAGATGTCCAACATAGTTATTGATTGACCACATAACACCTGTCATAAGTATAAATATGGGGAGAAACGATTATAATATATTCTTTGCTATAGAGGCCTGGTCAGATTACAAGAAATGACGTTTGAATTTCAAATTTCTGGCGTGGGGGAACCCCTCGCCATGTGGACGAGAGGCTGGGCTAGTCGTAACGTTCCTGTAGATTTGTATAATTTCAAGTTTGCCTCTTCACTTAGATTAGGCTCTGGCTATGGCCCTGACAACATGAACAATATATTATGTAATGTTCAAACAAATGAAAAAAATGTAAAAAGTAAAAGCACATAATTCATGCAATTTCTGTCAGCCCAAATCTCTTTGATATCCGCTACATCAACTTAATAACACTATATCAGGTCATGCCAAAAGCTAAGACTATCTTGTATTTAAAGATAAAAAAGAGTCAGAGGTTAAATAATACAAATGCATTACGAGTTATTTTAACCCCAAATCACCATGTTCTAGAAAAAAACCATATTAACAACCATTGTTTTTTATTTTTTTGGTGAATAACTGAAAAGTTGAAATTATATATATTTAATAATAATATTCTACTTAGACTACGGTAACAACATTGACAGTCCACGAAGTTTAACAAGATACCATCATTATAGCGTGTTATTTAAATTGTGAATGTATTTCCCCACTCAATAACTTGTGGCTAACATAGATAGTCCCCTATGCGAACGTCAATGTCTGCAGCGGTTACATTCCAGTTAATTCATTTTATTCATTTTTAGCTCTATTCGCTTTATTCGATTTATACGTGGTACATGAAGATGAACATCCCCTATATGACATTACCATTAACTAGATAATTGTTTATAAGACATTAAAGTATGTGGCACACGTCATTTATCTTCATCATTGCTAACAGTATTTTATACAATTCTTGCATATTATGTGTGTGTATCTATAAATAAAATATCTATATAAAAATGATTTTTTACAAACATAATTACGATCACACAAAAACGTCCTACACCCCACCCTTCGGCCCTTCTTATGTCTGCGTAAAATTGGCCTAATTTCTGCAGTTGATGGTCTGCGACAACAATTTTTATATATAATCACTAGCTTTGTCAAAGCTAGTGAAGCCTACTAGCTAGCTTTGCTCGTTTGGAGCACGTGTCGAAGCTAGTAAGTAGACCTCACTGGCATAACTGAAACAATGCAGCCTGTACAAAAATAACATTATAAAATAACATTCATATTATCAAGGGTCATAGCAGGAATGCATACAAAAAGTCTCTTATGCACTTATGATCATGCATAATTAAAGAAGTGTATAAAATTATGACTGATAAAAACCAATGACACCTCCACAAAACTGGGAAACAGTTGATTTCACTACAATCAAACATATTTGACCACAGGAAATAGAAATATAGATATTGATAATGTAGCTGAATCAGTGAGTTAGTAATATGTTTTCCATCCGATATATGTTTGCCAGGTCCCAAAAGCCATATATACAACTGAAGAGCTAAAAAACGTCGATGACGTGTGTGTATATTTAAATACTGGCATATAAACCTGTGCAGTTTGGCCCGATAGAGAACAATCTATATATACACACTATTGCCAGTGGCCGGTCAAAATGAAAAAACATAGAATAGAATTATGTTTAGGACACTGTATGCAAATAAAAAGACTTTCTGTTGTATGATGTTACAATCAACAGTAATATTACATTTACGTGTGAAAATTATATAGCAATCAATAATAGATAATAATAATTCATATTTTACATTAAATTGTGGAGGTCTTTGTCGCTTAGAATAGCAGTGTCCTCATCCAATATTTCGGGAAATAACACATCACTTCAAATATGGACAACGCAAATAACCCCAAAACATCACAAATCACAATGCAAGATAAAGACACACAACCACAATAAAGCGATGTAGCTAGTAGTACTTTAGTGTGAAGCTGGGGAGGTGGCGGACATTTTTTTTATAAAAGTAGATAGAGATATCTGTCTATGCCCTATATAACTATTCTCACGTGATCCCTCCCACTGAAATCATTACTGCCTGGATATACCGTATACTCTATTTTAATTAAATCCTCACTAAAAATAGTAATTATTTCAGTAAAATGTCTCCCCTGGCTTTGAGCCATGCCTGTTGCTTGCATAATTAGTGTGGAACCATACATCTTAAATATAAAGGGAAACCACATCATAACAACAATGGCGAGATAGCGAATGAGCTCACATGCTTTAAAAATAGAGAGAGGACGATACAATAATCAAATAACTTCAATAAACCAACGAAGATCCACAAGGTGTGAATCAAACGAAATTGACGACGAAATACACCTTCTTCTCCACTGTAATGCTATGAACAATGAACGCGAAATCTTGCTTAATTCTGTAGCCGCAATTATCAATATGCAACCAACAAATGATATGTTTCTACGAATTATGACATCTAGAGAAATAACATTGGTGAGGTCACTAGAAAAATTTATCTATGGTTGTCTTAAACAAATAATTAAGAGTTAAAAATACTAAGTATAACAAATGTAAGTTCATATTCAAGCTTAAATATCTTGTATGAGTGTCGTGTCTTGCGTGACTGGCATCAATAATTATTATCATGCTTATATGTTATTATTACTGTTATAACGTTACATTTTTATCTAGAACAGTCACAAGTCGCCTTTGTTATCAGACGAGGTGGGTCCTTATGGAAGATTTCAGAGTTGCTAAGTCAACTGATTTTATCTATGAGGTCGGGAATGTTTTCTTCGACTGTAACTCCGGGTATGTGGTTCTAACTAGGTCGTGATTGAAATGGTATGAATTAAACAATATATTGAATTAACATAAACTGTAATGTTTTATGTGCGAGGGCCATGTTCTGTGTGAATGGCACATATAATTATTATCCGCCATTATTACTGGTATTACCTTGTTAAGTTTGCACCAATAGTTAATATCAGGGAACCTCCGGGCTGTGCTTGCATGGTCACATGGCTCGGAGCTACCTGTCTCGCGGATTGCCACATTTATTGCACTTGCATGATATTATATTTGATTTTTCAAAATACCATATAATTTTCACCGTTGTCTTATTGCATACTCCAGTTACTGTAGCATAATTATGCACTTGTATATATATTATAAGTGTCTACGCTTTCCAGAGTGTCTTTTTTTTGCTATATATAATTAGTATGTTATACATAGTAGTTATTTTATCTCTGGTCTTGGTGCGGGAAACAGAATGATAGACCCTATGTTATCTTCACAATGCCTTTCAATTTTATTTTAAGTAGCAGTCATTTATATTATCGTAATACCTAGTGTTTTTTATGACAATACCAGTTAACATGATTTTAGTCATGTATGTCATACTATGTATATTTTCACATTATTTTAACAAGTTAACAATGTTGTATATACATGTACATATCTTTCTCTTATTTCTTTGACAAACAAATCTGTATTGACTTTCTTTTAGTCAATAAAATATCTGTCTTTATGTCTGCTATTACATAGCATAATAAATTATGTAATAGTAGACAGACAGACAGATATTTTTTTCTACATTAATAAATACATTATATTATAATGTATTCATTAATGTAGAGAGAGAGTAGAGAGAGATCATACGGGTATTTTTATTCACTCATATAAAGCTATAATAAGCTACACCTTCGTGTTGCAGGAAGTCATCTGCTACTTCTAAACAGTTTAGGTGATTACATTTCGAGATATAATTAACAAGCTAGTTGCACTACACATTCTCTCAAATGTGATATTTCGGGTCAGCCAATATATCATCAGTAACGCTTATTTTAATCAGTGGTGTTTTGCTTTATTAGTTTTTTTCTCTTCACAAAACGCACTATAATGTGTGATGATGCAAGAAATGATAAAAGTAATTTCTACATGATTACTTCGGTAAGATAGACACAATATTTAGGTGGTATCATAAACATGCTGGTGTATCTGGGATAATATTATTGACCTCAAGTGTTTTCAGTGACGTTTGGTTAAGTCAAGGAATATTCCTTGTTTTAGTGGACTTCAATCCTGGCAATGACTGCTTTCCATCTGATTTTGATTTTATCAATTGCAGTTTTGTTTAAACTGACGTGTGGACTGAATGTGTATATTACCAAAAAAAAATAATTAGTTATATAGATATATAGTTATATATAGATAGGTTTAGAAGTAGGAGAGTTTGTCGACATATGATATGCAAACAGTGTTCATTTGAGTGCGATATGAGAAAATACAGCACTCGTTCAATGAATAAGGTGTGAGCCTTCAGGCGAACACCTTATTCATTGAACGAGTGCTGAAATGCTGAATACAACGTTTGTATTTTCTCACACGATCAAGTCACACGTGACATATCCAACCATACATTGTGCTCAATCTACAGCTAGAGTGCCATATGGGCTGATACCAATAATTATACGTCTCATATTGAAAACCGCAGCACAGAGTGTGTGAAGCAGTATTTCTTGCTGCTGACAACATACTATAGGGGCCTACTACAACATATTTCTGGACTTGCTCATTAGCGGGACATAGCAGGACTGTAAGTATGTTTGCCACAGTAAATGCGCATGCTATAATATCACTTTATTCTTTTAAAAATAGCTTTTCCATGAAGAACGTTAGATGGTTAGTTTAAAATAAAATAATATAATTAAAAGTTCACAGGTGCCTTTTAAAAACTGCACACTTTAAATGAGTTAAATGTCTTTCTTGCCTCTAAAGTTGACTACAAAGCAAAACCGATTATGTCAAATTTAATTAATAGAAATATAATTGCAGACACCCTTATATTTGAATTATAATTACAAAATATATTTGACTAAATGACCAATGACAATTTCTGTAAAAGTACGATGAAATCGGCTAAAAAAATCTAATTAATTACAATTACAATGATAATAATTGATTCCAACCCTGGACAGAAAAAAGATGACCTCAACCTAATACAAGAAACACCAAAGCACTTAGTCCAGCACTCAGGGCTGTTCCAGAACAATTCCGCTCACCACACGGACGACATTTTTTTCGTTGACTGTGGCATACAGCACATTATTAATTCAGGATGGGTGATGGGGAATTTTCCTGTAGATTTTATGGTATGTTGTCAATAAACTACTTCCGAGGTGGGTGGTTTGTAAACTCAGCAAACTGAAATTCCAGGTGGTGGGCACCGTTCTGGGCTGAACGGTAAGCGGCTGTGGCAAAGCGCAGTTTTGTGGGAAAAACCAAGGACCAAGATTTCCGGAGGGGTGGGTGTAATTTTTCAATTGCCTTCCATTATGGGGGGGGGGGGGTGTAATCATATATCGTCATTCAGTTGTTATGACATTACGGGTAGACTTAAGCTGAATATTACAATCGGATACAATATGAATTTTTAATTAGTCATTCACAAAGTCAAGTTATGTACCTAATTAATTGTTTGTGTTTGTTTTAGCATGAAACACTCCACCACATCATGCCACGCGGCGCTGGTTTTGGCTGGTGGTTTCATACTACAAATGCTTGCTGGTGGCATAACGCATTCATACGGCGTTTTCTTAGCCGAATTTATATCCGAGTTTAATATTACAGAATCAGATGCTGCATGGCCAGGAGGCATAGAATCCTTTGTGGTTTACGAATCAGGTAAGTCGTTTAACTAAAAACTTTTATATGTAATTATTATAACACCAATTATACCCGTTAATTGCAGTCGAATTTCTATACACCATGTTAGCCTAATTGTTCATTAAATAGTTCACAGTAGCCTACTATATGAATGTCTATGGTATACTGCACTATAAAGAACACTATTGATAGCAGTGGGGAATAGTCCCGACTTCAGTAATGCGCATCCTTAAAAAACCCTCTAAAACAGAGGGAAACTTAGTGGCCTAAATTAGACCCACTCCCGACTGTAAAGTTAGTGAATGGCACCAGATGATTAATTACACCTTTTGAATATTATATAACGTTATACATGTAAAATCCCGAATATTTTGACCTGATTTGTATATGGCCAATAAGGACTTGCCTAACAGAAAGTGTGTCCTTGACATTGTAGACCACATGGCCTGGCCAAGATATACACGTGATCAAAACATGTGACATATTTAATATGGTGGTGAAAATAACACTACTGCTACTTAAGTTACAATTTAAGGGAATGTAGTGAGGACGAGAGGGAGGTCTTGTATACAACACAAAACTTTAAAGAACATGTAGATTTATATCTGGCCTTCTACAAACAAGCTGTTTAGAATAATAAAACTGGCAGCTCCGAGTCAGTATTGTCTTGTGATATAGGCCTACCTATAGGGTAGTGTTATGTATTCCAGTAATATACAGTCCACTGACCAAATGCTGAACCAATCCATCTTCCCAGCAGCAAGTCTTGCGACAGCGAGCCTTGCGGGGGAAGATGAACCAATCCAACCGTGGGCTATATTACGTGCCGCGTTCACTGGGCCAGCAAAAACATACTGACATAGGCCTACAAAACGAGTTGCGGTTCCAATACAGGGTTCTTGCTGGGCAAACGTTGTATAGTGTGGGCTATATATAATATTGTAGGGAAGATTCAGCAAGAGCAAGACGCTATTAAGGGTGGCAATCATTGGGGTGTCGTCAAGTGAAAGATGAGCTGCGTCAAGTTAAAACACCATATTGTGGTTCAGCTTTGAACAATAAAAACGGAAGACTGGCAAAAACAAACAGCGACAGCATTCAGATTAGCATATTTTTGCTCAAACAAACATGACCACGGAACACTAGAATATATATAGGTTCTAAACAGAGCTGCTGATGATTACTGATAAATAGATTGTTGAGAACTAATAACTTCACAGCATCCATCTCCTAGTCGTGCATTTTCGACGTCTTGTCGTGAACAGCACTGTTTCTTTCTCAGGATTTTGTCCCGTAACCAGCGATAACTACTCCGAACACTAGGAAAACATCTTACATTGCCCTACCGAAAGTATCAAGAGGTTCTGAAGTTCCTAGGTATTTGAATTTAATTTTCCAGTGGCTACATATCCATTGTTTCGTGGTGCGTTTGGTGTAAAGGGACGGATGGTCTGAAGTTGAGGGAAATACAACTCCTCGTCCAGACCGGCCCTGTTTTATTTTGTTAATGTGTTTTGTTAGTAAACGATTTGTGTACATGCTGGATTCCACACTGACAGAAGAAAATCATGTCTCAAGCATATTATTGTTATTCACAGTAGTCATACACCATGCGCTAATGGCATGTTTTACTGCATTGCTTGATGTTTTGTAATTAAAAAAATCAACAGCAAATGCAATGATATTTTATTATTCCAGCGCATAGGCCTATTCATCAAACATCAAACACAATAGGTCCACTTTAAATCTCTGTACATTTAATGATAGGCCCCTACAGCATAAATCCCTTTTTCGCCACCCAGGGGTTAGATTTAGTCAGCAATTAGTGTAACGTAAATAGATCATACAGTGTGAAGCATTATCAAAAGGATGACGCTAATTGTCCTATCAAGTCGATAATATATTATTTTGTTTGCCAAACAGACTTTAAATTATGACTACAATCCATTAAATAGGTAGCAAGACTTGAATTATGAATCCAAACCTTTAAATAGGTTGCAAGACTTTTTGGTCGACTTGAAGTAGGCCTATAATAGTTCCATATTTTATCATTTTTAAATGCACATGCTATAAAAATATATACCTACATGGAGTATACAGTGCTTCCTATGGTAACGTGCACTATAAAGCACCCTTGAAGTCATTCGAAATAAGAGTAGGGCATAGTCCCGGCTTCGGGCTTCCTTCTGTCGCGATATTGCCATGATTGTGCAGAAAGCGACGTAAAACAATATTCATATATATATATATATATATATATATATATATAGTTGTATATACCAGTGAATGCAATATGGAAACAAAATAGGTACGGTTTCTGTAAAAGTCACATGAACAATAACACTGTAAAATGACTTCTGAAATTTACCCCATTCTTTACAGTTTATGTCATTTTCCTTCATTATTGTCAAAGTGAGGATAATTGTAAGAAAAGTCACAAACTTATGGTGGACACAGTATCAGAGTTGGTTTCCATTTTGAATGTAAAATTAATTCCCCTTATTTCCCCTAATTTTCTTTGATTCTGATCAAACTTCTGTCACATAATTTGATGATCATAATTGTTTTTAATAAATGTCATTTATGTGCCCAAACTATTATATGCGTGCGCTGGTAAGATGATATACAGCTAACAATATTAATATTCATGGATTTCGTATTTACATCATTCATGTATATAGCTACAACTTTCAATGTTTTACACATTAACATCGATACACCTCTTTAAAAATAAAATAAACTTGAGTTTAATGATAAAAGTGACAAAATCCAAAGCAAATACGAAATTAGAATTAGTGTATCAATTTATATCACCGACACTCTTTTCAGACAGAAATGCTGTGAGCAATATATTTGATCCCCTATATGTTTCTAAAATCAATTCCATTATTTATCAAACTAATACCATATAAAAAAAAACGACTAATATGATAGCATTGATCGCGAGAGTAGCACTAAATTAAAGCGACGGCTAAAAATCATCCAAAAGCCATGATTTTATTTTCGCTTTCTGATATGTCTATAATATGTGAACATCTGCATAAAGTAGACTTGTGAAAATCTTTTAAATTTTGGGTTGCTGTGGCTACGTAGCAAGTGTGCCTAAAGCCTCATGTATCATTTTTCCCGTATTTCTCATTTTGGACATGCATGTCAGAAATAAATTTCGTTCTTATTTCTCGTTTAACTAGTTAACGCGCAACACAAAATTAAAAAAAAAACATACGCAATTCTAGTCTATGGACATATTGACATATCATGGACATACCGAGAGACAAAATAATAATGATGATTTCGGACTGATTGTGTCTCTTTATTGGATTAATTCAATTTTCAAGATTCGAACTTATGTCAAATTCTGTTATTTACCAGACTAGTTTTAAGCCATGCCCTGGAAACAGTGGCGGATCCAGGGGCAGGCTGCCCCTCTCCTAGTTTCAAAGCCAATGAGTCATTTTTTGTTGGGACATTTTGCTGACCCTTTTTACCTCTAACCCATATGAGAAAAGTATCTGTGATTTTATTTTGGCTTCTTTATATGACCATATGATATAAACATGTCCATAGACTAGAACTGCAAATGTTTTTTGATTTTTTGTGATGCGCATTCACCAGTTAGGCTAGATAAAGAGACGAAATTCCCGATTTCTTATTTCGGACATGCATGTCCAAAATAAGAAATCACCGATTTAGTTTAGCCTGATTGAGTCGCTTTAAGTGTCATTGCACCTATTAATTACCTGGTACGTATATTATGTAGACGATAAATTTATTTCATTTAAATACTTGTGAATATTCAAATTACCTGATTGTTCCCTAAGATGTTGTCAATATTATAGAATTCCCTCATTTCCCCCTGAAATTTATCGTATTCCCGGATTTTTCCATTGTCACGTATCATTATCTCAAATGTTTTTTTGTCAATGTCATTTGTGTTGGCTAATGTCCGGGGTTGGGGGTGAATTGTAATTACACCTAATTATAAGTGCATCATTTTTGGCGAAGCTGAAGGCTTGATTGGATTTGAAAAAAACTAAGTCAATTATAATTGTAATCAAATTTTTGAAAAAAATATAAATATAATTGAAATTGAAACAAAGTAGACGTATTTGTTCAATATTCTTGCAATTAAGATTACATATAAATTACACATCTATTTTCTCTCTTCCTTCAATTATATTCAGTTGCACTTTCATGTAAATTTACTTGATATATTCGATTATGTGTCCTCACAGCCTATCTATGAATTACGTTACCACATGTGAGTCACAGTGTATTATTAGTCAAGTGTATGGATATTAGTCCTAATAATTTTAAGTGTATAGACCTTGTTTAATTATGTGATCTCAATACAATAGCATACATTAATTATTCAACTGATCTTGTATTCAAAGCATGGACAAATTTGCCTACAAATGATCAGATTTAAGAAGAAGAAACCAGATTCTTAAAAAAACATTACATATAACATTAAACATTTGATATAACCTCCATAACGGTTTTTAACGTATATCTTCATACCCCCACCCCTCTATGATATTAGGCCTACGATAATCTGGAACGGTCGATCATATGTAATGGAGAGTCACATTTAAATGATAAAATATTTGTATATGAAATGTTTAAGGTTGTCGCACCATGAGTAGTGAATTTGACTTGCACAAGTTTTGCTATAATTTATGCCATATATAATTAATTTCTAATTTGAGTATTGATCAGCAAAACAAACAGTATCAAACGATATACTTAGGCCCACCCTTTTTCAACCAGAATAAAATTGATTGGGCCTATAATTAGGTAAATATATAAAATGGATAATCAATGCTTAGTCAGAAAGCTTACTATACATATACCAAGTGAACTGTATTTTTTGAGCTAGCATACGGGGAGCTTGCAAAGACGTGTAGGCTATTTCACTCAACTCGAGATCATCCTTCACTCCACACCAGCCGCACCACAAATTAATGGGTATGCAGCGCTGGTAAATTGAAATTAAAATACTCGGAGGCTTCAGAAACACTTGATACTTTTCTCAGGGCAAGGTAAGATATTTTTCTAGTTTTAAGAATAGTTAGCAGTGCTTACTGGGCAACATTCTGAGCAACAAACAAAGTTGTTGACGACACATTTCCGAAAACGCGATCAGGATATGAGTGCTGGGAAATGTTACTGCTTAGCTCTCAACTATCTATTTATCAGCACACCATCAGAAGCGCTGTGAAGAATGTAAATATATTCTAGTGTTCCGCAATTATGTTTTTTGGGTATACATACGTTAAACAGGGTGCTGTGGCTGCTTCTTTGTGGTGATAATATGGTGTTTTAACTCAACACAGCGCATCTTCGACTCGACACCACCGCAAAGCACTCAACACCACCCCAATGATTGCTCCCGTGATTAATATAAGCCGTTATTCTTTATTAACAACTAAATTAAAGACGGCTGATGTGATAGTGCCCGACAAGTGATCACAACACACTCGCATGCAATTGAGATGTGTGTGTTTATAGTGACCGGGCATGCTGGGAGTTCAGCCAGAAGTTTCATGCTATAACAGAAAATAATGAAGACTCTGGGTCTCAGATTCGGTTCAATCTCCGGTCACTAAGTGTCCCCATCTATATCTCAATTGCAGGCGAGCGTGGATCACAAGTACTGCTGTACTGCTGAGCCGCAATCCTTTTTATGACCGGTATATTTTAAGCTTGGTGTTAAAGCTGTTTTAGTATTTCATTTATTTTGTTATTTTACAATTTAATTACGTTTATGTATTGTTCTCTTCTTTCGAAGGATTAATACAATGTATTATTGTTATGATTATTAAATAATTCTCGCTTTCCCAGAACCGCTTCAGATTGACCGAGATTCACCGTTCAGATTGAGCGAGACAGTTATAAATAAATGTATGCTACATTAGCAGGGTCATATTGATAAGATGACCAAGCTACATATTAATTGAACGTTTATCTGCAGCTCAGCTTATTTGGTAGTCAATGGGGATCAGAGCGGGGGCCAGAGATCTGCTATGTTCTCTGACATTTGTTTCTAATCTTCAGGGAAAATGGGGTTTTTCTGGACTTTGAATACTGTAATCTTAACATATGATATATTTGCTGAAATTTATATTAGCTGAAAACGTTTTATTTTTTGCATATAAGTATTAGGTAAGCTCCTAATGATTCTAAAGGACTTTGAAGATTGAAACTTGAGTAGACATCTTAATTGTTGAAAACATTATGCTGTCTCGCTCAACCTGAAAAATGTTCTGTCTAGCTCAGTACAGCTAGACAATTCATAACAGACAATCAGTA
>OZ024913.1:54458624-54461124 GCA_964017125.1 Flabesymbios commensalis
TTGACCTCCATTTTGTCAAGTCTGAATAATTTTCACTCACTTGAGGTTGTGGATCGCGTCAGCGAGACACAACTTCAAGTGGGTAAAAATTCCAATTGAATAATTTGGCGGTTAAAGGGTTAATCTGACTAATGAGGATGCTCTGGTGACACAAACTGGACGAAGTCACCATACATTTTACTTTCTGCCTTTGATATTAAAGTGGTGTCATTACTCTAAGTGGAAACATGAGTCAACTCTATGATCGTTTATCTGGTGAATGATTATTTTATGTCCTCTAATGTACAACAAATAATTGCCAACCAAAAGAAAATAAATATTAGAGATATATGCTTGGTTTCAACACAACACGTACCTTACTAAATAGACATCGTTTCTTTTACTTCCGTTTTGTTTTACTTACGATATAGTAGATAGGGTGATTGAATTTGTTTTCATTACAAATGGTTTGATCAATACATTATTTTATTTATAACATTATAGGTGTTACATAGATATTGTATTTCGCTCTGATACTTCGTTCCTTGCAGTTTCCTTAAAAATCATGGTTCATAACATTGGTTTTCAGGTCAACACGAAGTTATGGATATATACATACAACATCCATACTTGTACTTACATAGAATGCATACATACATACATAGATAATTATAAACATGCACACAATCAATCAATCAATCAATCAATCAATCAATCAATCAATCAATCAATCAATCAATCAATCAATCAATCAATCAATCAATCAATCAATCAATCAATCAATCAATCAATCAATCAATCAATCAATCAATCAATCAATCAATCAATCAATCAATCAATCAATCAATCAATCAATCAATCAATCAATCAATCAATCAATCAATCAATCAATCAATCAATCAATCAATCAATCAATCAATCAATCAATCAATCAATCAATCAATCAATCATTTGTTCCATCGATTGATCGACCGAATGTCCGACCGACCACCCACTTACTATCTCAAATATTGAAGCAATATTCCTGCATTTGGGTGAACAATCCCAGTTTTTTTCTGGGGTCTTGTCTAATCTCATGTCATCTTTAGGAAAAAAACATGTCATGTTGATTTATTGAATAAAAATAATTGGTGAAAAGTTATGAAATGAAGAGAATATCAACTTACTATAGACAGTGGATTCAAAACAAATACTACTAAATAAAATGACACTGCTGATTATTAAGGTACATTAGGGTACGTATGACTAAGAGGCGTATTTTAAAGTTAAATCAGAATGACCAACAATATTTAACGCATACATTTATGGACATATCGTAAAATAATCCACTTTGAACATCCTATGAAATAATAAAAAAGCGAATAGATCCAAATTCACTAATAAAAATGCGAATAGATCTAGCTGCATCCGATCTGGATTGCCCGATCCGTAAATCAAGCCTTGGATCCATTTGGATCTGTAGCTAGCTCCAGACCATGAACGGACCCTCTCTGATGATGTGAGCAGTTTATAAGACATTGGAAATAGATGTTATTTTCAGTAGGCACATGACGAATAAATCTATCAGCAGAATATAAAGATGTTGTGCACTTGGAGACAGTTAGATTAGCAGACTCAGTGTCTGGCTTTATCACATGTATCAGCTTTAGATGTCGTCTATGTCACACGAAAATCTCATTTACTTCACGGCCTGGGGGAGTCCCATTAATATGACGCATCTGGAGCTGTCGCTTTGTCCAGAAACCCATGTCTATTCCACCAATATAACAAAACACCCATTTGTTGTACAGGACGCACGTGGCGTTTTGTCAGTAGGATGATGATATTATACAATATGGCATAAAAAGAGATAGAACCTACACATTTGTTTTTTGCAACAATGCAAATAATTGTGTGAGAGTTAACTTCGTGTTGATTTACAGTAACTAATTGTCCCAAATATCAGTGGATACTAACAACAATTCCAATCCTTATCAAATCTGATAAGTGAATAATAGATAACATAATGACATTATTTCAGTTACGAATGCAAGATCATTTCTTTAGTTCTAAATAGGCTTTATTTGAAGTTGTATTTGAATTAAAAGAGGAGTTGGAAAATATCCATTCTTTTGATAACTTGGATATGATCACTGGTGTTTCTTAATAACAAGAAAGGTCTTTTTTCAAATAAAAATATAAATAATATATGAAGTGTTGCAAACACTTCTGTAAAATGGTAATGAAAATCAGGAGTTTTACATGATATCTGAGATTATATGTGATTATTTATGATCGCAAATTTATTTGATTTATCAAAGCAGGTAAATGGGTTGGTGCTACGTAAAACACGAAACTCAACATTATCATTGTAATATCTGATGGCGCAATAAATAATGTATTTTTGTGCCAGCAGGCCTGCACCTTTCATCATGTGGTGCGTCATTTTATTTATGGAATTAAATGGTAATCTTTTTTAAAAAATTCTCACATTTTATACAGTGGTGATAAATCATCAGAAATGAAATGTGTATCACTGAAA
>OZ024913.1:54466124-54491124 GCA_964017125.1 Flabesymbios commensalis
AAGATAAGACTTTTTTCACATTGATTAAAGAGCATGTAAATTATTAGTTCAGAGACATTTCACTGAATATACTTTATCAAACAAGAGCTTTGTGGAGAGATGTATCTACATGAAATGAATCATAATTTTTAGTTACGTAAAAACCCGATCCTTGAGCTGTAAAAATCAATAATTTTGTATTATTTGAAGCAGACGGTACATCGCTGCCATGTAACGGCGGCAAGTGCTTTAACCCTTTCAAACCTGAATTTACCATGGTCATCTTCATCCACTACAAGTCGCGAATTGCTGTCGCAATTCTCGACTTGCAGTGGACGAAGATGACTTAAAGTGTGTGGCAAATGAAAAAAAGATATCGTTATTATTAAAACAGTTCCATGAAAATTTTCATTCTAAAACCCATAGTCGTAGGAAATAAGTCATCTTTTAGTGATGCAAAAATATGTTTTAATGCATCGTGAGGACCTAAAGGGTTAAGCTGATGGACAAATTGGAGAAATAACGAACATCGACAAACAAGTAGAACTGATTGATGCAATGACAATGTAACCATAATGCAATAGCACAAAACCTTCGAGCTATCCTTCACTACCATCAAGGCGAGACATAGTTTGACTGACTGCTCGGCCAACAAGATTTTGGATCAAAAGACTGACACATTGGAGCTACCATGTCTGCAGCCATTACATTCCTGGACATTGAAATCATATCCCCAGATTCGGTTGCATTGTTACTAAACTTATGAAGATATCCACAACGGAGGTGTGAGCTGCAAAACAAATTGTATGATACAATTGTTATCAGCAATCTAGTTTCTGCTTTGCCAGGCTTTTCACGCATTCATAGTGTGTCATTATATCTACTTCGCGGGTAAAGGGAAACAAAGCTAACATCAAGCAATATGTTTGAGGCCATTTCATAGAAACCGTTAAATAGCGTCCGCAAATAACGCAATTTCTCAAAAGTGGAGGGGTTGCTGGGATAAATTTGTTTGCGACGTATAGATTCATTGTCTGGCATGAAATGAAATGAATCGGGCTTTAGGCCACCTTCATGCACATATAGGCTAAACTGGGCCAGGAGAACATCCTGAGGATGGTGAGACGATTGAGATGACACTGTCCTCCAGACACAGGATTCGAAATTCGAGCCCTGGCGGTCTGAGGCCGAACACGCTACCTCTCGGTCACGGAGGCTCCCCACTATACTGACTTTCACACGTGGTTGGGGAAGAAACATTTTTTGTTTCTTTCGAACTGCCGAGACTGGGAACCGAACCCCGAACTCTGGCGTGAAAGGCAGCGGTGCTAACCACCACCCTAGGGCCCCCCCGCCCGTGTGTACAGATGTGTCAAGCAAATGTGTAGAACATAATCTTGAGAGATGAGAATGATGATTGAAGTATAATAAATAAGTCCCCCACCCATCCAATTGGAGGGATACATTTCATCAAATTGTCTGCACTTTTACTTCATACGTACGACGGCGTATGGTAGGAAACGTTTTGTTTACGATTACTAAACCAGTAAACACAAATCATTTGTATAACATTTGTACACTGTTGGACCAACATTGAAGATGTTGGGCCGTCGTTGTAAAAATAATATACAAATGTTTTGTGTTTACTTGGAACATGCTTGAGCTGTCACACCGACACTTTGTCACTGAAATATATATGAAAATCCATGGCATTGCATAGCGATTTATATCAGTATCAAGGAACGCAAAAAACCCGTGTTCCCCTTACACTTTACCAATAAAGTCTGACATACATGACACTAATATGTTTACCAAGGAGCGTGTATGAATCGTGTTCAATGAATTTGACAGAATACTATTGTCTCCATAATTTTCATGTAAGCTCATAAATAAAACACGTTTGTACAAGAAATACTAGTGAATATAATTAGTCATTGGAGCCCGCTATATGACCTATTTAGACACCAAAATAAAAAATAATATTTTTATTGATACTCTAGTGGGGTCGCTTATTAACTCATAGCAGTCTGGCCGTTTTGACATAGGACGTCTGTGTGGTCTGGCCATTTTTGTGATTTTGGGACATAATGTCTTACTTTTAATATAAATTTAGAATTATGGCATATGTATTTCCCATACACCATAGGAACACACATACAATATATATCCAGAATACACTTCACTTAAACGGCCAATGTGATGTTGCCATGGCAACCGACAGCCATTTGAATATGCTAATTAGGTAGTCAAATTTTCGGAAATTTTGTTTAAAAATGGTATTTTTGTAATTCACGGGGATTCAGGAGTACAACATTACATCAATTCACATAAAATATATTAAAATACATCACAAATGGTTCAAAGAAGCATTCAATAGGTCTTTATAAACAAAATAATAGGGTAAATAATTTATTACCATGGGATTTAGCAATCTTTCTAAAATAATTGAGATGCATACTGGATTTCAAATTTTGGGATGCACCAAGTTTGACATTCCCAACACATCTTGGAAATAACAAAAACCTCGTATTCATCTGAGTCTGGAGCTCGATTTTTATTTCGGAAACAGTTGTGATGCAAATAAGTCAACTCTTTATGTTCCAGGCTACCCATACTTGGTTCATAGTTGCGCAAGTGATGTCATTTGGTGAATGGCTAAGCATTATTGCCAGGTCCGAGCTGGGCTCAGACCTAGACTGCAGCGTCATAAATGCCAGGTCCGAGCTGAGCTCGGACCTAGACTGCTATGAGTTAATTCCCACAAAAAACCCCACTAAAATGGTACCAATATGTCTCCATATCCGTAGTGGATAAGTGGCGACATCACTTAATATATGTGTGCCAACGTGCCAACTTGACCCTGAATCTCAACACAAACCCCTGCACTATATTGTATGAAACCTCTGAATGGTTGCGTGCTGGTCATCAGACCAACATGGCTCGAATTTTATTATCTGATTCATTAAAACAACATGTGGACATTTTTGAGCTTTTAAGTGCTCAAAGTGGCCTAAAGCCCCATTCATTGAATTATTCATTTATTCATTCATTCATTCAATCATTCATTCATTCATTCATTCATTCATTCATTCATTCATTCATTCATTCATTCATTCATTCATTCATTAATTCATTCATTCATTCATTCATTCATTCATTCATTCATTCATTCATTCATTCATTCATTCATTCATTCATTCATTCATTCATTTATCATGTTAATTCAAGCTAAGAGACTAGTAGCATAGTTGTTTTGATTTTATTTACTTCAAGATGATGACCTATATAAATGAATCATATAAATGACAAATGTTTTCAATTGAGTGAGATTATTTTCCTATATATTTCCAAAACTGATTTCAGATAAGAATAAGTTATTAGTCTTCGCAAGAAATTAGATAAAAATATAAATAATCAGGATATCAATAATGTGTAGTATATTATAGGTTAATATAGCAATCTATTTATTATATATCAAATTATAAATTACTATTCCATTCCCTTTATTAGATATCAACGTAATAATATCAATATCAGCAATGTGCTTGATATTATAGATGATTATTACTAAATACTAGGTTGTAGTGCTCTCGTAACACTAATTTGGCTATCAGACAGACAGACAGACAGACAGACAGACAGACAGACAGACAGACAGACAGACAGTCAGTCAGTCAGACAGACAGACAGACAGACAGACAGACAGACAGACAGACAGACAGACAGACAGACAGACAGACAGACAGACAGACAGACAGACAGACAGACAGACAGACAGACAGACAGACAGACAGACAGACAGACAGACAGACAGACAGACAGACAGACAGACAGACAGACAGACAGACAGACAGACAGACAGACAGACAGACAGACAGACAGACAGACAGACAGACAGACAGACAGACAGACAGACAGATAGACAGACATTTGGCAGACTTATAAGGTATTTCATCAAAGTAGTTTTAAGATGTGGAAAAATTCACACCAGGTGGCCGCCATATTAGATTGATTTCAAAATGGCGACTTCAGAAAATTTAAATATTTATTACATTTCAAATATGTTTCGTTCTATGTCTGCTAGAGATCTAATATTACAGTCTTGAAGAAGAAGCTGGAGATCAATGAGTTAAATAATTCCACTATTAAATTATCTTGGCGCATCCATCTGAGATTTCAAGATGGCGTCTTCTGAAGATCAAGTTTAATTTCATATCAGGGCGTAGTAGCTTCAGGAAATGTTGTCCATCATTCTCCAAACCACCAGTGACATGGTAATGAGAGAGTCCAGTGTGGAGCAATGCATTGTCCCCAATATTGTCCTCTCTGGTAAGAGACTCAATAAAAATTGTTGTTACAGGGCTGAACGTGCTGGAGGTATTCCTTCGAGGGATCGGACTTCCTTCGCAAAGTGTTTTATCTCAGAATATGTGCATGTGCAGTCATACAAGAGTGCCACAAATCTCTCGAGAATCGCGAAGGGATCCTCAGAAATTTCCAGCGGTTCAGAAATGCATCAGTCACTTTTTCACTTTTAAATAAGTGTTCCTCACTGCTGTTTTTCCCCTTGTCCCGCTAATGTTGGTGCTGTGTCCCAACCTGTGATTGCATAAAAGACTGACAGTTTGTCTGAGTTCACCTACTACCTCATACATTTCCTAGGTAAGCCTATTCTTCGATTTCATAGAAGCTGCTGCATGAATTATCATACTTGAATCTCGTTCTTCCCGATTGCACAGAGAGAAACAGTGTGTTATCAGGGTTATAGCAAATATTTTTTCTTAGTTTTTTTTCTTGGAATACACCATTGAAAAGGTGAGATGATTCAAACATATTCATTATTACGTGCAGCTCTTGCTAGCATCACTTGTTAGCATCACAAGCATCACTACACAAATCATATTCAAATGCCTTAAATGAGCCAGATCCCTGCCAATGTCTTCCTTAAATACAATCAAGACGTCTCTTCCTTTCTTGTACTCCTGTACATTAAGAAAGTGCGTCAATACCAGCTCACTTGAGTTGTCGACAGCCTAGTGAGGTCCCCAATCTTTAGGAGCAGTATCTCACTCTTATATTTGTTCTATGTATGTTATAAGTTGATCCAAGACTAATGAATAATTGAAATCCAAGCTTTTTTGTTACCCTCATACGATTGTATATGGAGAAATGTGAAAACGTTTTTGTGGTATTTGACCTCAAAGAGCTAGTACAAAACTTCAGTTGGATAAAAAAGGAGGTATCCTCAAGGAACATATTATTTAATGTTAGACCTACGACTTGGTGAAGAGGTAAGTATTAATGTTGGCAACAGAAACACACATGTTCATATAGTTGTCTGAACAAGTTGACTGAGACCAAGGATACCAGTCTCTGGTTGTGTATTGGGGACAATGCTCTCATCGGAATGATTTATTATGTGCGACCTTTCTAGCTTAGTAGTTTTATTTCAACCTACATGATGTGTGTCTCTTGGCTTAGTGGGCTGTCAGAGTAGTAACAATCCCTTTGCATTCGTCCATTAGATGTTAGTCCACGTCCACGTCCAAAAAAGGCTGACAGATTATTTCTGGTATCCCGTATTTAAATATGTTCTTTTCGCTGCAGCAGGATAATGCGATGACTCTCCTATGTCAATTTGATAAAGAGTTTCCAGTTCAGCTTGATAGGTACAACTTTAGTAACATCAACTAGTTTAAGCCAGAAGTAGTTTTAACTAAATGAGTAACGCTAGAAGCGCACATTTAAAATTATAGGTAGCCGGCAATGATTTTGACGTCTCTTCCCAAAAGGCATACTGTAGAAACCTTGGGGAGTAATGATATTGAGTGCAGACAGAAGCCATAAACCAATTTATACCTTCAAAGTGTTTTATGTTAAATAAAATTACCGTGACAAAGTAAACTTGAGTGAGATAAATATCTAAGCTTTAATTATCACAAGTAACACAAATTATACCAGCAACGTTGCAGTAATTTGAACAATTATGGTGGCACACCGTTGACATCACAACGATGTGCCTTGTTCTTTTTGTTGTCAATGAGATCAACTAGCCTATACCACTGTAGGAAAGTGTCCATAACAGTGATGTTTATTACAGAACACGGCTGTGTTTCTCCCCGATCCAGTTTAGCCTGCGTGTCTTCTAAATATGCATAAAGTTCCATTCGTTCATGCATTCGTCTTTCACCACTACAGTTGGATATGGGAAATAGTACTTCTCATATAAAAATAAAATGATCGGAATGCACTAATCATGGTATATATATAGCAGAAATATTTACAAACTATTGTGTGAATCAAAATATCGCTAGAGACATTCGATTGCCCAACCTAAAATATGTAAATTAAGAGGCCATAGAGCTGTTATAAAACTAAAACGATTGATAATTAAAATTTTTAGGAACTTCATTATGAAATCCAAAATGGCGGCAACCAAATGGTGTGAGTTTTAGGTGGCTCCAAATCTCAAAAAAAAAAAGTAATATTATATCATTGTTCCAAGTTTGGTGCTTTCTTCCCCAAACGCACAATTATGCTTAAAAACCCTGATATGCCGCTGCACTATATGTCTACATGAACATTTGAGAACCTTTTTGTGAGAGTTGATCACTCCCAGGTAACTTGGCCTTGGGATTTTGAAATCACGTGGTCGTGATCAACTCTCACCAGTCGGTTCTCGAATAAACATAACTACCTTCAAACACACGTTATTGTATACAAATAATATTATAGTAAATATACAGTTGTTTTGTGATTTTTAAAACATAATCGTGCTGATTTAAAATAAGAGCGTGGTTTTCTTGTCTATTCTATACATCCAGCATTGTACAAAATTGAAAAGTAAAACGATAACTTCAAATCATCCTTGACATTTTTATTAATTGAATAATCACATGTGTCATATTATACATGATTTCTCATGCATCTTTCAGTAGTAAAAGTAATAATACAATTACTTAGATACGAAGAAAATGAAAGCTTATCAATCAGTGATTTAATTAATTAATTAACTCTCATGATATGCAGTTCCAGCAGACAACCGAATTTGACTTGATGTTGTGTCAAGGTATTTTCCATTAGCCAATCATTTGCTAAATACTGGATCTATTACTTATAATATCAGTATAACTGAACATATAACATTTATAAATTAGCTTGTGTTAATATTTTGACAAATCTTGTGCATAAGTAGATGGTATATGTGTGTTAAAATGTGTTTACATGCTTGCAGGTGACAAATTATGTACTAGTAAATAATTGAAAACACACATTTGTTAAAGAAAAAATAATAAATCGGGAATATGATTTGAGAGTTGAATTGGATGGCAGATATTTGTATGCAGCTCAATCCGTGACAAGGAGTCAATCTGGTATACGACAGGCATGCAGTCGTATATAGCCAAAAGGCAGTAACTGCTTACTTCACAAGTAAGCAGTTATTGTCTTTTGACTTTGCAGAGCAGCATAGGTTGATCATGGCTGACGTGATGGCCGATGCCATTCGTCCTGGTAATGACGTAAATAACGGGTTTGTAATTACTGGATGCCGTAATGTTGTGCGTGGCATTTAAAAGCGAGCACCCGGCCTGGCTTGAGAGGCATGTTGTCTAATTACCATAGCGAGGAGTTAAAGCCCAGGGGTGTGCTTTCACTGGCCACCAATTATAAAGACAACATTAACGCTGCAATTGTTGTTTATTAATTTTATCTGTAAGTACCGCTCTAAATTATGACAGCTATATATATTTACTACCGAATTATGGCTAAGAATAGGCTATACCTCCTAATGTTCAATTAGGGAAATGGTTCTACTTAAAAAAAGATGTGAGAAATAACAAATTAAAGGTACGATTTGTCGAATTCTCATTCTATTATTATACTTAGTATTTAAAAATAACTTGAAATGATAAAAGTATACTCTAATTTCCTAATATTTGAATATAATTATGAAGTCAATATAATTGCACTTGAATCTCACATATATCATAATTTAAAACACAGAAACTAAGAAATAGGATTTAGATTTATATAATAAATTATTGGTAAATTCATTGAGAGCCACACAGTTCTGCATACATTCTTAATAGTACCATACCCAGTATTCATTTGCTGTAGCAAGCCAAAACGACGTTATTATGTAACGTGTAAAGTGATCCCAGAAAATTGATAATTTATATTTTAACTCGAGGGCAATTTGGAAGTAATGCTATCTATCATAAATAATAGGATTATGTGTGAACCATCTGCTAGTAAACAGTCGTGTGTGAACGAACACATTGAGATATAGATCATACTTTCTTTGACAGTTATGTCCAATAACTGAATTGGTTTTTTTTCTCTTTTAGAATATTACTAAATCTTTCAAACAATGGACCTCTTCGGCTAACATAATTGATGAAATGATCCTTCCTAATTATTTGAAGGATGAAATCATATTAAATTTAGTAAGCCTACGTGTTCTTTACAACCGTGGCCTAAAAAAGTGGTATTTGAGAAATTTGATCATGACGCCCAAGTAATCCCAACTAAAATTATATTTATCAGTTCTTGGCTAGCCGTTTGAACGTTAAATGAGCATTGGCCCAGCTTTGTCTAAACATGTATCTTTCTGACTTATCTTTCACATTGGCAGTCTGTCTGGTATGTCGCCGCGCACCACAACGGCGTCACCGATCCAAGCGGACAGACACAACATGCCGTGTTTAGCTTACAAGGCATAGTGTTGTTTTTAGATTAGTGAAGTGGACGGGCCGACAGTCACGGGGGAAATCGGCCGGACCCTGTATCCTAGTTGGCGAATAACAATAAGTGACCGAGGTCAGTTATATTCACCGTCAGTATTCGTCATTCCAGTGTCCAGTCAGTAATACGTGGACACTCACTCACTCACTCACTCACTCACTCACTCACTCACTCACTCACTCACTCACTCACTCACTCACTCACTCACTCACTCACTCACTCACTCACTCACTCACTCACTCACTCACTCACTCACTCACTCACTCACTCACTCACTCACTCACTCACTCACTCACTCACTCACTCACTCACTCACTCACTCACTCACTCACTCACTCACTCACTCACTCACTCACTCACTCACTCACTCACTCACTCACTCACTCACTCACTCACTCACTCACTCACTCACTCACTCACTCACTCACTCACTCACTCACTCACTCACTCACTCACTCACTCACTCACTCACTCACTCACTCACTCACTCACTCACTCACTCACTCACTCACTCACTCACTCACTCACTCACTCACTCACTCACTCACTCACTCACTCACTCACTCACTCACTCACTCACTCACTCACTCACTCACTCACTCACTCACTCACTCACTCACTCACTCACTCACTCACTCACTCACTCACTCACTCACTCACTCACTCACTCACTCACTCACTCACTCACTCACTCACTCACTCACTCACTCACTCACTCACTCACTCACTCACTCACTCACTCACTCACTCACTCACTCACTCCCTCCCTCCCTCCCTCCCTCACTCACTCACTCACTCACTCACTCACTCACTCACTCACTCACTCACTCACTCACTCACTCACTCACTCACTCACTCACTCACTCACTCACTCACTCACTCACTCACTCACTCACTCACTCACTCACTCACTCACTCACTCACTCACTCACTCACTCACTCACTCACTCACTCACTCACTCACTCACTCACTCACTCACTCACTCACTCACTCACTCACTCACTCACTCACTCACTCACTCACTCACTCACTCACTCACTCACTCACTCACTCACTCACTCACTCACTCACTCACTCACTCACTCACTCACTCACTCACTCACTCACTCACTCACTCACTCACTCACTCACTCACTCACTCACTCACTCACTCACTCACTCACTCACTCACTCACTCACTCACTCACTCACTCACTCACTCACTCACTCACTCACTCACTCACTCACTCACTCACTCACTCACTCACTCACTCACTCACTCACTCACTCACTCACTATTTGTTGCCATGGTACATTCATCCATTTTGACCGTGAATTACAGCAGGATATAATATAAGCTTAATCTAAAACATTTTACTGGTAATATATGGTAATGTCTAGTTCTAGATGACTTATGGAGTAATATAGGCATTGTAACAAACACCATTTACATTTAATTTCACGGTCAGTAGTAAAATATTCCATTTATCTTTTTTTGCTGATTCTTTCATTCAATATTAGAAAATCTATATATCGTGTGGTGAAATTTATTTGTAATTTCTTTACAGGCTGTGAAAGGAAAACGAAATACATAAAAACATACAAAATGTATGTTGCTGTTGTTTGTGTGTCAGATGATATAATGGTGTTCAAATACATCATTAACAACATTCACCGCGTCATTTATCTAATAGGTGGTTTTAGGTTTAAAATATTTTGAAATATAAACGTTCTAAAAATTTAAGAAAAAAATTCATTCCAAAAACGCCTCTAAACACTGTAAAAACACTCTGAAACCTGCTGGTATATCTGTAATTCTTACGATGAATAGAATAAAACAATGCAGATATAATTTATTTTTCTGAAGAAAAAGAAAAAAGTATGTTAATCATGGTAATATCCTGAAATATAAATACCTATTTTGTACTTTGTCTGCAAAGGAAAGCGTTAAGAAATCTTTTCACATAGACTTCCACTAGGATTGTCTTACAATTTAATCATATTAACAAGCAAATACTTTCAATGGAGAAACGAAACATATTTTGATTTTTCAGGTAGCAGCTGCTAAATCATGATAACAGGCCTCGTAACATACACATGTACACGATTTCTCAATACAAGAGCAAGTATAATGTAACAACTCTTTCAAGAACTTTCACATGAAGTAATTAGGCACCTCAGGTGCCGCAGCTGATTGTGTCATCAATGTTAACTGACGTACTAGTAAATGAGTCTATGTCTTCCCCTCTGTAGACAGAGGTGGGGACATCTTTACACTCTGCCTCAAGCAAAATATTTATTTCCCTTCATTATAAAAATATTCTGTCTACAAAGTTGGATTCCAAACTAGGCTTAGAATTGATCTGGACTATCTTTTTTTTAGGGGTCATTAACTATTTATTTTTCGAAAACCCAATTAGGAAATATTTATTTAAAGAATACTCCAGCCCCTTCCCCTTGGTAATTGAATAGTGGTCCCATAATACAAGTTAAAATAATAAAATGACTTAGCTGACCATCGATTTCATCATTTGACACTAAAACAGTAATTTTATGTCGACTTTTGTGAAAGTTACCGCTGACAATTCTTTTTAATTAAAAACAAAGGTAAAGAAATGTTCGGTTTGATACTTTTTGGTCATTGTGGATACAATACAATTACAACACTGACAACAAAAATGCAGAAAACGTTTCTGTTTCTAAATCATAAACGGCCTGGACTGTTTTAAATGATTCAAAGCGGGTCAGACGTTTCGTTTCACTGATTCATAATATTTACTTCTGACTGACCCCACCCCTTAGAACGTTGGTCATGCTGGGTATGCGGGTGGGCCTACCTGGGCTCAGCGAATCGTGACGATCCACCTACTTTAACCCTTAAAGCGCTGAATTAAATAATTTAGATTTTTACCGCTACCCACAATCTCAAGTGGGCGAAAATTATTCATATTTGTTTAACCCTTCAACCGCCAAATTATTCAATCTGAATTTTTAATCACTTAAAGTTGTGTCTCGCTGACGCGATCCACAACTTCAAGTGATTCAAAATTATTCAGATTTGACAAAAATGGAGGTAAACTGTTTTCAAATATTGCTGATTGATGTCACATTTTATCTTTAACATGTTTAAAAGGTGGTACTTAATGTGCTAATGAAAAATGAAAACCCGAATATATGCGGCACCGGCGGTTAAAGGGTTAATCAGAGACCAAGCATTTGCAAATCTTGAATTTGAAACACACATTCCTCTCCCAATAACAGTATTTAATTGGCTGATAAAACAAATTAAAAACGACCATATTCGTGCTTAGGATGTACTCAACCTTATTTTATGACATAAAAACGTTTCTTCTTGTGCAGTTCCTTCGTTTCTTCTTCTGCAGACTCAATGTTAACCCTTGTCCTGTTATGCCCGGATATATACGGGGTTAAGGATGTTTTAGATCAATAAATATATCACTTAATTTTGATAAAAAAGTTTTTACTAGATGCTTAGTTGATCCAATAATTTAATTTTAGACATGTCTATTTTTCATAAATAGTAATATTTTTCGTCATTTGAAGCAGCTGGAAATTGCGTTAGCAATTCCAGCTTCAAATGACGAAAAATACAATTAAAGCAATTCAGCAGGACAAGGGTTAAAAGCAAATTGTGTTATTCCCATTTTTGTTATAATTACTGAAAGTATTAACAGACTAATACGTTTACAGAACAATTTCCCCATCACAAACCACTTTAATTATTGCATTGCATTTAATATCGAGTTTTTTTTGCTCTGAATTGGATTGTTATTACGCCGCGTGTCGCAGTTATTGGTCTAGACATGTCACATCATTTGCCATAATTCTTTTCTTGTTAGCACGTGCATCCAAGGGTTACATTTGTCAAGGAAAATGAGAAAATCCATATCCATTTAATCTGGTCATATTATTTCTTTGTGTTCTTCTCTCTCTGTTTAAATTCTTATGAAGCTAAACTTCTGGTTCTGGCGTTGAACAAACCCAGAAAATTATGTACTGACAGATTTGTCTGAAGACACCCGCAGGATCCTAACCTAGGAGCCGAAAATAACATGGGCATGAGCTGTTCTTTACCGGGGTATGATACACATGACACCAAGGACATTTCAAGGTCAAACTGGCAAAAAATAGTAAAATTATACACTGCTAGTGGTGCAGTCATCTTTCCAATAAACTCGCATAAATGTTTTCCAAACTTGCATTAATGTTGGTGTTACGGGCTAAAATAGAAAGGTGTATTAATTTTTTTCTGAAAAATTGTGACTGATTTTGCTTTTCGTACGCCGAAAAGGTAAAGTATTCCACATACGTGGCGCAGCAACCACGAAAGATGAATGGCCGTAATTTCTCTTTGGCCGATATGTAACAGCTTCATAGTTTCGGTCCTCGGTGTTTGCTGGCGATTCTTAGAATGCAATAAATCATTGAGATATGAGGGATTACCGGTAGATAATGCTTTATATGTGGGAAGGTCCCGTTTAAAAATAATACTTGATTTAATGGGTAACCACTTAAGCAGGGGCTTGGACTGATCTATTTGTCATATAGCTCATCCCCCTAAGATTCCTAAAATTAAGATTATCTTAACTTTATCTTATTTCCGTTAGAAAAGTTAGATAAACCTTAACGTGTCTAATGACAATACGAGAAAGTTAATTGTAAGATTCTAAGTGGGATGTACACCAAGTCACAACGCGGTCAAAACAATAGCTGCACATGCTGTAAACCGAACAGCAAATAATTACAGCATAATAGCCAAGGCGACTGATCACCAGAGCATTATCTAGAGCAATGACAGTGGCTTTATCTAGATGTATGCCTATGCTAATGCATCTGAGATCGCCAATATGACAGAAAGCTGATTTACAGATGTTTGATCAAATAATTGCCACACTCACGTTTCGTCAAATTTCGGGTTAAGATAAGAAGTTCAACTGGAAATAATATATGACCTATTTTCTTACGTTGGGTTATATTTTCAATGACCATACATTCCGTCTTACTAGGATTTAATGTAAGCTTTTTTTGATCCACCCAGATCTGAATTGCCAATATACAAATGCATAGAACAAAAACTACTGCGTTATATTTTATGCAACAAAAAGAAAGATGGATGTGTAGTTGTTTGTGTTTTAGCATAAAGGTGATGTTCCAGACCAAATGCTGTTATTATTGAGTCGAGGGAAGTGGTATACATAATAAACAGAAGTGGACCCAGCATTCATCCTTGCGGAACGCAACACATCAACGATTGTAGAGTAGACAGTTACTGTACACCATTGACTTTAACAAGCTGATAACGACCTGTCAGGTAGGAAAGGACCTACCGTAACACCACACAATCTATGCTAAACTACTTAGTCAATCTATCGAGCAAGAGGTGGTGATTGATCGTGTTGGAGGCTGCGGACAAATCCAAGAGCGAAAGAGCAATTAGTCCACCATGGTCTTGCGCTGATAAAAAAATTGTCTGAATTTAAAAGATCGTTTTGGTAGAATGACCTTCTTTATTGAATATTATTTGAAATACCTAAATAATGCAAATTTCGATCAATCTAAACCAGATAAGGTCTAACATGATTGCTTAATTTGTTGAGATTTAGTGATGTTTTTTACAGTGGTGTAGCATGAGTAATTTTGAGGGCATCAGGTGACATGATAATAAGATGACACTGCCCTCTAGTCACGGGATTTGAGTTCAAACCTTGACGATTTGAAGTCGAGCACACCGAGCAGTCTTCCCATATTACATTACATATTACACTACAACTATAAACACCATAGACATGTGGTGTTTCCTGCCATCGGGTTTTCGTTTGTAATGTGTGTCACCTGGTAACGCCGTGTATGAAGCACGTTTAAAACACACTCAATAACAGTTACTTGTTTCAGTAGAAAATAATTTAGATCCGCGATATTTTTCGATACTGCGACCAATGACGTCAAGTCGAGAGAACTTCCTTGAATTTGGAATTTGCGTTCACACAATAAACATTTTTTTTACAAATTTTATGTAAATACGCGAATGCCGTGTCACATCCCCACCAGACCGCGTGGCTGGCGCAGGTGGCTGACAACGACCAAGCAGACTTCGTGGACGTTAAATCGCTAGGAACAATACATGGTTCAACCTTTTTCAATCTTAGCTTTTGGACCGTGCTAGATCCGCGCTTGTGTGAGGCAGGCATTAGACTATTTATCAATATTGATTACAACCAGCCTCTTGAAAGGTATCCATCCGGTTGTTACACATTAGCATTGTGTTGTTTCAGATCTAATTCTATTATTGTAAGTGAATTTAATTTAGGGTTAATTTGATGTCTAATTTAATATGCCTATATAATATACTATAGTATTTGGTTATATCCACCATATCCTCTTTTGTTTGTTCATTCAAATTATCACTGTCAAATAAAAACCGTATTTTTCAAAGTTTGAACGTAATATTCTAATATGCTACACTTTTTACGCCTTATTCTTAAATCATCGTTTGAAAGACGATCATGTATTTTTTGCTTGCTCATCTATATCTTTCTGCCAAAGGGAATCTCATTGTCAAATTGATTGTAAAAAAAGTCATTTAAACATTATCTACCTATTGGTCAGGACGGTATGTAGAACGAGGCATGGAATCGCTGCAGAATTGTCAGGGTGAAATATCTGGAGCGTGCTTCCTAATAGTCTCCAGAAGAAGACAAGAAGGGGAAAAAGCGGTGCGGTCATTATTTCTAAATGCCGCCTGGGACTATAAAAGCTCCCCATGGCAATAAACCCCTCTGAATACTCAGCTGTATTACATTGTTTGTGGGTCGACATGCAGCCAGAGTCATTACATAGACCAGCGCTCTATACTTGTATCTCTGGGCTCCAGTCGATTATTCAAGAGAAAAACAATCCTAGTTGGACAAAATCGAGGAATTACTGGCTCAATCTAACAATAACAATTAGGGTCAAGACTTGTCGAGATGTGATCTACGGTACTGATTTCTCCAGACCCAGTCCGACAAGCTGTTCAAATTATGGGTGCACACCTAAAAATATATCGTTGTCACTAGACTTAATATCATTGTGCAGTATTGTTGGATTCCCTTCGATCAGGCACAATAACGGCCCAGGTATGGTAATCTACTGAATGACGGCGTTGATTGGCCGATCTCGTCATGTGACAGGACTCTTCGATTGATCGGGGGTGGAATACTAGAACTGTTGCAAATTATTGAAATTCACTTCCTGGCTGCCTCTGTGTGAACACCGGCCTAAACAAGTTCATCATTTTAATTACTGACATTAACTAAATTATCTTCATTGCAATACATCACCGCCTTGTCCTTTCATAGTCATGATAGTGGGAGTATATTGACCTATTGTAGTGGTTAAAGCTGCCTGCTTGGAAAGACGAGGATCGCTGGTTCGAACCCCACTCTGGCCTTCAAGTTTTAAAAAAACAATTTTTTTCTTCCCCGCTCACTCGTGAAGATTCAATATCGAGAGGAGGTTCCGTGACCGAGAGGTGGCGTGCTCGGCCTCAGACCGCAAAGGCTCGAATAACGAAACCTTTGTCTGGAGGGCAGTGTCATGTCATTCATATCACCATCCAGTTCAGCCTACATATGCACAAGCGTGGCCTGAAACCCCATTCATTTAATTTCATTTCATTTATATTGAAGAAAAGATGAGTCTGTAAACTTATTTTTGAAAAAAATATTTTTGTTTGTTTTCTTGTAGGAGGCACAAATGTGCCATTATAACCCAAACACATATCTCATGGCAGAAACAAAGTAACGTTGTGCCAAAATGTTAAGGCCCAGTCACACATACCATCACGCACGTCCAGCGCACAAAAAAAGAAGAATTTTGGTCTGTGCGTTGTGATTCGCTGGGCGGGCGTCAGCATTCGTTGATGATTTGACGAGAACGCCTGATGAACGTCATTCATTTTTTTGTCTACGTCAACCTCTGCGCACATTTTCTGCATGCTCAAAAATGTGAGCGTTTTTCCACGTGTGAATGTAGATGCCAGAAGAATATCAGACCAGCGCCAGTCTAACGTTAGGCACAAGTGGAGCACACGCTCTAAATTTGTTGTGTTTTCGTTGATCGAGGTTTGTCCCAGTCACACATAAGGCCGCACAGTCCACCCATAAAAAACAAAAAAACAAAACAATTTGAGTCCGGATTGTGAAAAACGTCGCAAGCTGGTAGCAAATCCACAGCGTGTTTCCGAATGAAACGCGCTTTACTAACGCGTTGGACGCATACAGTGCGCATTTAACCCTATAATGCTAATGTCGACGATATTAGTAACTTTTATCAGTTTGTTTTGTACATAATTATGTAACCATTTTAATAGAAAAAATGTGTTCTAAATTTATGATAACATTATTATATGTTTAGACCTAATTTCGACCAATTAAAAACAATTGTGCACTTAAAAACCACCTCAAAAGATTAAAAATAAAATGTCGTTTTTTAAAGCTCTAAGGGTTAAGCTGCAGAAATAACATAGTCACAGCCTGTCGCTGGGCGAACTGGCGGCGTGTTACCAGCGCCTGCTCCGAGCGCTCATGCAGCGCAAAACAGACGCGTTGTCCGCGACTGCACGGCGCCCTCAACGGACAGTCATATAATACAAAGCAAACGTATTTAGCGTTGATATGACGCTGTTCTAGCGCGCCTTATGTGCTTCTGGTGGTCTTCTGGTGTGTACATTTATGCGTTCATATGCGTTCAATATTTTAAACATACCCAACTTCCTTTGACGATAAGAGAGCGCACAAAAATATGCGTGGTGTTAGTGCAGCGCGCTCAACAAACCAGTAAAGAGTGTTGACGCACGACCGACGCACGACAGACAAAAATAGTCAATTTTCAGTGCGTGGGTCGTGCGTCGACTATGTGTGACTGAGCCTTGGGGCTAGAAAAAACTCAAAAATGCCGGCACTGAGCGCTCATATAGCGCCTAGCTAACGTGTTCCTAACGCATGTCCAGCGAACATATAACGTATATTTGGCGTTCTAAATGCTTTCTAGCTTACTCGTGCCTCGCGCTGGCGCTGCGCGATGTATTCGCCAGCTTTGTCGCCCTGCAAACGCGCAACGCGGCGGCGAAACACTGCGTATTCGCTGATTTATAGACATGATTTATTTATAACACCTGTGTAATCGTCTTAAACTCGCTGACTCTTCTCATATCCTGACAAAATTCATGGACGCACAACGACGCACTGCTCTAATTTTTGTCACTCAAGGCGTGGGCTGTGCGTCGTGTATGTGTGACTGGGGTATTAACAAACAGCGCAAAAAATGCATGTAATCAGCGAATAATACCTGATTCTATGCGTTACTGGTACGTCCACTCATGTCCACTCATGTAGTTATTTTTGCACTGGAAAGCCGACTGTACAGCTCTTCTTCGACAATTTCCAATGCTTCATAAAGTCGTCACACCGGCCTACGCTCATCAGGCGACCTCTATGCGATCCCGGACTTATTTATCAAAGCGCATTATAACCACTTGGTGACGCAGTGGAAATTGTAAATGACGAAATATGGTCTCCAGAGCTCCCTTGAGCGCCAAGCCTCGGCGTTTGTTTTTGGCACGCACACAACAAGCACAGAGGTAGGTTTGGCACTAGCTGAGCGGGGTAATGAAGCATTACAGCCCACGTAGCAATGCAAAAAGCAACCCATAGAATCGAATTAAAGTCGCAGATATTTTATAGTCTTGGCGTTTATCAGCTCTTTCCCATGGCTGTAGACATACAAAATATCACACCATACAATGTATAACTGATAGCCTATGTGAAGATTAAAAAAAAGTACATGATTTGTGTTTGACGCACACAATAGCGCCATAAATATTGATGAAATAATAAAATAAAATAATTGACAGTTTTCACTGCGTCACCAACTCAAAAATACCTTACCGAGCTTTACCTAGCGCTTTTGTACTTCGCAACGAAAACAGCTATTGTTGGAAATATCATTTATCTTAATTGTTTTAATATATTCCTCAGTGATAGTTATGAAATGTCGCTATGCCAACTTTTTACATGTATATTAAACGGTAAGCATTTGTACAATCAACTTATGAGTATAATGTTCAGTAAAATCATCTCTTGCGCTTCATTTGAGCTAAATAAAAATATTTTTTAATTAATTATTTCGCTACAAAATACGTTTGTATATTATGTTAATTGGGAGCAGGAAACGTTAAAAGCACACATTTTATGGCACAGACAATGACACCAAATTGCTTACTGGAGCAGCAGGCCAACAAAAGGGAAAAGACAATACATTTACTGAACATTGGCTTAATGTTCGTCCACCGTCTATGACGCTCGACGAGCATTAAATTAACGTTGGTTCAACGTGAGCGTTTGCATTAGACATCCAGTACTCGCGTACGCACATGGTATCCAGCATACACGACACATTGGAACAATGATAATTGAACAATGTTGGTTTATTGTTGGCCCACCGTCTGTGACGGTGGCCCAACATTAATCCAACATTGTTTCAATTTGTCGTATATGCTGGGACGTACATGTTCACTTGATGTTCACCAAGCTTGAGCAGGTAACACATAACAGAGATGCGGCGAGTGGACATCTCTCTTAATAATGCAGCGTGTTCAGTTCATTCTGGTCAATGAGAATTGAAGCCTAAACGTGAACAGTAAATTCAATAGCCCCTTCCATCAGGGCTTTACATTATTTATCAACTGTAAGTACTACCCTTGTCACAAGCCCATCGTGTTATATTATGGCAATAACTGATCATGATAAAACCTGAATCTGATTGAAATTCATGTAAATAATGCTGTTATAGTTCACGATGGAAGTATAACTAAAATTCTATGAGACAAAAACTATTTTCAAATAACAGCATCGATTAATTAAACTTCCAAGTACTTTTTACTTATTTGAAACTTTAATTAGGCTCGTGGAAACCGGCATTAAATTGCTGTAAAAACTTTAATTCGGCTCCAAATCACGCAATTAGGCCATAATGTACACTCATTTCTAAATATATCAACCCCATCCCTATCAAAGCTATGTATAACTATTGGCCCACCATTACCGTGAGCATACAAGGAAAATTGCAACTTCAACCAAATGACACCTGGTAAATTGAAAAGAAATCATTCTTGTTGGTCGTGCAATTTAATCTTATAATATTGTATAATACTGATGATATGTTATTACAGTCTTAAAATTAAAAATTAAATCTTATTTATTTTGTCATCCAATTATGAAATGTGACATATTTCTAGCTACCCTAAAAGATCTGAAAACATATGTTAATTTTTAATTGATGCAAGATCAGATTTGTAAGGTAACAACTAGTTAGTAGCCTGTTATGGAACGATGCTGATCGTATAGTAGTTTATATCATTCGTGTCAGGCATTATTATCCGATCAAAGTGTGAAAGAACGTGGCTTTAAACTTGACAAAACATAAACAGTCGATAATTAGTTTCCAGCATCTTCAAATGCCGTGAACAGTTTAATTAAAAGCGGAATCTGGGAAAAAATACCAGACGCCTTGATCTGTTGATTTCAAAACTGTAGAAACGTGGCTCAAACATGAAAGTCAAAAGGCATGATCTGCTTACTTGTAAAGTAGCCTAAGCAGTTCCTGCCTTGTGGTTTTGCAGGGCAGTACAGTGGCTTTATAGTGTAGATATCAGCGGTTCACCCCCGTGTTGTGACGAATGACATTATTCCCGTTTATTGGCTGGTAATTGACATGCGGCAAAATGAGAGAAAACCTTCTAGTAGAGGGGCATAAATCGGGGTCAGTATCAATAACATGGGGCTGATGAAAAGCCTGAGATCAGGCCAGGTATGCGTGTGTGGTAGCTATAGCCATGAACACAAAAAACTCAATGTGAAAGCGCTACATGCTCAGTGGGAATTATAGTTATAGATGGCAACTAGTCCTCTAATTCATAGTTCATATTTATATCGAAAGAAAAGAAGCAGTTGAGGTTAACCAACAACTTCAATGAATATATAATATATTTCTCAATTGCATTGTATTAATAAAATGGCATAACATACATTGTATTAATATAATGCATTTCAAAATACATGCTCGCGCGTATGAAGTATCTTCTAAATGTCAATTCTGCCGTAGCAATTCGGATATAGCACAATACTAGTATCTGCCATTACAGATATTTCGGCGCTGTCAATACCAATTTAAGTATTTTTTTTCTGTCAAAGCACTATGTTCAATCTACTCCTTATATATTGCCTGGTGTTGTGATATAGATAAGGTTGTGGACAAAAACACACAATAACGTTAACTGCTACTATTGTCTATTTACGTCATTTTACGGACATATTAATGGTTCAGTTATAAACGTTTTATCTTATCGGGAGCTATTGATTTTGCCGACCGGCCAGACCAGGTTCCGCACATGCGCATCACCAGTTTGTGTACCTAGTATTATGCATGGGTCGCTTATCCCTGTATCCGCAATGAAAGCACGATAAGCCATGCTCAATTTAAGCTGCGACTAATTTGCTGAGAATGTATCAATCTTGTATGATTGTGTTGGACATCGTGTTACGATTGTGTCTCTGCCTATCGTAGAAGCCAATGTTGGTACAATGTTGATCCATCGTCTTCGACGCTGGCTCAACATTGCACCAACATTGGCTGAACGTTTCCTGTTTGCTGGGATATATGGTTTGTGATTGATCAGTATCTTGTAGTAGTGGTGAATGGAATAATCAAATACACATTATCAACTAAATAGGTACACTGAGTTATCAGTGAGTGTCACAGTGAGTGTCTGAAGTAGAGAGAGAGAGACACTGGTAACACGAGTGAACTAAATAGGTTGAGAACACAACACTTCTGTGCAAAGCCAAAATGCTGTAACTGCTGACTTTTCAAGTAACCAGTTACCGCCTTCTCGCATTGCGTAGTGGAGCAGTGGCAAAAGCATTACTTTTATTTTATTTAATATTTATTTGGCTTTATCAGTTTGCATACGCAAATATACAATTAATGTAAAGATAAGAAATTGTAAATCAACTAATTGTTGTGTACATTTGGGTGTCAAATACAGGTGGCTAACACCCTTACTACGTTTGACTTCCAGAATAAAAGTTTAATTAATTCCAAACCAAGATATTCGCTACTTTAAGAGTGTTGTGAGGCCTTAGTGTATGGGTCACGCTCAGGCCTCACTCCCTTAAAGTGGAGAATAAACAAATTTATTATTTTAACTATCAGTCTGTTCTCTTTCAATATAAAGAAATTAAAAAGGGGTGTGAAACTGTTTTTTTTATTCTATTTTTAGCCTTATAGCAGGCTAAAACAGGACGTCTAGCCGCTGTGAGACGAGCATCGTTACTGCTCGCGCAGGGATTTCCTGTTATCATTTTTTTTCTGATTTCGATGCTTTTGCAACAAAAATCATCACAGAATGATACAGATTGGTATGAAAATGATATATTTATAATCTCCACCACGAAGGCTGCTACAAAGAGCTACAAATTTTAAAAAGGGACTAACTTTCTTAAGTCATCTGCTTACTTTACAAGTGAGCAGATACTGCGTTTTGGCTTTGTGGGGCAGCATTATATAATTAGAAAACACTTTCATTTTTCTATTAATGACCAAAGTATTATTGTTGTGGATGTCATTCTGGATGTCATTGTCCTTTTTTTCACAAAGTAATCTAGGCTATCCTAAATTAGAATAATGACAAAACTAAATTAATTTCGATGTTCTTTTATTATATTTTTATCGCTGTTACAAGAAAGACGTATTATGGCATTTGTTCCTTTAATGTCATATGAATGTGTTTTTTTCACTGCGCAAAAATAATATAATGTGGGAAAAGTCATTAAAACGGTTTCGCAGTCGCGAAGGGACGGGGAAAGCATTTGTTTCCCATTAAAACCATCATTTATCACCTGGAGGATTCTAGAATGACTTCGGTGGACTGATAAAGCCACGTTGCACCAACGTGAATGAGGCTACAACGCCGTGTGCCCAGTGGGAAGCTTCCGCTTTGATATATGATTCTTGAATGTTAAAATAAAGTATTTTTGTTTACCAGTTACTTCACTTTTGGGGTGAAAATAAGGTATCAATTCGCGGGTGACAAAGAATAAATATATGTTGAGATACTCGAGTGGGTAAAGGGTTACCCTTTCAGCGCGGGGACTGTCTTTTTAAGTCAGAGTCGGACGTCTACAGACGTCAGATTCTGACGTATAAAGATGTTCCCCGCACTAAAAGAATTGCAATATTTTTAATGGCAGTACACCAATAACATATGTATCCAAATGAAGCGAACAGAGCTAACTGAGACATTGATGATGATTGCAATTTGAAAAAACCCTTTGGTCTCCATGGTTTATAAAAAAATAATTCAGTGTTACAAGGGTTAAAGAAAGAAGTATAATTTAGTGTCGCATAACCAACAATCTGTCTAACCATGTATGTGTGGTGGTAATCGTTTATTATACTGATGTGTGCATACAATTCATGTACATTCACTTTGTATAAATATTTAATTTATATTATTTATTTTATTTAGCTTTTGACTAATACATAGGGCCTATGTTGATTACAGATACACAAATATACACATTATATCATTATAATTTTATATACAGCATTGATCGTGCTGCGCTAGAACAGGCTTATAGAAGCCTCTGCAAGCTAGGCAGCAACTATATTCATATTCATGTATGTACAAAAAGTATAAGCATAAAAAGTATGCTATATTCAAACATTTAAGCACGACTTGGTATTTATAAATTAATTTTGTTTATATAGGCCCTATAGTCTACACGTGCAATATCATTCTGAAGTATTTACTTCCATCCGTAGTCACATTGCGGTTGCAAGTTCAATTCACGCCATTACAGGGTGAATTAACATTAATTTAATCTTCACTTAAACCTGTTGAAAGCGAAGACATATTATCATGTTTAACAAAAGACCAGTTGTCGTCATAAAGGGAGTTTGGGTTGGATGCGAGAGAGAGTTCACTAGCCATGATATCTACAGGCTGTGCGTGGCAAACCTTAAACTTTAGAAATAATTATTATTGTCCTTGTCTGAGTGCAAGCAGCTTTGTTCTATCTCTGGCTATAAAAGAGCCGCCACATCGCGATCATTTCTTAATTCTTTCGTTCTGAGACCGATCAAGTTACCTTTCAATCACGGTGCCTTCCCACATATAACACATTATCCTCCCACAGTTTATGTTCTGTTCAACATCTGACGATAATTCAGATATGGAGCAATCAAAAAATATCACAGCTATCACAAGAAGAATGTCAGCATTTTCAGTTGGTGTTTTTGTGGATTCACTATGAAATAGCAAATTTAAATAAGGCCTATGATTGGCACAATTGCAATATCACGCGAAACAAACCCGCACATTTCCCGTTTTCATTCGATACTTAATCATAGTGAGGAGTAAAAAATAGTGAGAAAAAATATTGATTTGAGCTGAATACTATTTTTCCCCTTAACAAGGCCGAACCGTAGTGGGCATTGCAGACCGTCCCACACCCTGACCCTGCCGCACCAAAGCCTTGGTGTATTGTGCGGAGATGATCGCTAGGTGGCAATAGTGGCATCTAACACGTGACAAATGGCGCCCTGTCCACCCTTCAGGTTATTAAGATTCATAGAAACGACCTGGTGGAGGTTGATGAATATTCTGGCTTAAGCGGCCTGGCATGCTGCTCTCCCGGTAGGGCGGCCACCATAGCTTAACCTTGTCGCTCCCCCATCATGGCCGCAACACTGGGGTTCTCTGTAGTCATGCAGGCAGGGAGGTGCGGGCCCAGCCTTGATTCAATCCTGGGCCAGCGCCGGAGTCGCTGGCCCAGGATTAAAACAAGGCTGGGCCAAGGTGTGGTACTTTCAGGGCTATCAGCCGTGTCCAGTTGGTTACAAATGACCGGAACTGACCAGCGATCTAGCAGGCGATACTACAGCAGTACTCGTAGGCATATGAAGTCTACAAATAAACGGCGCCCTGTTTTTTCTCGATTTAAAAAAATAAAAATGCAGTGAAATTGTGTTATATTTATATTTTAACGTATAAACTAATTGTTTGAATTAATTTTTTTATTCACCAGGGACAGCGGGCCCTGTTTAGTTGACTAGAATCATTTTCGCACCCCTTCTAGCAACTTTTCTTGTCAAGTAATGTATCGGTCAGTAATTAAACAAGAACGTATTATATCATTGCGCAATCCATCGGTTGGGCAAGTAGACTTTAGAACG